>OZ005757.1:16833424-17253934 GCA_963930825.1 Silvanus unidentatus | reverse complement strand
AAATGGATAATAATAGATATTTGAAAATGTGATATATAAACATTTTACTCGTTTGTACCTTTATCAACATTTGAGAGTAGACTTATAGGACCTATTTTATGTAAAATGAGGTGCTAGATCCACTGGTGAAAACCACGATGTCCTATCTTTAACCGTTTAGGAGATCGAGTAAAATGGAAAATAATAGATATTTGAAAATGTGATATATAAACATTTTATTCGTTTGTACCTTTATCAACTCTTGAGAGTAGACTTATAGGACTTATTTTATGTAAAATGAGGTGCTAAATCCACTGGTGGAAACCGCGATGTCCTATCTTTAACCGTTTAGGAGATCGAGTAAAATAGAAAATAATAGATATTTGAAAATGTGATATATAAACATTTTATTCGTTTGTACCTTTATCAACTCTTGGGAGTAGACTTATAGGACTTATTTTATGTAAAATAAGGTGCTAAATCCACTGGTGAAAACCGCGATGTCCTATTTTTAACCGTTTAGGAGATCGAGTAAAATGGAGAATAATAGATATTTGAATATGTGATATATAAACATTTTATTCGTTTGTACCTTTATCAACTCTTAAGAGTAGACTTATAGGACTTATTTTATGTAAAATGAGGTGCTAAATCCTCTGGTGAAAACCGCGATGTCCTATCTTGAACCGTTTAGGAGATCGAGTAAAATGGAGAATAATAGATATTTGAAAATGTGATATATACATTTTGTTCGTTTGTACCTTGATCAACATTTGAGAGTAGACTTATAGGACCTATTTTATGTAAAATGAGGTGCTAAATCCACTGGTGAAAACCACGATGTCCTATCTTTAACCGTTTAGGAGATCGAGTAAAATGGAGAATAATAGATATTTGAAAATGTGATATATAAACATTTTATTCGTTTTTACCTTTATCAACTCTTGAGAATAGACTTATAGGACTTATTTTATGTAAAATGAGGTGCTAAATCCTCTGGTGAAAACCGCGATGTCCTATCTTGAACCGTTTAGGAGATCGAGTAAAATGGATATTAATAGATATTTGAAAATGTGATATATAAACATTTTACTCGTTTGTACCTTTATCAACATTTGAGAGTAGACTTATAGGACTTATTTTATGTAAAATGAGGTGCTAAATCCACTGGTGAAATCCGCGATGTCCTATCTTTAACCGTTTAGGAGATCGAGTAAAATGGATAATAATAGATATTTGAAAATGTGATATATAAACATTTTACTCGTTTGTACCTTTATCAACATTTGAGAGTAGACTTATAGGACCTATTTTATGTAAAATGAGGTGCTAGATCCACTGGTGAAAACCACGATGTCCTATCTTTAACCGTTTAGGAGATCGAGTAAAATGGAGAATAATAGATATTTGAAAATGTGATATATAAACATTTTATTCGTTTTTACCTTTATCAACTCTTGAGAATAGACTTATAGGACTTATTTTATGTAAAATGAGGTGCTAAATCCACTGGTGAAATCCGCGATGTCCTATCTTTAACCGTTTAGGAGATCGAGTAAAATGGATAATAATAGATATTTGAAAATGTGATATATAAACATTTTACTCGTTTGTACCTTTATCAACATTTGAGAGTAGACTTATAGGACCTATTTTATGTAAAATGAGGTGCTAGATCCACTGGTGAAAACCACGATGTCCTATCTTTAACCGTTTAGGAGATCGAGTAAAATGGAAAATAATAGATATTTGAAAATGTGATATATAAACATTTTATTCGTTTGTACCTTTATCAACTCTTGAGAGTAGACTTATAGGACTTATTTTATGTAAAATGAGGTGCTAAATCCACTGGTGAAATCCGCGATGTCCTATCTTTAACCGTTTAGGAGATGGAGTAAAATGGAGAATAATAGATATTTGAAAATGTGATATATAAACATTTTATTCGTTTGTACCTTTATCAACTCTTAAGAGTAGACTTATAGGACTTATTTTATGTAAAATGTGGTGCTAAATCCACTGGTGAAAACCGCGATGTCCTATCTTGAACCGTTTAGGAGATCGAGTAAAATGGAGAAAAATAGATATTTGAAAATGTGATATATAAACATTTTATTCGTTTGTACCTTTATCAACTCTTGAGAGTAGACTTATAGGAGTTATTTTATGTAAAACGAGGTGCTAAATCCTCTTGTGGAAACGTCGATGTCCTATCATTAACCGTTTAGGAGATCGAGTAAAATAGAGAATAATAGATATTTGTAAATGTGATATATAAACATTTTATTCGTTTGAACCTTTATCAACTCTTTAGAGTAGACTTATAGGAGTTATTTTATGTAAAATAAGGTGCTAAATCCTCTTGTGGAAACCGCGATGTCCTATTTTTAACCTTTTAGGAGATCGAGTAAAATGGAGAATAATAGATATTTGAAAATGTGATATATAAACATTTTATTCGTTTGTACCTTTATCGACTCTTGAGAGTAGACTTATAGGACTTATTTTATGTAAAATATAGTGCTAAATCCACTGGTGAAAACCGCGATGTCCTATCTTTAACCGTTTAGGAGATCGAGTAATATGGAGAATAATAGATATTTGAAAATGTGATATATAAACATTTTATTCGTTTGTACCTTTATCAACTCTTGAGAGTAGACTTATAGGACATATTTTATGTAATATATAGTGCTAAATCCACTGGTGAAAACCGCGATGTCTTATCTTGAACCGTTTAGGAGATCGAGTAAAATGGAGAAAAATAGATATTTGAAAATGTGATACATAAACATTTTATTCGTTTGTACCTTTATCAACTCTTGAGAGTAGACTTTTAGGAGTTATTTTATGTAAAATATAGTGCTAAATCCACTGGTGAAAACCGCGATGTCCTATCTTGAACCGTTTAGGAGATCGAGTAAAATGGAGAATAATAGATATTTGAAAATGTGATATATAAACATTTTATTCGTTTGTACCTTTATCAACATTTGAGAGTAGACTTATAGGACCTATTTTATGTAAAATGAGGTGCTAAATCCACTGGTGAAAACCACGATGTCCTATCTTTAACCGTTTAGGAGAGCGAGTAAAATGGAGAATAATAGATATTTGAAAATGTGATATATAAACATTTTATTCGTTTGTACCTTTATCGACTCTTGAGAGTAGACTTATAGGACTTATTTTATGTAAAATATAGTGCTAGATCCACTGGTGTAAACCGCGATGTCCTTTCTTTAACCGTTTAGGAGATCAAGTAAAATGGAGAATAATAGATATTTGAAAATGTGATATATAAACATTTTATTCGTTTGCACCATTATCAACTCTTAAGAGTAGACTTATAGGACTTATTTTATGTAAAATGAGGTGCTAAATCCACTGGTGAAAACCTCGATGTCCTATCTTTAACCGTTTAGGAGATCGAGTAAAATGGAGAATAATAGATATTTGAAAATGTGATATATGAACATTTTATTCGTTTGTACCTTTATTAACATTTGAGAGTAGACTTATAGGACCTATTTTATGTAAAATGAGGTGCTAAATCCACTGGTGAAAACCGCGATGTCCTATCTTTAACCGTTTAGGAGATCAAGTAAAATGGAGATTAATAGATATTTGAAAATGTGATATTTAAACATTTTATTCTTTTGTACCTTTATCAACTCTTGAGAGTAGACTTATAGGACTTATTATATGTTAAATGAAGTGCTAAATCCACTGGTAAAAACCGCGATGTCCTATCTTTAACCGTTTAGGAGATCGAGTAAAATGGAGAATAATAGATATTTGAAAATGTGATATATAAACATTTTATTCGTTTGTACCTTTATTAACATTTGAGAGTAGACTTATAGGACCTATTTTATGTAAAATGAGGTGCTAAATCCACTGGTGAAAACCGCGATGTCCTATTTTTAACCGATTAGGAGATCGAGTAAAATGGATGATAATAAATATTTGAAAATGTGATATATAAACATTTTATTCGTTTGTACCTTTATCAACTCTTGAGAATAGACTTATAGGACTTATTTTATGTAAAAGGAGGTGCTAAATCCACTGGTGAAAACCCCGATGTCCTATCTTGAACCGTTTAGGAGATCGAGTAAAATGGATATTAATAGATATTTGAAAATGTGATATATAAACATTTTATTCGTTTGTACCTTTATCAACATTTGAGAGTAGACTTATAGGACCTATTTTATGTAAAATGAGGTGCTAAATCCTCTTGTGGAAACCGCGATGTCCAATCTCTAACCGTTTAGGAGATCGAGTAAAATGGAGAATAATAGATATTTGAAAATGTGATATATAAACATTTTATTCGTTTGTACCTTTATCAACTCTTGAGAATAGACTTATAGGACTTATTTTATGTAAAATGGGGTGCTTAATCCACTGATGAAAACCGCGATGTCCTATCTTTAACCGTTTAGGAGATGGAGTAAAATGGAGAATAATAGATATTTGAAAATGTGATATATAAACATTTTATTCGTTTGTACCTTTATCAACTCTTAAGAGTAGACTTATAGGACTTATTTTATGTTAAATGAGGTGCTAAATCCTCTGGTGAAAACCGCGATGTCCTAACTTTAACCGTTTAGGAGATCGAGTGAAATGGTGAATAATAGATATTTTAAAATGTGATATATAAACATTTTATTCGTTTGTACCTTTATCAACTTTTAAGAGTAGACTTATAGGACTTATTTTATGTAAAATTAGGTGCTAAATCTACTGGTGAAAACCGCGATGTCCTATCTTTAACCGTTTAGGAGATCGAGTAAAATGGATATTAATAGATATTTGAAAATGTGATATATAAACATTTTATTCGTTTGTACCTTTATCAACTTTTGAGAGTAGACTTATAGGACTTATTATATGTAAAATGAGGTGCTAAATCCACTGGTGAAAACCGCGATGTCCTATCTTTAACCGTTTAGGAGATCGAGTAAAATGGAGAATAATAGATATTTGAAATTGTGATATATAAACATTTTAGTCGTTTGTACCTTTATCAACTCTTGAGAGTAGACTTATAGGACTCATTTTATGTAAAATGAGGTGCTAAATCCACTGGTGAAATCCGCGATGTCCTATCTTTAACCGTTTCGGAGATCGAGTAAAATGGAGAATAATAGATATTTGAAAATGTGATATTTAAAAATTTTATTCGTTTATACCTTTATCAACTCTTAAGAGTAGACTTATAGGACTTACTTTATGTAAAATGAGGTGCTAAATCCACTGGTGAAAACCGCGATGTCCTATCTTTAACCGTTTAGGAGATCGAGTAAAATAGAAAATAATAGATATTTGAAAATGTGATATATAAACATTTTAGTCGTTTGTACCATTATCAACTCTTGAGAGTAGACTTATAGGACCTATTTTATGTAAAATGAGGTGCTAAATCCACTGGTGAAAACCGCGATGTCCTATCTTTAACCGTTTAGGAGATCGAGTAAAATGGAAAATAATAGATATTTGAAAATGTAATATATAAATATTTTATTCGTTTGTACCTTTATGAACTCTTAAGAGTAGACTTATAGGACTTATTTTATGTAAAATGAGGTGCTAAATCCACTAGTGAAAACCGCGATGTCCTATTTTTAACCGTTTAGGAGATCGAGTAAAATGGAGAAGAGATATTTGAAAATGTGATATATAAAAATTTTATTCGTTTGTACCTTTATCAACTCTTGAGAGTAGACTTATAGGACTCATTTTATGTAAAATGAGGTGCTAAATCCACTGGTGAAAACCGCGATGTCCTATCTTTAACCGTTTAGGAGATCGAGTAAAATGGAAAATAATAGATATTTGATAATGTGATATATAAACATTTTATTCGTTTGTACCTTTATCAACTCTTGAGAGTAGACTTATAGGACTTATTTTATGTAAAATGAGGTGCTAAATCCACTGGTGAAGGCCGCGATGTCCTATCTTTAACCGTTTAGGAGATCGAGTAAAATGGAGAATAATAGATATTTGACAATGTGATATATAAACATTTTATTCGTTTGTACCTTGATCAACTCTTGAGGGTAGACTTATAGAACTTATTTTATGTAAAATAAGGTGCTAAATCCACTGATAAAAACCGCGATGTCTTATCTTTAACGGTTTAAGAGATCGAGTAAAATTGATAATAATAGATATTTGAAAATGTGATATTTGGACATTTTATTCGTTTGTGCCTTTATCAACTCTTGAGAGTAGACTTATAGGAGTCATTTTATATAAAATGAGGTGCTAAATCCTCTGATGAAAACCGTGATGTCCTATCTTTAACCGTTTAGGAGATCGAGTAAAATGGAGAATAATAGAAATTTGAAAATGTGATATATAAACATTTTATTTGTTTTTACCGTTATCAACTCTTGAGAGTAGACTTATAGGACCTATTTTATGTAAAATAAGGTGCTAAATCCACTGGTGAAAACCGCGATGTGATATCTTCAACCGTTTAGGAGATCGAGTAAAATGGAGAATAATAGATATTTGAAAATGTGATATATAAACATTTTATTCTTTTTTACCTTTATCAACTCTTGAGAGTAGACTTATAGGACCTATTTTATGTAAAATGAGGTTCTAAATCCACTGGTGAAAACCGCGATGTCCTATCTTTAACCGTTTAGGAGATCGAGTAAAATGGAGAATAATAGGTATTTGATAATGTGATATATAAACATTTTATTCGTTTGTACCTTTATCAACTCTTGAGAGTAGACTTATAAGACTTATTTTATGTAAAATGAGGTGCTAAATCCACTGGTAAAAACCGCGATGTTCTATCTTTAACCGTTTAGGAGATCGAGTAAAATGGAGAATAATAGATATTTGAAAATGTGATATTTAAAAATTTTATTCGTTTATACCTTTATCAACTCTTAAGAGTAGACTTATAGGACTTACTTTATGTAAAATGAGGTGCTAAATCCACTGGTGAAAACCGCGATGTCCTATCTTTAACCGTTTAGGAGATCGAGTAAAATAGAAAATAATAGATATTTGAAAATGTGATATATAAACATTTTAGTCGTTTGTACCATTATCAACTCTTGAGAGTAGACTTATAGGACCTATTTTATGTAAAATGAGGTGCTAAATCCACTGGTGAAAACCGCGATGTCCTATCTTTAACCGTTTAGGAGATCGAGTAAAATGGAAAATAATAGATATTTGAAAATGTGATATATAAATATTTTATTCGTTTGTACCTTTATGAACTCTTAAGAGTAGACTTATAGGACTTATTTTATGTAAAATGAGGTGCTAAATCCACTAGTGAAAACCGCGATGTCCTATTTTTAACCGTTTAGGAGATCGAGTAAAATGGAGAAGAGATATTTGAAAATGTGATATATAAAAATTTTATTCGTTTGTACCTTTATCAACTCTTGAGAGTAGACTTATAGGACTCATTTTATGTAAAATGAGGTGCTAAATCCACTGGTGAAAACCGCGATGTCCTATCTTTAACCGTTTAGGAGATCGAGTAAAATGGAAAATAATAGATATTTGATAATGTGATATATAAACATTTTATTCGTTTGTACCTTTATCAACTCTTGAGAGTAGACTTATAGGACTTATTTTATGTAAAATGAGGTGCTAAATCCACTGGTGAAGGCCGCGATGTCCTATCTTTAACCGTTTAGGAGATCGAGTAAAATGGAGAATAATAGATATTTGACAATGTGGTATATAAACATTTGATTCGTTTGTACCTTGATCAACTCTTGAGGGTAGACTTATAGAACTTATTTTATGTAAAATAAGGTGCTAAATCCACTGATAAAAACCGCGATGTCTTATCTTTAACGGTTTAAGAGATCGAGTAAAATTGATAATAATAGATATTTGAAAATGTGATATTTGGACATTTTATTCGTTTGTGCCTTTATCAACTCTTGAGAGTAGACTTATAGGAGTCATTTTATGTAAAATGAGGTGCTAAATCCTCTGATGAAAACCGCGATGTCCTATCTTTAACCGTTTAGGAGATCGAGTAAAATGGAGAATAATAGAAATTTGAAAATGTGATATATAAACATTTTATTTGTTTTTACCGTTATCAACTCTTGAGAGTAGACTTATAGGACCTATTTTATGTAAAATAAGGTGCTAAATCCACTGGTGAAAACCGCGATGTGATATCTTCAACCGTTTAGGAGATCGAGTAAAATGGAGAATAATAGATATTTGAAAATGTGATATATAAACATTTTATTCTTTTTTACCTTTATCAACTCTTGAGAGTAGACTTATAGGACCTATTTTATGTAAAATGAGGTTCTAAATCCACTGGTGAAAACCGCGATGTCCTATCTTTAACCGTTTAGGAGATCGAGTAAAATGGAGAATAATAGATATTTGATAATGTGATATATAAACATTTTATTCGTTTGTACCTTTATCAACTCTTGAGAGTAGACTTATAAGACTTATTTTATGTAAAATGAGGTGCTAAATCCACTGGTAAAAACCGCGATGTTCTATCTTTAACCGTTTAGGAGATCGAGTAAAATGGAGAATAATAGATATTTGATAATGTGATATATAAACATTTTATTCGTTTGTACCTTTATCAACTCTTGAGAGTAGATTTATAGAACTTATTTTATGTAAAATGAGGTGCTAAATCCACTGGTGAAAACCCCGATGTCCTATCTTGAACCGTTTAAGAGATCGAGTAAAATGTAAAATAATAGATATTTGAAAATGTGATATATAAACATTTTGATCGTTTGTACCTTTATCAACTCTTGAGAGTAGACTTATAGGACATATTTTATGTAAAATGAGGTGCTACATCCACTGGTGAAAACCGCGATGTCCTATCTTGAACCGTTTAGGAGATCGAGTAAAATGGATATTAATAGATATTTGAAAATGTGATATATAAACATTTTATTCGTTTGTACCTTTATCAACTTTTGAGAGTAGACTAATAGGACTTATTATATGTAAAATGAGGTGCTAAATCCACTGGTGAAAACCGTGATGTTCTATCTTTAACCATTTAGGATATCGAGTAAAATTTATATTAATAGATATTTGAAAATGTGATATATTAACATTTTATTTGTTTGTACCTTTATCAACTCTTGAGAGTAGACTTATAGGAGTTATTTTATGTAAAATGAGGTGCTAAATCCACTGGTGAAAACCGCGATGTCCTATCTTTAACCATTTAGGATATCGAGTAAAATGGAGAATAATAGATATTTGAAAATGTGATATATAAACATTTTATTCTTTTGTACCTTTATCAACTCTTGAGAGTAGACTTATAGGACTTATTATATGTTAAATGAGGTGCCTAATCCACTGGTATAAACCGCGATGTCCTATCTTTAACCGTTTAGGAGATCGAGTAAAATGGAGAATAATAGATATTTGAAAATGTGATATATAAACACTTTATTCATTTGTACCTTTATCAACTCTTGAGAGTAGACTTATAGGTCTTATTTTATGTAAAATGAGGTACTAAATCCACTGGTGAAAACCGCGATGTCCTATTTTTAACCGTTTAGGAGATCGAGAAAAATGGAGAATAATAGATATTTGAAAATGTGATATATAAACATTTTATTCGTTTGTACCTTTATCAACTCTTGAGAGTAGACTTATAGGACTTATTATATGTTAAATGAGGTGCTAAATCCACTGGTGAAAACCGCGATGTCCTATTTTTAACCGTTTAGGAGATCGAGAAAAATGGAGAATAATAGATATTTGAAAATGTGATATATAAACATTTTATTCGTTTGTACCTTTATCAACTCTTGAGAGTTGACTTATAGGACTTATTATATGTTAAATGAGGTGCTAAATCCACTGGTAAAAACCGCGATGTCCTATCTTTAACCGTTTAGGAGATCGAGTAAAATGGAGAATAATAGATATTTGAAAATGTGATATATAAACATTTTATTCGTTTGTACCTTTATCAACTCTTGAGAGTAGACTTATAGGACTTATTTTATGTAAAATGAGTGCTAAATCCACTGGTAAAAACCCCGATGTCCTATCTTGAACCGTTTAGGAGATCGAGTAAAATGGATATTAATAGATATTTGAAAATGTGATATATAAACATTTTATTCGTTTGTACCTTTATCAACTTTTGAGAGTAGACTAATAGGACTTATTATATGTAAAATGAGGTGCTAAATCCACTGGTGAAAACCGCGATGTCCTATCTTTAACCATTTAGGATATCGAGTAAAATGAAGAATAATAGATATTTGAAAATGTGATATATAAACATTTTATTCTCTTGTACCTTTATCAACTCTTGAGAGTAGACTTATAGGACTTATTATATGTTAAATGAGGTGCTAAATCCACTCGTGAAAACCGCGATGTCCAATCTTTAACCGTTGAGGAGATCGAGTAAAATAGAAAATAACAGATATTTGAAAATGTGATATATAAACATTTTATTCGTGTGTACCTTTATCAACTCTTGAGAGTAGACTTATAGGACTTATTTTATGTAAAATAAGGTGCTTAATCCACTGGTGAAAACCGCGATGTACTATTTTTAACCGTTTAAGAGATCGAGTAAAATTGATAATAATAGATATTTGAAAATGTGATATTTGGACATTTTATTCGTTTGTGCCTTTATCAACTCTTGAGAGTAGACTTATAGGAGTCATTTTATGTAAAATGAGGTGCTAAATCCTCTGATGAAAACCGCGATGTCCTATCTTTAACCGTTTAGGAGATCGAGTAAAATGGAGAATAATAGAAATTTGAAAATGTGATATATAAACATTTTATTTGTTTTTACCGTTATCAACTCTTGAGAGTAGACTTATAGGACCTATTTTATGTAAAATAAGGTGCTAAATCCACTGGTGAAAACCGCGATGTGATATCTTCAACCGTTTAGGAGATCGAGTAAAATGGAGAATAATAGATATTTGAAAATGTGATATATAAACATTTTATTCTTTTTTACCTTTATCAACTCTTGAGAGTAGACTTATAGGACCTATTTTATGTAAAATAAGGTTCTAAATCCACTGGTGAAAACCGCGATGTCCTATCTTTAACCGTTTAGGAGATCGAGTAAAATGGAGAATAATAGATATTTGATAATGTGATATATAAACATTTTATTCGTTTGTACCTTTATCAACTCTTGAGAGTAGACTTATAAGACTTATTTTATGTAAAATGAGGTGCTAAATCCACTGGTAAAAACCGCGATGTTCTATCTTTAACCGTTTAGGAGATCGAGTAAAATGGAGAATAATAGATATTTGATAATGTGATATATAAACATTTTATTCGTTTGTACCTTTATCAACTCTTGAGAGTAGATTTATAGAACTTATTTTATGTAAAATGAGGTGCTAAATCCACTGGTGAAAAATCCGATGTCCTATCTTGAACCGTTTAGGAGATCGAGTAAAATGTAAAATAATAGATATTTGAAAATGTGATATATAAACATTTTGATCGTTTGTACCTTTATCAACTCTTGAGAGTAGACTTATAGGACATATTTTATGTAAAATGAGGTGCTACATCCACTTGTGAAAACCGCGATGTCCTATCTTGAACCGTTTAGGAGATCGAGTAAAATGGATATTAATAGATATTTGAAAATGTGATATATAAACATTTTATTCGTTTGTACCTTTATCAACTTTTGAGAGTAGACTAATAGGACTTATTATATGTAAAATGAGGTGCTAAATCCACTGGTGAAAACCGTGATGTTCTATCTTTAACCATTTAGGATATCGAGTAAAATTTCTATTAATAGATATTTGAAAATGTGATATATTAACATTTTATTTGTTTGTACCTTTATCAACTCTTGAGAGTAGACTAATAGGACTTATTATATGTAAAATGAGGTGCTAAATCCACTGGTGAAAACCGCGATGTCCTATCTTTAACCATTTAGGATATCGAGTAAAATGAAGAATAATAGATATTTGAAAATGTGATATATAAACATTTTATTCTCTTGTACCTTTATCAACTCTTGAGAGTAGACTTATAGGACTTATTATATGTTAAATGAGGTGCTAAATCCACTCGTGAAAACCGCGATGTCCAATCTTTAACCGTTGAGGAGATCGAGTAAAATAGAAAATAACAGATATTTGAAAATGTGATATATAAACATTTTATTCGTGTGTACCTTTATCAACTCTTGAGAGTAGACTTATAGGACTTATTTTATGTAAAATAAGGTGCTTAATCCACTGGTGAAAACCGCGATGTACTATTTTTAACCGTTTAGGAGATCGAGTAAAATGGAGAATAATAGATATTTGAATATGTGATATATAAACATTTTATTCGTTTGTACCTTTATCAACTCTTAAGAGTAGACTTATAGGACTTATTTTATGTAAAATGAGGTGCTAAATCCACTGGTGAAAACCGCGATGTCCTATCTTGAACCGTTTAGGAGATCGGGTAAAATGGAGAATAATAGATATTTGATAATGTGATATATAAACATTTTATTCGTTTGTACCTTTATCAACTCTTAAGAGTAGACTTATAAGACTTATTTAATGTAAAATGAGGTGCTTAATCCACTGGTGAAAACCGCGATGTCCTATCTTGAACCGTTTAGGAGATCGAGTAAAATGGAGAATAATAGATATTTGAAAATGTGATATATAAACATTTTGTTCGTTTGTACCTTGATCAACTCTTAAGAGTAGACTTATAGGACTTATTTTATGTAAAATGAGGTGCTAAATCCACTGGTGAAAACCCCGATGTCCTATCTTGAACCGTTTAGGAGATCGAGTAAAATGGATATTAATAGATATTTGAAAATGTGATATATAAACATTTTATTCGTTTGTACCTTTATCAACTCTAAAGAGTAGACTTATAGGACTTATTTTATGTAAAATGAGGTGCTAAATCCACTGGTGAAAACCGCGATGTCCTATTTTTAATCGTTTAGGAGATCGAGTAAAATGGAAAATAATAGATATTTGAATATGTGATATATAAACATTTTATTCGTTTGTACCTTTATCAACTTTTGAGAGTAGACTTATAGGACCTATTTTATGTAAAATGAGGTGCTAAATCCACTGGTGAAAACCGCGATGTCCTATCTTTAACCGTTTAGGATATCGAGTAAAATGGATATTAAAAGATATTTGAAAATGTGATATATAAACATTTTGATCGTTTGTACCTTTATCAACTCTTGAGAGTAGACTTATAGGACATATTTTATGTAAAATGAGGTGCTATATCCACTGGTGAAAACCGCGATGTCCTATCTTGAACCGTTTAGGAGATCGAGTAAAATGGATATTAATAGATATTTGAAAATGTGATATATAAACATTTTATTCGTTTGTACCTTTATCAACTTTTGAGAGTAGACTAATAGGACTTATTATATGTAAAATGAGGTGCTAAATCCACTGGTGAAAACCGTGATGTTCTATCTTTAACCATTTAGGATATCGAGTAAAATTTATATTAATAGATATTTGAAAATGTGATATATTAACATTTTATTTGTTTGTACCTTTATCAACTCTTGAGAGTAGACTTATAGGAGTTATTTTATGTAAAATGAGGTGCTAAATCCACTGGTGAAAACCGCGATGTCCTATCTTTAACCATTTAGGATATCGAGTAAAATGGAGAATAATAGATATTTGAAAATGTGATATATAAACATTTTATTCTTTTGTACCTTTATCAACTCTTGAGAGTAGACTTATAGGACTTATTATATGTTAAATGAGGTGCCTAATCCACTGGTATAAACCGCGATGTCCTATCTTTAACCGTTTAGGAGATCGAGTAAAATGGAGAATAATAGATATTTGAAAATGTGATATATAAACACTTTATTCATTTGTACCTTTATCAACTCTTGAGAGTAGACTTATAGGTCTTATTTTATGTAAAATGAGGTACTAAATCCACTGGTGAAAACCGCGATGTCCTATTTTTAACCGTTTAGGAGATCGAGAAAAATGGAGAATAATAGATATTTGAAAATGTGATATATAAACATTTTATTCGTTTGTACCTTTATCAACTCTTGAGAGTAGACTTATAGGACTTATTATATGTTAAATGAGGTGCTAAATCCACTGGTGAAAACCGCGATGTCCTATTTTTAACCGTTTAGGAGATCGAGAAAAATGGAGAATAATAGATATTTGAAAATGTGATATATAAACATTTTATTCGTTTGTACCTTTATCAACTCTTGAGAGTTGACTTATAGGACTTATTATATGTTAAATGAGGTGCTAAATCCACTGGTAAAAACCGCGATGTCCTATCTTTAACCGTTTAGGAGATCGAGTAAAATGGAGAATAATAGATATTTGAAAATGTGATATATAAACATTTTATTCGTTTGTACCTTTATCAACTCTTGAGAGTAGACTTATAGGACTTATTTTATGTAAAATGAGTGCTAAATCCACTGGTAAAAACCCCGATGTCCTATCTTGAACCGTTTAGGAGATCGAGTAAAATGGATATTAATAGATATTTGAAAATGTGATATATAAACATTTTATTCGTTTGTACCTTTATCAACTTTTGAGAGTAGACTAATAGGACTTATTATATGTAAAATGAGGTGCTAAATCCACTGGTGAAAACCGCGATGTCCTATCTTTAACCATTTAGGATATCGAGTAAAATGAAGAATAATAGATATTTGAAAATGTGATATATAAACATTTTATTCTCTTGTACCTTTATCAACTCTTGAGAGTAGACTTATAGGACTTATTATATGTTAAATGAGGTGCTAAATCCACTCGTGAAAACCGCGATGTCCAATCTTTAACCGTTGAGGAGATCGAGTAAAATAGAAAATAACAGATATTTGAAAATGTGATATATAAACATTTTATTCGTGTGTACCTTTATCAACTCTTGAGAGTAGACTTATAGGACTTATTTTATGTAAAATAAGGTGCTTAATCCACTGGTGAAAACCGCGATGTACTATTTTTAACCGTTTAAGAGATCGAGTAAAATTGATAATAATAGATATTTGAAAATGTGATATTTGGACATTTTATTCGTTTGTGCCTTTATCAACTCTTGAGAGTAGACTTATAGGAGTCATTTTATGTAAAATGAGGTGCTAAATCCTCTGATGAAAACCGCGATGTCCTATCTTTAACCGTTTAGGAGATCGAGTAAAATGGAGAATAATAGAAATTTGAAAATGTGATATATAAACATTTTATTTGTTTTTACCGTTATCAACTCTTGAGAGTAGACTTATAGGACCTATTTTATGTAAAATAAGGTGCTAAATCCACTGGTGAAAACCGCGATGTGATATCTTCAACCGTTTAGGAGATCGAGTAAAATGGAGAATAATAGATATTTGAAAATGTGATATATAAACATTTTATTCTTTTTTACCTTTATCAACTCTTGAGAGTAGACTTATAGGACCTATTTTATGTAAAATGAGGTTCTAAATCCACTGGTGAAAACCGCGATGTCCTATCTTTAACCGTTTAGGAGATCGAGTAAAATGGAGAATAATAGATATTTGATAATGTGATATATAAACATTTTATTCGTTTGTACCTTTATCAACTCTTGAGAGTAGACTTATAAGACTTATTTTATGTAAAATGAGGTGCTAAATCCACTGGTAAAAACCGCGATGTTCTATCTTTAACCGTTTAGGAGATCGAGTAAAATGGAGAATAATAGATATTTGATAATGTGATATATAAACATTTTATTCGTTTGTACCTTTATCAACTCTTGAGAGTAGATTTATAGAACTTATTTTATGTAAAATGAGGTGCTAAATCCACTGGTGAAAACCCCGATGTCCTATCTTGAACCGTTTAGGAGATCGAGTAAAATGTAAAATAATAGATATTTGAAAATGTGATATATAAACATTTTGATCGTTTGTACCTTTATCAACTCTTGAGAGTAGACTTATAGGACATATTTTATGTAAAATGAGGTGCTACATCCACTTGTGAAAACCGCGATGTCCTATCTTGAACCGTTTAGGAGATCGAGTAAAATGGATATTAATAGATATTTGAAAATGTGATATATAAACATTTTATTCGTTTGTACCTTTATCAACTTTTGAGAGTAGACTAATAGGACTTATTATATGTAAAATGAGGTGCTAAATCCACTGGTGAAAACCGTGATGTTCTATCTTTAACCATTTAGGATATCGAGTAAAATTTCTATTAATAGATATTTGAAAATGTGATATATTAACATTTTATTTGTTTGTACCTTTATCAACTCTTGAGAGTAGACTAATAGGACTTATTATATGTAAAATGAGGTGCTAAATCCACTGGTGAAAACCGCGATGTCCTATCTTTAACCATTTAGGATATCGAGTAAAATGAAGAATAACAGATATTTGAAAATGTGATATATAAACATTTTATTCTCTTGTACCTTTATCAACTCTTGAGAGTAGACTTATAGGACTTATTATATGTTAAATGAGGTGCTAAATCCACTCGTGAAAACCGCGATGTCCAATCTTTAACCGTTGAGGAGATCGAGTAAAATAGAAAATAACAGATATTTGAAAATGTGATATATAAACATTTTATTCGTGTGTACCTTTATCAACTCTTGAGAGTAGACTTATAGGACTTATTTTATGTAAAATAAGGTGCTTAATCCACTGGTGAAAACCGCGATGTACTATTTTTAACCGTTTAGGAGATCGAGTAAAATGGAGAATAATAGATATTTGAATATGTGATATATAAACATTTTATTCGTTTGTACCTTTATCAACTCTTAAGAGTAGACTTATAGGACTTATTTTATGTAAAATGAGGTGCTAAATCCACTGGTGAAAACCGCGATGTCCTATCTTGAACCGTTTAGGAGATCGGGTAAAATGGAGAATAATAGATATTTGATAATGTGATATATAAACATTTTATTCGTTTGTACCTTTATCAACTCTTAAGAGTAGACTTATAAGACTTATTTAATGTAAAATGAGGTGCTTAATCCACTGGTGAAAACCGCGATGTCCTATCTTGAACCGTTTAGGAGATCGAGTAAAATGGAGAATAATAGATATTTGAAAATGTGATATATAAACATTTTGTTCGTTTGTACCTTGATCAACTCTTAAGAGTAGACTTATAGGACTTATTTTATGTAAAATGAGGTGCTAAATCCACTGGTGAAAACCGCGATGTCCTATTTTTAATCGTTTAGGAGATCGAGTAAAATGGAAAATAATAGATATTTGAATATGTGATATATAAACATTTTATTCGTTTGTACCTTTATCAACTTTTGAGAGTAGACTTATAGGACCTATTTTATGTAAAATGAGGTGCTAAATCCACTGGTGAAAACCGCGATGTCCTATCTTTAACCGTTTAGGATATCGAGTAAAATGGATATTAAAAGATATTTGAAAATGTGATATATAAACATTTTATTCGTTTGTACCTTTATCAACTTTTGAGAGTAGACTTATAGGATCTATTTTATGTAAAATGAGGTGCTAAATCCACTGGTGAAAACCTCGATGTCCTATCTTTAACCGTTTAGGAGATCGAGTAAAATAGAGAATAATAGAAATTTGAAAATGTGATATATAAACATTTTATTCGTTTTTACCTTTATCAACTCTTGAGAGTAGACTTATAGGACCTATTTTATGTAAAATGAGGTGCTTAATCCACTGGTGAAAACCGCGATGTCCTATCTTTAACCGTTTAGGAGATCGAGTAAAATGAGAAAAATAGAAATTTGAAAATGTGATATATAAACATTTTATTCGTTTTTACCTTTATCAACTCTTGAGAGTAGACTTATAGGACCTATTTTATGTAAAATGAGGTGCTAAATCCACTGGTGAAAACCGCGATGTCCTATCTTTAACCGTTTAGGAGATCGAGTAAAATGGAAAATAATAGATATTTGAAAATTTGATATATAAACATTTTGTTCGTTTGTACCTTTATCAACTCTAAAGAGTAGACTTATAGGACTTATTTTATGTGAAATGAGGTGCTAAATCCACTGGTAAAAACCGCGATGTCCTATCTTGAACCGTTTAATAGATCGAGTAAAATGGAGAATAATAGATATTTGAAAATGTGATATATAAACATTTTGTTCGTTTGTGCCATGATCAACTCTTGAGAGTAGACTTATAGGACTTATTTTATGTAAAATGAGGTGCTAAATTCACTGGTAAAAACCCCGATGTCCTATCTTGAACCGTTTAGGAGATCGAGTAAAATGGATATTAATAGATATTTGAAAATGTGATTTATAAACATTTTAATCGTTTGTACCTTTATCAACTTTTGAGAGTAGACTAATAGGACTTATTTTATGTAAAATGAGGTGCTAAATCCACTGGTGAAAGCCGCGATGTCCTATTTTTAACCGTTTAGGAGATCGAGTAAAATGGAGAATAATAGATATTTGAATATGTTATATATAAACATTTTATTCGTTTGTACCTTTATCAACTCTTAAGAGTAGACTTATAGGACTTATTTTATGTAAAATGAGGTGCTAAATCCACTGGTGAAAACCGCGATGTCCTATCTTAAACCGTTTAGGAGATCGGGTAAAATGGAGAATAATAGATATTTGATAATGTGATATATAAACATTTTATTCGTTTGTACCTTTATCAACTCTTAAGAGTAGACTTATAAGACTTATTTAATGTAAAATGAGGTGCTAAATCCACTGGTGAAAACCGCGATGTCCTATCTTTAACCGTTTAGGAGATCGAGTAAAATGGAAAATAATAGATATTTGAAAATTTGATATATAAACATTTTGTTCGTTTGTACCTTTATCAACTCTAAAGAGTAGACTTATAGGACTTATTTTATGTGAAATGAGGTGCTAAATCCACTGGTAAAAACCGCGATGTCCTATCTTGAACCGTTTAATAGATCGAGTAAAATGGAGAATAATAGATATTTGAAAATGTGATATATAAACATTTTGTTCGTTTGTGCCATGATCAACTCTTGAGAGTAGACTTATAGGACTTATTTTATGTAAAATGAGGTGCTAAATTCACTGGTAAAAACCCCGATGTCCTATCTTGAACCGTTTAGGAGATCGAGTAAAATGGATATTAATAGATATTTGAAAATGTGATTTATAAACATTTTAATCGTTTGTACCTTTATCAACTTTTGAGAGTAGACTAATAGGACTTATTTTATGTAAAATGAGGTGCTAAATCCACTGGTGAAAGCCGCGATGTCCTATTTTTAACCGTTTAGGAGATCGAGTAAAATGGAGAATAATAGATATTTGATAATGTGATATATAAACATTTTATTAGTTTGTACCTTTATCAACTCTTAAGAGTAGACTTATAAGACTTATTTAATGTAAAATGAGGTGCTTAATCCACTGGTGAAAACCTCGATGTCCTATCTTTAACCGTTTAGGAGATCGAGTAAAATGGAGAATAATAGATATTTGAAAATGTGATATATAAACATTTTGTTCGTTTGTACCTTGATCAACTCTTAAGAGTAGACTTATAGGACTTATTTTATGTAAAATGAGGTGCTAAATCCACTGGTGAAAACCGCGATGTCCTATCTTAAACCGTTTAGGAGATCGGGTAAAATGGAGAATAATAGATATTTGATAATGTGATATATAAACATTTTATTCGTTTGTACCTTTATCAACTCTTAAGAGTAGACTTATAAGACTTATTTAATGTAAAATGAGGTGCTTAATCCACTGGTGAAAACCTCGATGTCCTATCTTTAACCGTTTAGGAGATCGGGTGAAATGGAGAATAATAGATATTTGAAAATGTGATATATAAACATTTTATTCGTTTGTACCTTTATCAACTTTTGAGAGTAGACTTATAGGACCTATTTTATGTAAAATGAGGTGCTAAATCCACTGGTGAAAACCTCGATGTCCTATCTTTAACCGTTTAGGAGATCGAGTAAAATGGAGAATAATAGATATTTGAAAATGTGATATATAAACATTTTGTTCGTTTGTACCTTGATCAACTCTTAAGAGTAGACTTATAGGACTTATTTTATGTAAAATGAGGTGCTAAATCCACTGGTGAAAACCGCGATGTCCTATCTTTAACCGTTTAGGAGATCGAGTAAAATGGAGAATAATAGATATTTGAAAATGTGATATATAAACATTTTGTTCGTTTGTACCTTGATCAACTCTTAAGAGTAGACTTATAGGACTTATTTTATGTAAAATGAGGTGCTAAATCCACTGGTAAAAACCGCGATGTCCTATCTTAAACCGTTTAGGAGATCGGGTAAAATGGAGAATAATAGATATTTGATAATGTGATATATAAACATTTTATTCGTTTGTACCTTTATCAACTCTTAAGAGTAGACTTATAAGACTTATTTAATGTAAAATGAGGTGCTTAATCCACTGGTGAAAACCGCGATGT
This sequence comes from Silvanus unidentatus, assembly GCA_963930825.1. Classification (NCBI taxonomy): domain Eukaryota; kingdom Metazoa; phylum Arthropoda; class Insecta; order Coleoptera; family Silvanidae; genus Silvanus; species Silvanus unidentatus. The sequence goes on along the minus strand of OZ005757.1, from coordinate 17,233,455 downwards.
CCTATCTTTAACCGTTTAGGAGATCGAGTAAAATGGAGAATAATAGAAATTTGAAAATGTGATATATAAACATTTTATTCGTTTTTACCTTTATCAATTCTTGAGAGTAGACTTATAGGACCCATTTTATGTAAAATGAGGTGCTAAATCCACTGGTGAAAACCGCGATGTTCTATCTTGAACCGTTTAGGAGATCGAGTAAAATGGAGAATAATAGATATTTGAAAATGTGATATATAAACATTTTGTTCGTTTGTACCTTGATCAACTCTTGAGAGTAGACTTATAAGACCTATTTTATGTAAAATGAGGTGCTACATCCACTGGTGAAAACCGCGATGTCCTATCTTGAACCGTTTAGGAGATCGAGTAAAATGGAGAAAAATAGATATTTGAAAATATGATATATAAACATTTTATTCGTTTTTACCTTTATCAACTCTTGAGAGTAGACTTATAAGACCTATTTTATGTAAAATGAGGTGCTAAATTCACTGGTGAAAACCTCGATGTCCTATCTTTAACCGTTTAGGAGATTGAGTAAAATGGAGAATAATAGATATTTGATAATGTGATATATAAACATTTTATTCGTTTGTACCTTTATCAACTCTTGAGAGTAGACTTATAAGACTTATTTCATGTAAAATGAGGTGCTAAATCTTCTGGTGAAAACCGCGATGTCCTATCTTTAACCGTTTAGGAGATCGAGTAAAATGGAGAATAAAAGATATTTGAAAATGTGATATATAAACATTTTATTCGTTTTTACCTTTATCAACTTTTGAGAGTAGACTTATGGGACCTATTTTATGTAAAATGAGGTGCTAAATCCACTGGTGAAAACCTCGATGTCCTATCTTTAACCGTTTAGGAGATCGGGTAAAATGGAGAATAATAGATATTTGAAAATGTGATATATAAACATTTTGTTCGTTTGTACCTTGATCAACTCTTGAGAGTAGTCTTATAGGAGTTATTTTATGTAAAATAAGGTGCTAAATCCACTGGTAAAAACCGCGATGTCCTATCTTTAACTGTTTAGGAGATCGAGTAAAATGGAGAATAATAGATATTTGAAAATGTGATATATAAACATTTTGTTCGTTTGTACCTTGATCAACTCTTGAGAGTAGACTTATAGGACTTATTTTATGTAAAATGAGGTGCTAAATCCACTGGTAAAAACCCCGAAGTCCTATCTTGAACCGTCTAGGAGATCGAGTAAAACGGATATTAATAGATATTTGAAAATGTGATTTATAAACATTTTAATCGTTTGTACCTTAATCAACTTTTGAGAGTAGACTAATAGGACTTATTATATGTAAAATGAGGTGCTAAATCCACTGGTGAAAACCGCGATGTCCTATCTTTAACCGTTTAGGATATCGAGTAAAATGGATATTAATAGATATTTGAAAATGTGATATACAAACATTTTATACGTTTGTACCTTTATCAACTCTTGAGAGTAGACTTATAGGAGTTATTTTATGTAAAATGAGGTGCTAAATCCACTGGTAAAGACCGCGATGTCCTATCTTTAACCGTTTAGGAGATCGAGTAAAATGGAAAATAATAGATATTTGAAAATGTGATATATAAACATTTTATTCGTTTGTACCTTTATCAACCCTTAAGAGTAGACTTATAAGACTTATTTTATGTCAATTGAGGTGCTAAATCCACTGGTGAAAACCGCGATGTCCTATCTTGAACCGTTTAGGAGATCGAGTAAAATGGAGAATAATAGATATTTGAAAATGTGATATATAAACATTTTGTTCGTTTGTACCTTGATCAACTCTTGAGAGTAGACTTATAGGACTTATTTTATGTAAAATGAGGTGCTAAATCCACTGGTGAAAACCCCGATGTCCTATCTTGAACCGTTTAGGAGATCGAGTAAAATGTAGAATATTAGATATTTGAAAATGTGATATATAAACATTTTGTTCGTTTTTACCTTTATCAACTTTTGAGAGTAGACTTATAGGACCTATTTTATGTAAAATGAGGTGCTAAATCCACTGGTGAAAACCTCGATGTCCTATCTTTAACCGTTTAGGAGATCGGGTGAAATGGAGAATAATAGATATTTGAAAATGTGATATATAAACATTTTATTCGTTTGTACCTTTATCAACTTTTGAGAGTAGACTTATAGGACCTATTTTATGTAAAATGTGGTGCTAAATCCACTGGTGAAAACCGCGATGTCCTATCTTTAACCGTTTAGGAGATCGAGTAAAATGGAGAATAATAGAAATTTGAAAATGTGATATATAAACATTTTATTCGTTTTTACCTTTATCAATTCTTGAGAGTAGACTTATAGGACCCATTTTATGTAAAATGAGGTGCTAAATCCACTGGTGAAAACCGCGATGTTCTATCTTGAACCGTTTAGGAGATCGAGTAAAATGGAGAATAATAGATATTTGAAAATGTGATATATAAACATTTTGTTCGTTTGTACCTTGATCAACTCTTGAGAGTAGACTTATAAGACCTATTTTATGTAAAATGAGGTGCTACATCCACTGGTGAAAACCGCGATGTCCTATCTTGAACCGTTTAGGAGATCGAGTAAAATGGAGAATAAAAGATATTTGAAAATGTGATATATAAACATTTTATTCGTTTTTACCTTTATCAACTTTTGAGAGTAGACTTATGGGACCTATTTTATGTAAAATGAGGTGCTAAATCCACTGGTGAAAACCTCGATGTCCTATCTTTAACCGTTTAGGAGATCGGGTAAAATGGAGAATAATAGATATTTGAAAATGTGATATATAAACATTTTGTTCGTTTGTACCTTGATCAACTCTTGAGAGTAGTCTTATAGGAGTTATTTTATGTAAAATGAGGTGCTAAATCCACTGGTAAAAACCGCGATGTCCTATCTTTAACCGTTTAGGAGATCGAGTAAAATGGAGAATAATAGATATTTGAAAATGTGATATATAAACATTTTGTTCGTTTGTACCTTGATCAACTCTTGAGAGTAGACTTATAGGACTTATTTTATGTAAAATGAGGTGCTAAATTCACTGGTAAAAACCCCGATGTCCTATCTTGAACCGTCTAGGAGATCGAGTAAAATGGATATTAATAGATATTTGAAAATGTGATTTATAAACATTTTAATCGTTTGTACCTTTATCAACTTTTGAGAGTAGACTAATAGGACTTATTATATGTAAAATGAGGTGCTAAATCCACTGGTGAAAACCGCGATGTCCTATCTTTAACCGTTTAGGATATCGAGTAAAATGGATATTAATAGATATTTGAAAATGTGATATATAAACATTTTATTCGTTTGTACCTTTATCAACTCTTGAGAGTAGACTTATAGGAGTTATTTTATGTAAAATGAGGTGCTAAATCCACTGGTAAAGACCGCGATGTCCTATCTTTAACCGTTTAGGAGATCGAGTAAAATGGAAAATAATAGATATTTGAAAATGTGATATATAAACATTTTATTCGTTTGTACCTTTATCAACCCTTAAGAGTAGACTTATAAGACTTATTTTATGTCAATTGAGGTGCTAAATCCACTGGTGAAAACCGCGATGTCCTATCTTGAACCGTTTAGGAGATCGAGTAAAATGGAGAATAATAGATATTTGAAAATGTAATATATAAACATTTTGTTCGTTTGTACCTTGATCATCTCTTGAGAGTAGACTTATAGGACTTATTTTATGTAAAATGAGGTGCTAAATCCACTGGTGAAAACCCCGATGTCCTATCTTGAACCGTTTAGGAGATCGAGTAAAATGTAGAATATTAGATATTTGAAAATGTGATATATAAACATTTTGTTCGTTTTTACCTTTATCAACTTTTGAGAGTAGACTTATAGGACCTATTTTATGTAAAATGAGGTGCTAAATCCACTGGTGAAAACCTCGATGTCCTATCTTTAACCGTTTAGGAGATCGGGTGAAATGGAGAATAATAGATATTTGAAAATGTGATATATAAACATTTTATTCGTTTGTACCTTTATCAACTTTTGAGAGTAGACTTATAGGACCTATTTTATGTAAAATGAGGTGCTAAATCCACTGGTGAAAACCGCGATGTCCTATCTTTAACCGTTTAGGAGATCGAGTAAAATGGAGAATAATAGAAATTTGAAAATGTGATATATAAACATTTTATTCGTTTTTACCTTTATTAATTCTTGAGAGTAGACTTATAGGACCCATTTTATGTAAAATGAGGTGCTAAATCCACTGGTGAAAACCGCGATGTTCTATCTTGAACCGTTTAGGAGATCGAGTAAAATGGAGAATAATAGATATTTGAAAATGTGATATATAAACATTTTGTTCGTTTGTACCTTGATCAACTCTTGAGAGTAGACTTATAAGACCTATTTTATGTAAAATGAGGTGCTACATCCACTGGTGAAAACCGCGATGTCCTATCTTGAACCGTTTAGGAGATCGAGTAAAATGGAGAAAAATAGATATTTGAAAATATGATATATAAACATTTTATTCGTTTTTACCTTTATCAACTCTTGAGAGTAGACTTATAAGACCTATTTTATGTAAAATGAGGTGCTAAATTCACTGGTGAAAACCTCGATGTCCTATCTTTAACCGTTTAGGAGATTGAGTAAAATGGAGAATAATAGATATTTGATAATGTGATATATAAACATTTTATTCGTTTGTACCTTTATCAACTCTTGAGAGTAGACTTATAAGACTTATTTCATGTAAAATGAGGTGCTAAATCTTCTGGTGAAAACCGCGATGTCCTATCTTTAACCGTTTAGGAGATCGAGTAAAATGGAGAATAAAAGATATTTGAAAATGTGATATATAAACATTTTATTCGTTTTTACCTTTATCAACTTTTGAGAGTAGACTTATGGGACCCATTTTATGTAAAATGAGGTGCTAAATCCACTGGTGAAAACCTCGATGTCCTATCTTTAACCGTTTAGGAGATCGGGTAAAATGGAGAATAATAGATATTTGAAAATGTGATATATAAACATTTTGTTCGTTTGTACCTTGATCAACTCTTGAGAGTAGTCTTATAGGAGTTATTTTATGTAAAATAAGGTGCTAAATCCACTGGTAAAAACCGCGATGTCCTATCTTTAACTGTTTAGGAGATCGAGTAAAATGGAGAATAATAGATATTTGAAAATGTGATATATAAACATTTTGTTCGTTTGTACCTTGATCAACTCTTGAGAGTAGACTTATAGGACTTATTTTATGTAAAATGAGGTGCTAAATCCACTGGTAAAAACCCCGAAGTCCTATCTTGAACCGTCTAGGAGATCGAGTAAAACGGATATTAATAGATATTTGAAAATGTGATTTATAAACATTTTAATCGTTTGTACCTTAATCAACTTTTGAGAGTAGACTAATAGGACTTATTATATGTAAAATGAGGTGCTAAATCCACTGGTGAAAACCGCGATGTCCTATCTTTAACCGTTTAGGATATCGAGTAAAATGGATATTAATAGATATTTGAAAATGTGATATACAAACATTTTATACGTTTGTACCTTTATCAACTCTTGAGAGTAGACTTATAGGAGTTATTTTATGTAAAATGAGGTGCTAAATCCACTGGTAAAGACCGCGATGTCCTATCTTTAACCGTTTAGGAGATCGAGTAAAATGGAAAATAATAGATATTTGAAAATGTGATATATAAACATTTTATTCGTTTGTACCTTTATCAACCCTTAAGAGTAGACTTATAAGACTTATTTTATGTCAATTGAGGTGCTAAATCCACTGGTGAAAACCGCGATGTCCTATCTTGAACCGTTTAGGAGATCGAGTAAAATGGAGAATAATAGATATTTGAAAATGTGATATATAAACATTTTGTTCGTTTGTACCTTGATCAACTCTTGAGAGTAGACTTATAGGACTTATTTTATGTAAAATGAGGTGCTAAATCCACTGGTGAAAACCCCGATGTCCTATCTTGAACCGTTTAGGAGATCGAGTAAAATGTAGAATATTAGATATTTGAAAATGTGATATATAAACATTTTGTTCGTTTTTACCTTTATCAACTTTTGAGAGTAGACTTATAGGACCTATTTTATGTAAAATGAGGTGCTAAATCCACTGGTGAAAACCTCGATGTCCTATCTTTAACCGTTTAGGAGATCGGGTGAAATGGAGAATAATAGATATTTGAAAATGTGATATATAAACATTTTATTCGTTTGTACCTTTATCAACTTTTGAGAGTAGACTTATAGGACCTATTTTATGTAAAATGAGGTGCTAAATCCACTGGTGAAAACCGCGATGTCCTATCTTTAACCGTTTAGGAGATCGAGTAAAATGGAGAATAATAGAAATTTGAAAATGTGATATATAAACATTTTATTCGTTTTTACCTTTATCAATTCTTGAGAGTAGACTTATAGGACCCATTTTATGTAAAATGAGGTGCTAAATCCACTGGTGAAAACCGCGATGTTCTATCTTGAACCGTTTAGGAGATCGAGTAAAATGGAGAATAATAGATATTTGAAAATGTGATATATAAACATTTTGTTCGTTTGTACCTTGATCAACTCTTGAGAGTAGACTTATAAGACCTATTTTATGTAAAATGAGGTGCTACATCCACTGGTGAAAACCGCGATGTCCTATCTTGAACCGTTTAGGAGATCGAGTAAAATGGAGAATAAAAGATATTTGAAAATGTGATATATAAACATTTTATTCGTTTTTACCTTTATCAACTTTTGAGAGTAGACTTATGGGACCTATTTTATGTAAAATGAGGTGCTAAATCCACTGGTGAAAACCTCGATGTCCTATCTTTAACCGTTTAGGAGATCGGGTAAAATGGAGAATAATAGATATATGAAAATGTGATATATAAACATTTTGTTCGTTTGTACCTTGATCAACTCTTGAGAGTAGTCTTATAGGAGTTATTTTATGTAAAATGAGGTGCTAAATCCACTGGTAAAAACCGCGATGTCCTATCTTTAACCGTTTAGGAGATCGAGTAAAATGGAGAATAATAGATATTTGAAAATGTGATATATAAACATTTTGTTCGTTTGTACCTTGATCAACTCTTGAGAGTAGACTTATAGGACTTATTTTATGTAAAATGAGGTGCTAAATTCACTGGTAAAAACCCCGATGTCCTATCTTGAACCGTCTAGGAGATCGAGTAAAATGGATATTAATAGATATTTGAAAATGTGATTTATAAACATTTTAATCGTTTGTACCTTTATCAACTTTTGAGAGTAGACTAATAGGACTTATTATATGTAAAATGAGGTGCTAAATCCACTGGTGAAAACCGCGATGTCCTATCTTTAACCGTTTAGGATATCGAGTAAAATGGATATTAATAGATATTTGAAAATGTGATATATAAACATTTTATTCGTTTGTACCTTTATCAACTCTTGAGAGTAGACTTATAGGAGTTATTTTATGTAAAATGAGGTGCTAAATCCACTGGTAAAGACCGCGATGTCCTATCTTTAACCGTTTAGGAGATCGAGTAAAATGGAAAATAATAGATATTTGAAAATGTGATATATAAACATTTTATTCGTTTGTACCTTTATCAACCCTTAAGAGTAGACTTATAAGACTTATTTTATGTCAATTGAGGTGCTAAATCCACTGGTGAAAACCGCGATGTCCTATCTTGAACCGTTTAGGAGATCGAGTAAAATGGAGAATAATAGATATTTGAAAATGTAATATATAAACATTTTGTTCGTTTGTACCTTGATCATCTCTTGAGAGTAGACTTATAGGACTTATTTTATGTAAAATGAGGTGCTAAATCCACTGGTGAAAACCCCGATGTCCTATCTTGAACCGTTTAGGAGATCGAGTAAAATGTAGAATATTAGATATTTGAAAATGTGATATATAAACATTTTGTTCGTTTTTACCTTTATCAACTTTTGAGAGTAGACTTATAGGACCTATTTTATGTAAAATGAGGTGCTAAATCCACTGGTGAAAACCTCGATGTCCTATCTTTAACCGTTTAGGAGATCGGGTGAAATGGAGAATAATAGATATTTGAAAATGTGATATATAAACATTTTATTCGTTTGTACCTTTATCAACTTTTGAGAGTAGACTTATAGGACCTATTTTATGTAAAATGAGGTGCTAAATCCACTGGTGAAAACCGCGATGTCCTATCTTTAACCGTTTAGGAGATCGAGTAAAATGGAGAATAATAGAAATTTGAAAATGTGATATATAAACATTTTATTCGTTTTTACCTTTATTAATTCTTGAGAGTAGACTTATAGGACCCATTTTATGTAAAATGAGGTGCTAAATCCACTGGTGAAAACCGCGATGTTCTATCTTGAACCGTTTAGGAGATCGAGTAAAATGGAGAATAATAGATATTTGAAAATGTGATATATAAACATTTTGTTCGTTTGTACCTTGATCAACTCTTGAGAGTAGACTTATAAGACCTATTTTATGTAAAATGAGGTGCTACATCCACTGGTGAAAACCGCGATGTCCTATCTTGAACCGTTTAGGAGATCGAGTAAAATGGAGAAAAATAGATATTTGAAAATATGATATATAAACATTTTATTCGTTTTTACCTTTATCAACTCTTGAGAGTAGACTTATAAGACCTATTTTATGTAAAATGAGGTGCTAAATTCACTGGTGAAAACCTCGATGTCCTATCTTTAACCGTTTAGGAGATTGAGTAAAATGGAGAATAATAGATATTTGATAATGTGATATATAAACATTTTATTCGTTTGTACCTTTATCAACTCTTGAGAGTAGACTTATAAGACTTATTTCATGTAAAATGAGGTGCTAAATCTTCTGGTGAAAACCGCGATGTCCTATCTTTAACCGTTTAGGAGATCGAGTAAAATGGAGAATAAAAGATATTTGAAAATGTGATATATAAACATTTTATTCGTTTTTACCTTTATCAACTTTTGAGAGTAGACTTATGGGACCCATTTTATGTAAAATGAGGTGCTAAATCCACTGGTGAAAACCTCGATGTCCTATCTTTAACCGTTTAGGAGATCGGGTAAAATGGAGAATAATAGATATTTGAAAATGTGATATATAAACATTTTGTTCGTTTGTACCTTGATCAACTCTTGAGAGTAGTCTTATAGGAGTTATTTTATGTAAAATGAGGTGCTAAATCCACTGGTAAAAACCGCGATGTCCTATCTTTAACCGTTTAGGAGATCGAGTAAAATGGAGAATAATAGATATTTGAAAATGTGATATATAAACATTTTGTTCGTTTGTACCTTGATCAACTCTTGAGAGTAGACTTATAGGACTTATTTTATGTAAAATGAGGTGCTAAATCCACTGGTAAAAACCCCGATGTCCTATCTTGAACCGTCTAGGAGATCGAGTAAAATGGATATTAATAGATATTTGAAAATGTGATTTATAAACATTTTAATCGTTTGTACCTTTATCAACTTTTGAGAGTAGACTAATAGGACTTATTATATGTAAAATGAGGTGCTAAATCCACTGGTGAAAACCGCGATGTCCTATCTTTAACCGTTTAGGATATCGAGTAAAATGGATATTAATAGATATTTGAAAATGTGATATATAAACATTTTATTCGTTTGTACCTTTATCAACTCTTGAGAGTAGACTTATAGGAGTTATTTTATGTAAAATGAGGTGCTAAATCCACTGGTAAAGACCGCGATGTCCTATCTTTAACCGTTTAGGAGATCGAGTAAAATGGAAAATAATAGATATTTGAAAATGTGATATATAAACATTTTATTCGTTTGTACCTTTATCAACCCTTAAGAGTAGACTTATAAGACTTATTTTATGTCAATTGAGGTGCTAAATCCACTGGTGAAAACCGCGATGTCCTATCTTGAACCGTTTAGGAGATCGAGTAAAATGGAGAATAATAGATATTTGAAAATGTGATATATAAACATTTTGTTCGTTTGTACATTGATCAACTCTTGAGAGTAGACTTATAGGACTTATTTTATGTAAAATGAGGTGCTAAATCCACTGGTGAAAACCCCGATGTCCTATCTTGAACCGTTTAGGAGATCGAGTAAAATGTAGAATATTAGATATTTGAAAATGTGATATATAAACATTTTGTTCGTTTTTACCTTTATCAACTTTTGAGAGTAGACTTATAGGACCTATTTTATGTAAAATGAGGTGCTAAATCCACTGGTGAAAACCTCGATGTCCTATCTTTAACCGTTTAGGAGATCGGGTGAAATGGAGAATAATAGATATTTGAAAATGTGATATATAAACATTTTATTCGTTTGTACCTTTATCAACTTTAGAGAGTAGACTTATAGGACCTATTTTATGTAAAATGAGGTGCTAAATCCACTGGTGAAAACCGCGATGTCCTATCTTTAACCGTTTAGGAGATCAAGTAAAATGGAGAATAATAGATATTTGAAAATGTGATATATAAACATTTTATTCTTTTGTACCTTTATCATCTCTTGAGAGTAGACTTATAGGACTTATTTTATGTAAAATGAGGTGCTAAATCGACTGGTGAAAACCGCGATGTCCTATCTTTAACCGTTTAGGAGATCGAGTAAAATGGATGATAATAGATATTTGGAAATGTGATATATAAACATTTTATTCGTTTGTACCTTTATCAACTCTTGAGAGTAGGCTTATAGAAGTTATTTTATGTAAAATATAGTGCTAAATCCACTGGTAAAAACCGCGATGTCCTATCTTTAACCGTTTAGGAGATCAAGTAAAATGGAGATTAATAGATATTTGAAAATGTGATATTTAAACATTTTATTCTTTTGTACCTTTATCAACTCTTGAGAGTAGACTTATAGGACTTATTATATGTTAAATGAAGTGCTAAATCCACTGGTAAAAACCGCGATGTCCTATCTTTAACCGTTTAGGAGATCGAGTAAAATGGAGAATAATAGATATTTGAAAATGTGATATATAAACATTTTATTCATTTGTACCTTTATCAACTCTTGAGAGTAGACTTATAGGAGTTATTTTATGTAAAATGAGGTGCTAAATCCACTGGTAAAGACCGCGATGTCCTATCTTTAACCGTTTAGGAGATCGAGTAAAATGGAAAATAATAGATATTTGAAAATGTGATATATAAACATTTTATTCGTTTGTACCTTTATCAACCCTTAAGAGTAGACTTATAAGACTTATTTTATGTCAATTGAGGTGCTAAATCCACTGGTGAAAACCGCGATGTCCTATCTTGAACCGTTTAGGAGATCGAGTAAAATGGAGAATAATAGATATTTGAAAATGTGATATATAAACATTTTGTTCGTTTGTACCTTGATCAACTCTTGAGAGTAGACTTATAGGACTTATTTTATGTAAAATGAGGTGCTAAATCCACTGGTGAAAACCCCGATGTCCTATCTTGAACCGTTTAGGAGATCGAGTAAAATGGATATTAATAGATATTTGAAAATGTGATATATAAACATTTTGTTCGTTTGTACCTTGATCAACTCTTGAGAGTAGACTTATAGGACTTATTTTATGTAAAATGAGGTGCTAAATCCACTGGTGAAAACCCCGATGTCCTATCTTGAACCGTTTAGGAGATCGAGTAAAATGGATATTAATAGATATTTGAAAATGTGATATATAAACATTTTATTCATTTGTACCTTTATCAACTCTTGAGAGTAGACTTATAGGACTTATTTTATGTAAAATGAGGTGCTAAATCCACTTGTGAAAACCGCGATGTCCCATCCTTAACCGTTGAGGAGATCGAGTAAAATAGAAAATAATAGATATTTGAAAATGTGATATATAAACATTTTATTTGTTTGTACCTTTATCAACTCTTGAGAGTAGACTTATAGGAGTTATTTTATGTAAAATATAGTGCTAAATTCACTGGTGAAAACCGTGATGTCCTATCTTTAACCGTTTAGGAGATCGAGTAAAATGGAGAATAATAGATATTTGAAAATGTGATATATAAACATTTTATTCGTTTGTACCTTTATCAACTCTTGAGAGTAGACTTATAGGAGTTATTTTATGTAAAATATAGTGCTAAATCCACTGGTGAAAACCGCGATGTCCTATCTTTAACCGTTTAGAAGATCAAGTAAAATGGAGAATAATAGATATTTGAAAATGTGATATATAAACATTTTATTCTTTTGTACCTTTATCATCTCTTGAGAGTAGACTTATAGGACTTATTTTATGTAAAATGAGGTGCTAAATCGACTGGTGAAAACCGCGATGTCCTATCTTTAACCGTTTAGGAGATCGAGTAAAATAGAAAATAATAGATATTTGAAAATGTGATATATAAACATTTTATTCGTTTGTACCTTTATCAACTTTTGAGAGTAGACTAATAGGACTTATTATATGTTAAATGAGGTGCTAAATCCACTGGTGAAAACCGCGATTTCCTATCTTTAACCGTTTAGGAGATCGAGTAAAATAGAAAATAATAGATATTTGATATTGTGATATATAAGCATTTTATTCGTTTGTACCTTTATCAACTCTTGAGAGTAGACTTATTGGACTTATTTTATGTAAAATGAGGTGCTAAATCCATTGGTTAAAACCGCGATGTCCTATCTTTATCCGTTTAGGAGATCGAGTAAAATGGAGAAAAATAGATATTTGAAAATGTGATATGTAATCATTTTATTCGTTTGTACCTATATCAACTCTTGAGAGTAGACTTATAGGAGTTATTTTATGTAAAATGAGGTGCTAAATCCTCTTGTGGAAACCGCGATGTCCAATCTCTAACCGTTTAGGAGATCGAGTAAAATGGAGAATAATAGATATTTGAAAATGTGATATATAAACATTTTATTCGTTTGTACCTTTATCAACTCTTGAGAGTAGACTTATAGGAGTTATTTTATGTAAAATATAGTGCTAAATTCACTGGTGAAAACCGCGATGTCCTATCTTTAACCGTTTAGGAGATCGAGTAAAATGGAGAATAATAGATATTTTAAAATGTGATATATAAACATTTTATTCGTTTGTACCATTATCAACTCTTAAGAGTAGGCTTATAAGACTTATTTTATGTAAAATGAGGTGCTAAATTCACTGGTGAAAACCGCGATGTCCTATCTTGAACCGTTTAGGAGATCGAGGAAAATGGTGAAAAATAGAAATTTGAAAATGTGATTTATAAACATTTTATTCGTTTTTACCTTTATCAACTCTTGAGAGTAGACTTATAGGACCAATTTTATGTAAAATAAGGTGCTAAATCCACTGGTGAAAACCTCGATGTCCTATCTTTAACCGTTTAGGAGATCGAGTAAATTGGAGAATAATAGATATTTGAAAATGTGATATATAAACATTTTATTCGTTTTTACCTTTATCAACTCTTGAGAATAGACTTATAGGACTTATTTTATGTAAAATGGGGTGCTTAATCCACTGATAAAAACCGCGATGTCCTATCTTTAACCGTTTAGGAGATCGAGTAAAATGGAGAATAATAGATATTTGAATATGTGATATATGAACATTTTATTCGTTTGTACCTTTATCTACTCTAAAGAGTAGACTTATAGGACTTATTTTATGTAAAATGATGTGCTAAATCCACTGGTGAAAACCGCGATGTCCTATTTTTAACCGTTTAGGAGATCGAGTAAAATGAAGAATAATAGATATTTGAATATGTTATATATAAACATTTTATTCGTTTGTACCTTTATCAACTCTTAAGAGTAGATTTATAGGACTTATTTTATGTCAAATGAGGTGCTAAATCCACTGGTGAAAACCGCGATGTCCTATCTTGAACCGTTTAGGAGATCGAGTAAAATGGAGAATAATATATATTTGAAAATGTGATATATAAACATTTTGTTCGTTTGTACCTTGATCAACTCTTGAGAATAGACTTATAGGACTTATTTTATGTAAAATGGGGTGCTTAATCCACTGATAAAAACCGCGAAGTCTTATCTTTAACCGTTTAGGAGATCGAGTAAAATGGAGAATAATAGATATTTGAAAATGTGATATATAAACATTTTATTCGTTTGTACCTTTATCAACTCTATAGAGCAGACTTATAGGACTTATTTTATGTAAAATGATGTGCTAAATCCACTGGTGAAAACCGCGATGTCCTATTTTTAACCGTTTAGGAGATCGAGTAAAATGAAGAATAATAGATATTTGAATATGTTATATATAAACATTTTATTCGTTTGTACCTTTATCAACTCTTAAGAGTAGATTTATAGGACTTATTTTATGTCAAATGAGGTGCTAAATCCACTGGTGAAAACCGCGATGTCCTATCTTTAACCGTTTAGGAGATCGAGTAAAATAGAGAATAATAGAAATTTGAAAATGTGATATATAAACATTTTATTCGTTTTTACCTTTATCAACTCTTGAGAGTAGACTTATAGGACCAATTTTATGTAAAATGAGGTGCTAAATCCACTGGTAAAAACCGCGATGTCCTATCTTGAACCGTTTAGGAGATCGAGTAAAATGGAGAATAATAGATATTTGAAAATATGATATATAAACATTTTATTTGTTTGTACCTTTATCAACTCTTGAGAGTAGACTTATAGGTCTTATTTTATGTAAAATGAGGTACTAAATCCTCTGGTGAAAACCGCGATGTCCTATCTTTAACCGTTTAGGAGATCGAGTAAAATGGATATTAATAGATATTTGAAAATGTGATATATAAACATTTTATTTGTTTGTACCTTTATCAACTCTTGAGAGTAGACTTATAGGACTTATTTTATGTAAAATGAGGTGCTAAATCCACTCGTGAAAACCGCGATGTCCCATCCTTAACCGTTGAGGAGATCGAGTAAAATAGAAAATAATAGATATTTGAAAATGTGATATATAAACATTTTATTCGTTTGTACCTTTATCAACTCTTGAGAGTAGACTTATAGGACTTATTTTATGTAAAATAAGGTGCTAAATCCACTGGTGAAAACCGCGTTGTCCTATTTTTAACCGTTTAGGAGATCGAGTAAAATGGAGAATAATAGATATTTGAATATGTGATATATAAACATTTTATTCGTTTGTACCTTTATCAACTCTTAAGAGTAGACTTATAGGACTTATTTTATGTAAAATGAGGTGCTAAATCCTCTGGTGAAAACCGCAATGTCCTATCTTGAACCGTTTAGGAGATCGAGTAAAATGGATAATAATAGATAATTGAAAATGTGATATATAAACATTTTATTCGTTTTTACCTTTATCAACTCTTGAGAATAGACTTATAGGACTTATTTTATGTAAAATGGGGTGCTTAATCCACTGATGAAAACCGCGATGTCCTATCTTTAACCGTTTAGGAGATGGAGTAAAATGGAGAATAATAGATATTTGAAAATGTGATATATAAACATTTTATTCGTTTGTACCTTTATCAACTCTTAAGAGTAGACTTATAGGACTTATTTTATGTAAAATGAGGTGCTAAATCCTCTGGTGAAAACCGCGATGTCCTATTTTTAACCGTTTAGGAGATCGAGTAAAATGGATGATACTAGATATTTGAAAATGTGATATATAAACATTTTATTCGTTTGTACCTTTATCAACTCTTGAGAGTAGACTTATAGGAGTTATTTTATGTAAAATATAGTGCTAAATCCACTGGTGAAAACCGCGATGTCCTATCTTTAACCGTTTAGGAGATCAAGTAAAATGGAGAATAATAGATATTTGAAAATGTGATATATAAACATTTTATTCTTTTGTACCTTTATCATCTCTTGAGAGTAGACTTATAGGACTTATTTTATGTAAAATGAGGTGCTAAATCGACTGGTGAAAACCGCGATGTCCTATCTTTAACCGTTTAGGAGATCGAGTAAAATAGAAAATAATAGATATTTGAAAATGTGATATATAAACATTTTATTCGTTTGTACCTTTATCAACTTTTGAGAGTAGACTAATAGGACTTATTATATGTTAAATGAGGTGCTAAATCCACTGGTGAAAACCGCGATTTCCTATCTTTAACCGTTTAGGAGATCGAGTAAAATGGAGAATAATAGATATTTAAAAATGTGATATATAAACATTTTATTCGTTTGTACCTTTATCAACTCTTGAGAGTAGACTTATAGGAGTTATTTTATGTAAAATGAGGTGCTAAATCCTCTTGTGGAAACCGCGATGTCCTATCTTTAACCGTTTAGGAGATCGAGTAAAATGGAGAAAAATAGATATTTGAAAATGTGATATGTAATCATTTTATTCGTTTGTACCTATATCAACTCTTGAGAGTAGACTTATAGGAGTTATTTTATGTAAAATGAGGTGCTAAATCCTCTTGTGGAAACCGCGATGTCCAATCTCTAACCGTTTAGGAGATCGAGTAAAATGGAGAATAGTAGATATTTGAAAATGTGATATATAAACATTTTATTCGTTTGTACCTTTATCAACTCTTGAGAGTAGACTTATAGGAGTTATTTTATGTAAAATATAGTGCTAAATTCACTGGTGAAAACCGCGATGTCCTATCTTTAACCGTTTAGGAGATCGAGTAAAATGGAGAATAATAGATATTTTAAAATGTGATATATAAACATTTTATTCGTTTGTACCATTATCAACTCTTAAGAGTAGACTTATAGGACTTATTTTATGTAAAATGAGGTGCTAAATCCTCTGGTGAAAACCGCGATGCCCAATCTTGAACCGTTTAGGAGATCGAGTAAAATGGATAATAATAGATAATTGAAAATGTGATATATAAACATTTTATTCGTTTTTACCTTTATCAACTCTTGAGAATAGACTTATAGGACTTATTTTATGTAAAATGGGGTGCTTAATCCACTGATGAAAACCGCGATGTCCTATCTTTAACCGTTTAGGAGATGGAGTAAAATGGAGAATAATAGATATTTGAAAATGTGATATATAAACATTTTATTCGTTTGTACCTTTATCAACTCTTAAGAGTAGACTTATAGGACTTATTTTATGTAAAATGAGGTGCTAAATCCTCTGGTGAAAACCGCGATGTCCTATTTTTAACCGTTTAGGAGATCGAGTAAAATGGATGATACTAGATATTTGAAAATGTGATATATAAACATTTTATTCGTTTGTACCTTTATCAACTCTTGAGAGTAGACTTATAGGAGTTATTTTATGTAAAATATAGTGCTAAATCCACTGGTGAAAACCGCGATGTCCTATCTTTAACCGTTTAGGAGATCAAGTAAAATGGAGAATAATAGATATTTGAAAATGTGATATATAAACATTTTATTCTTTTGTACCTTTATCATCTCTTGAGAGTAGACTTATAGGACTTATTTTATGTAAAATGAGGTGCTAAATCGACTGGTGAAAACCGCGATGTCCTATCTTTAACCGTTTAGGAGATCGAGTAAAATAGAAAATAATAGATATTTGAAAATGTGATATATAAACATTTTATTCGTTTGTACCTTTATCAACTTTTGAGAGTAGACTAATAGGACTTATTATATGTTAAATGAGGTGCTAAATCCACTGGTGAAAACCGCGATTTCCTATCTTTAACCGTTTAGGAGATCGAGTAAAATGGAGAATAATAGATATTTGAAAATGTGATATATAAACATTTTATTCGTTTGTACCTTTATCAACTCTTGAGAGTAGACTTATAGGAGTTATTTTATGTAAAATGAGGTGCTAAATCGTCTTGTGGAAACCGCGATGTCCTATCTTTAACCGTTTAGGAGATCGAGTAAAATGGAGAAAAATAGATATTTGAAAATGTGATATGTAATCATTTTATTCGTTTGTACCTATATCAACTCTTGAGAGTAGACTTATAGGAGTTATTTTATGTAAAATGAGGTGCTAAATCCTCTTGTGGATACCGCGATGTCCAATCTCTAACCGTTTAGGAGATCGAGTAAAATGGAGAATAATAGATATTTGAAAATGTGATATATAAACATTTTATTCGGTTGTACCTTTATCAACTCTTGAGAGTAGACTTATAGGAGTTATTTTATGTAAAATATAGTGCTAAATTCAATGGTGAAAACCGCGATGTCCTATCTTTAACCGTTTAGGAGATCGAGTAAAATGGAGAATAATAGATATTTTAAAATGTGATATATAAACATTTTATTCGTTTGTACCATTATCAACTCTTAAGAGTAGGCTTATAGGACTTATTTTATGTAAAATGAGGTGCTAAATTCACTGGTGAAAACCGCGATGTCCTATCTTGAACCGTTTAGGAGATCGAGGAAAATGGAGAAAAATAGAAATTTGAAAATGTGATTTATAAACATTTTATTCGTTTTTACCTTTATCTACTCTTGAGAGTAGACTTATAGGACCAATTTTATGTAAAATGAGGTGCTAAATCCACTGGTGAAAACCTCGATGTCCTATCTTTAACCGTTTAGGAGATCGAGTAAAATGGAGAATAATAGATATTTGAAAATGTGATATATAAACATTTTATTCGTTTGTACCTTTATCAACTCTAAAGAGTAGACTTATAGGACTTATTTTATGTAAAATGATGTGCTAAATCCACTGGTGAAAACCGCGATGTCCTATTTTTAACCGTATAGGAGATCGAGTAAAATGAAGAATAATAGATATTTGAATATGTTATATATAAACATTTTATTCGTTTGTACCTTTATCAACTCTTAAGAGTAGATTTATAGGACTTATTTTATGTCAAATGAGGTGCTAAATCCACTGGTGAAAACCGCGATGTCCTATCTTTAACCGTTTAGGAGATCGAGTAAAATAGAGAATAATAGAAATTTGAAAATGTGATATATAAACATTTTATTCGTTTTTACCTTTATCAACTCTTGAGAGTAGACTTATAGGACCAATTTTATGTAAAATGAGCTGCTAAATCCACTGGTAAAAACCGCGATGTCCTATCTTGAACCGTTTAGGAGATCGAGTAAAATGGAGAATAATAGATATTTGAAAATATGATATATAAACATTTTATTTGTTTGTACCTTTATCAACTCTTGAGAGTAGACTTATAGGACTTATTTTATGTAAAATAAGGTGCTAAATCCACTGGTGAAAACCGCGATGTCCTATCTTTAACCGTTTAGGAGATTGAGTAAAATGGAGAATAATAGATATTTAAAAATGTGATATATAAACATTTTATTCAGTTGTCAAAGAATGACGGCTGTCAAAAATGTCAGCTGTCAAAAAATGACAGATGTCAAGAATGACAGATGTCAAAAAATGACAAATGTCAAGAATGACAAATGTCAAAAATGACAGATGTCAAAATTGACAGATGTCAAAAAATGACAGATGTCAAAAATGACAAATGTCAAGAATGACAGATGTCATGAGTGACAGATGTCAAGAATGACAGATGTCAAGAGTGACAGATGTCATGAGTGACAGATGTCAAGAATGACAGATGTCAAAAAATGACAGATGTCAAAAATGACAAATGTCAAGAATGACAGATGTCATGAGTGACAGATGTCAAGAATGACAGATGTCAAGAGAGACAGATGTCAAGAATGACAGATGTCATGAGTGACAGATGTCAAGAATGACAGATGTCAAGAGAGACAGATGTCAAGAATGACAGATGTCTAAAAATGACAGTTGTTATATAACTAATTTTATATAAAATGGTATGCTAAATTGACTGATAACCGCGATGCCCTATCTTTAACCTTTTAGGAGATCGAGTAAAATGGAGAAAAGATATTTGAAAATGTGATATATAAACACTTTATTCGTTTGTACCTTTATCAACATTTGAGAGTAGATTATAGGACCTATTTTATGTAAAATGAGGTGCTAAATCCACTGGTGAATACCGCGATGTCCTATCATTAACCGTTTAGGAGATCGAGTAAAATGGAGAATATTAGAAATTTGAATATGTGATATATAAACATTTTATTCGTTTTTACCTTTATCAACTCTTGAGAGTAGACTTATAGTACCTATTTTATGTAAAATGAGGTGCTAAATCCACTGGTGAAAACCTCGATGTGATATCTTTAACCGTTTAGGAGATCGAGTGAAATGGAGAATAATAGATATTTTAAAATGTGATATATAAACATTTTATTCGTTTGTACCTTTATCAACTCTTAAGAGTAGACTTATAGGACTTATTTTATGTAAAATAAGGTGCTAAATCCACTGGTGAAAACCGCGATGTCCTATCTTTAACCGTTTAGGAGATCGAGTAAAATAGAAAATAATAGATATTTGAAAATGTGATATATAAACATATTATTCGTTTGTACCTTTATCAACTCTTGAGAGTAGACTTATAGGACTTATTTTATGTAAAATGAGGTGCTAAATCCACTGGTTAAAACCGTGATGTCCTATCTTTAACCGTTTAGGAGATCGAGTAAAATGGAGAATAATAGATATTTGAAAATGTGATATATAAACATTTTATTCGTTTGTACCTTTATCAACTCTTGGGAGTAGACTTATAGGACTTATTTTATGTAAAATGAGGTGCTAAATCCACTGGGGAAAACCGCGATGTCCTATTTTTAACCGTTTAGGAGATCGAGTAAAATGGAGTATAATAGATATTTGAAATTGTGATATATAAACATTTTATTCGTTTGTACCTTTATCAACTCTTAAGAGTAGACTTATAGGACTTATTTTATGTAAAATGAGGTTCTAAATCCACTGGTGAAAACCGCGATGTCCTATCTTTAACCGTTTAGGAGATCGAGTAAATTGGAGAATAATAGATATTTGATATGTGATATATAAACATTTTATTCGTTTGTACCTTTATCAACTCTTGAGAGTAGACTTATAACACCTATTTTATGTAAAATGAGGTGCTAAATTCACTGGTGAAAACCGCGATGTCCTATCTTGAACCGTTTAGGAGATCGAGTAAATTGGAGAATAATAGATATTTGACAATGTGATATATAAACATTTTATTCGTTTGTACCTTTATCAACTCTTAAGAGTAGACTTATAGGACTTATTTTCTGTAAAATGAGGTGCTAAATTTACTGGTGAAAACCGCGATGTCTTATCTTTAACCGTTTAGGAGATCGAGTGAAATGAAGAATAATAGATATTTTAAAATGTGATATATAAACATTTTATTCGTTTGTACCTTTATCAACTCTTAAGAGTAGACTTATAGGACTTATTTTATGTAAAATAAGGTGCTAAATCCACTGGTGAAAACCGCGATGTCCTATCTTTAACCGTTTAGGAGATCGAGTAAAATAGAAAATAATAGATATTTGAAAATGTGATATATAAACATATTATTCGTTTGTACCTTTATCAACTCTTGAGAGTAGACTTATAGGACTTATTTTATGTAAAATGAGGTGCTAAATCCACTGGTTAAAACCGTGATGTCCTATCTTTAACCGTTTAGGAGATCGAGTAAAATGGAGAATAATAGATATTTGAAAATGTGATATATAAACATTTTATTCGTTTGTACCTTTATCAACTCTTGGGAGTAGACTTATAGGACTTATTTTATGTAAAATGAGGTGCTAAATCCACTGGGGAAAACCGCGATTTCCTATCTTTAACCGTTTAGGAGATCGAGTAAAATGGAGTATAATAGATATTTGAAATTGTGATATATAAACATTTTATTCGTTTGTACCTTTATCAACTCTTGAGAGTAGACTTATAGGACATATTTTATTTAAAATGAGGTGCTACATCAACTGGTGAAAACCGCGATGTCCTATCTTGAACCGTTTAGGAGATCGAGTAAAATGGAGAAAAATAGATATTTGAAAATGTGATATATAAACATTTTATTCGTTTTTACCTTTATCATTTCTTGAGAGTAGACTTATAAGACATATTTTATGTAAAATGAGGAGCTAAATTCACTGGTGAAAACCGCGATGTCCTATCTTTAACCGTTTAGGAGATTGAGTAAAATGGAGAATAATAGATATTTGATAATGTGATATATAAACATTTTATTCGTTTGTACCTTTATCAACTCTTGAGAGTAGACTTATAAGACTTATTTCATGTAAAATGAGGTGCTACATCAACTGGTGAAAACCGCGATGTCCTATCTTGAACCGTTTAGGAGATCGAGTAAAATGGAGAAAAATAGATATTTGAAAATGTGATATATAAACATTTTATTCGTTTGTACCTTTATCAACTCTTGAGAGTAGACTTATAAGACTTATTTCATGTAAAATGAGGTGCTAAATCTACTGGTGAAAACCGCGATGTCCTATCTTTAACCGTTTAGGAGATCGGGTAAAATGGAGAATAAAAGATATTTGAAAATGTCATATATAAACATTTTATTCGTTTGTACCTTTATCAACTTTTGAGAGTAGACTTATAGGACCTATTTAATGTAAAATAAGATGCTAAATCCACTGGTGAAAACCTCGATGTCCTATCTTAAACCGTTTAGGAGATCGAGTAAAGTGGAGAATAATAAATATTTGAAAATGTGATATATAAACATTTTATTCGTTTGTACCTTTATCAACTTTTGAGGGTAGACTTATAGGACCTATTTTATGTAAAATGAGGTGCTAAATCCACTGGTGAAAACCGCGATGTCCTATCTTTAACCGTTTAGGAGATCGAG
Source organism: Silvanus unidentatus (assembly GCA_963930825.1). NCBI lineage: Eukaryota > Metazoa > Arthropoda > Insecta > Coleoptera > Silvanidae > Silvanus > Silvanus unidentatus. Next base: position 17,210,778 of record OZ005757.1, on the reverse strand, counting down.
TAAAATAGAGAATAATAGAAATTTGAAAAGGTGATATATAAACATTTTATTCGTTTGTACCTTTATCAACTTTTGAGGGTAGACTTATAGGACCTATTTTATGTAAAATGAGGTGCTAAATCCACTGGTGAAAACCGCGATGTCCTATCTTTAACCGTTTAGGAGATCGAGTAAAATAGAGAATAATAGAAATTTGAAAATGTGATATATAAACATTTTATTCGTTTTTACCTTTATCAACTCTTGAGAGTAGACTTATAGGACCAATTTTATGTAAAATGAGGTGCTAAATCCACTGGTGAAAACCGTGATGTCCTATCATTAACCGTTTAGGAGATCGAGTAAAATGGAAAATAATAGATATTTGAAAATGTGATATATAAACATTTTGTTCGTTTGTACCTTTATCAACTCTAAAGAGTAGACTTATAGGACTTATTTTATGTAAAATGAGGTGCTAAATCCACTGGTAAAAACCGCGATGTCCTATCTTGAACCGTTTAGGAGATCGAGTAAAATGGAGAATAATAGATATTTAAAAATGTGATATATAAACATTTTATTCAGTTGTCAAAGAATGACGGCTGTCAAAAATGTCAGCTGTCAAAAAATGACAGATGTCAAAAAATGACAAATGTCAAGAATGACAAATGTCAAAAATGACAGATGTCAAAATTGACAGATGTCAAAAAGTGACAGATGTCAAAAATGACAAATGTCAAGAATGACAGATGTCATGAGTGACAGATGTCAAGAATGACAGATGTCAAGAGTGACAGTTGTCAAGAATGACAGATGTCAAGAGTGACAGATGTCAAGAATGACAGATGTCAAAAATGACAGCTGTCAAAAAATCATAGATATCAAGAATGACAGATGTCTAAAAATGACAGTTGTTATATAACTAATTTTATATAAAATGGTATGCTAAATTGACTGATAACCGCGATGCCCTATCTTTAACCTTTTAGGAGATCGAGTAAAATGGAGAAGAGATATTTGAAAATGTGATATATAAACATTTTATTCGTTTTTACCTTTATCAACTCTTGAGAGTAGACTTATAGGACCTATTTTATGTAAAATGAGGTTCTAAATCCACTGGTGAAAACCGCGATGTCCTATCTTTAACCGTTTAGGAGATCGAGTAAGTTGGAGAATAATAGATATTTGATATGTGATATATAAACATTTTATTCGTTTGTACCTTTATCAACTCTTGAGAGTAGACTTATAAGACCTATTTTATGTAAAATGAGGTGCTAAATTCACTGGTGAAAACCGCGATGTCCTATCTTGAACCGTTTAGGAGATCGAGTAAATTGGAGAATAATAGATATTTGACAATGTGATATATAAACATTTTATTCGTTTGTACCTTTATCAACTCTTAAGAGTAGACTTATAGGACTTATTTTCTGTAAAATGAGGTGCTAAATTTACTGGTGAAAACCGCGATGTCTTATCTTTAACCGTTTAGGAGATCGAGTGAAATGGAGAATAATAGATATTTTAAAATGTGATATATAAACATTTTATTCGTTATTACCTTTATCAACTCTTGAGAGTAGACTTATAGGACCTATTTTATGTAAAATGAGGATCTAAATCCACTGGTGAAAACCGCGATGTCCTATCTTTAACCGTTTAGGAGATCGAGTAAATTGGAGAATAATAGATATTTGATATGTGATATATAAACATTTTATTCGTTTGTACCTTTATCAACTCTTGAGAGTAGACTTATAGGACCTATTTTATGTAAAATGAGGTGCTAAATCCACTGGTGAAAACCGCGATGTCCTATCTTTAACCGTTTAGGAGATCGAGTAAAATGGAGAATAATAGATATTTGATATGTGATATATAAACATTTTATTCGTTTGTACCTTTATCAACTCTTGGGAGTAGACTTATAGGACTTATTTTATGTAAAATGAGGTGCTAAATCCACTGGTGAAAACCGCGATGTCCTATCTTTAACCGTTTAGGAGATCGAGTAAAATGGAGATTAATAGATATTTGATAATGTGGTATATAAACATTTTATTCGTTTGTACCCTTATCAACCCTTGAGAGTAGACTTATAGGACTTATTTTCTGTAAAATGAGGTGCTAAATTTACTGGTGAAAACCGCGATGTCCTATCTTTAACCGTTTAGGAGATCGTGTAAAATGGAGAATAATAGATATTTGAAAATGTGATATATAAACATTTTAATCGTTTGTACCTTTATCAACTCTTGAGAGTAGACTTATAGGACTTATTTTATGTAAAATAAGGTGCTAAATCCTCTGGTAAAAACCGCGATGTCCTATCTTTAACCGTTTAGGAGATCGAGTAAAATAGAAAATAATAGATATTTGAAAATGTGATATATAAACATTTTATTCGTTTGTACCTTTATCAACTCTTGAGAGTAGACTTATACGACTTATTTTATGTAAAATGAGGTGCTAAATCGACTGGTGAAAACCGCGATGTCCTATCTTTAACCGTTTAGGACATCGAGTAAAATGGAGAATAATAGATATTTTATAATGTGATATATAAACATTTTATTCGTTTGTACCTTTATCAACTTTTGAGAGTAGACTTATAAGATTTATTTTAAGTAAAATGAGGTGCTAAATCCACTGGTGAAAACCGCGATGTCCTATCTTTAACCGTTTAGGAGATCGAGTAAAATGGAGATTAATAGATATTTGAAAATGTGATATATAAACATTTTATTCGTTTGTACCTTTATCAACTCTTGAGAGTAGACTTATAGGACTTATTTTATGTAAAATGATTTGCTAAATCCACTGGTAAAAACCGCGATGACCTATTTTTAACCGTTTAAGAGATCGAGTAAAATGGAGAATAATAGATATTTGAATATGTGATATATAAACATTTTATTCGTTTGTACCTTTATCAACTCTTAAGAGTAGACTTATAGGACTTATTTTCTGTATAATGAGGTGCTAAATTTACTGGTGAAAACCGCGATGTCTTATCTTTAACCGTTTAGGAGATCGAGTGAAATGGAGAATAATAGATATTTTAAAATGTGATATATAAACATTTTATTCGTTTGTACCTTTATCAACTCTTAAGAGTAGACTTATAGGACTTATTTTATGTAAAATAAGGTGCTAAATCCACTGGTGAAAACCGCGATGTCCTATCTTTTACCGTTTAGGAGATCGAGTAAAATAGAAAATAATAGATATTTGAAAATGTGATATATAAACATATTATTCGTTTGAACCTTTATCAACTCTTGAGAGTAGACTTATAGGACTTATTTTATGTAAAATAAGGTGCTAAATTCACTGGTTAAAACCGCGATGTCCTATCTTTAACCGTTTAGGAGATCGAGTAAAATGGAGAATAATAGATATTTGAAAATGAGATATATAAACATTTTATTCGTTTGTACCTTTATCAACTCTTGAGAGTAGACTTATAGGACTTATTTTATGTAAAATGAGGTGCTAAATCCACTGGTGAAAACCGCGATGTCCTATCTTTAACCGTTTAGGAGATGGAGTAAAATGGAGAATAATAGATATTTGAAAATTTGATATATAAACATTTTATTCGTTTGTACCTTTATCAACCCTTGGGAGTAGACTTATAGGACTTATTTTATGTAAAATGAGGTGCTAAATCCACTGGTGAAATCCGCGATGTCCTATCTTTAACCGTTTAGGAGATCGAGTATAATGGAGAATAATAGATATTAGTTAATATGATATATAAACATTTTATTCGTTTGTTCCTTTATCAACTCTTGAGAGTAGATTTATAGGACTTATTTTATGTAAAATGAGGTGCTGAATCCACTGGTGAAAACCGCGATGTAGTATCTTTAACCGTTTAGGAGATCGAGTAAAATGGAGAATAATAGATATTTGAAAATGTGATATATAAACATTTTATTCGTTTGTACCTTTATCAACTCTTGAGAGGAGACTTATAGGTCTTATTTTATGTAAAATGAGGTACTTAATCCTCTGGTTAAAACCGCGATGTCCTATCTTTAACCGTTTAGGAGATCGAGTAAAATGGAGAATAATAGATATTTGAAAATGTGATATATAAACATTTTATTCGTTTGTACCTTTATCAACTCTTGAGAGTAGACTTATAGGAGTTATTTTATGTAAAATGAGGTGCTAAATCCACTGGTGAAAACCGCGATGTCCTATCTTTAACCGTTTAGGAGATCGAGTGAAATGAAAAATAATAGATATTTTAAAATGTGATATATAAACATTTTATTCGTTTGTGCCTTTATCAACTCTTAAGAGTAGACTTATAGGACTTATTTTATGTAAAATAAGGTGCTAAATCCTCTGGTGAAAACCGCGATGTCCTATCTTTAACCGTTTAGGATATCGAGTAAAATAGAAAATAATAGATATTTGAAAATGTGATATATAAACAATTTATTCATTTGTACCTTTATCAACTCTTGAGAGTAGACTTATAGGACTTATTTTATGTAAAATGAGGTGCTAAATCCACTGGTTAAAACCGCGATGTCCTATCTTTAACCGTTTAGGAGATCGAGTAAAATGGAGAATAATAGATATTTGAAAATGTGATATATATAAACATTTTATTCGTTTGTACCTTTATCAACTCTTGAGAGTAGACCTATAGGACTTATTTTATGTAAAATGAGGTGCTAAATCCACTGGTTAAAACCGCGATGTCCTATCTTTAACCGTTTAGGAGATCGAGTGAAATGGAGAATAATAGATATTTTAAAATGTGATAAATAAACATTATATTCGTTTGTACCTTTATCAACTTTTAAGAGTAGACTTATAGGACTTATTTTATGTAAAATAATGTGCTAAATCCACTGGTGAAAACCGCGATGTCCTATCTTTATCCGTTTAGGAGATCGAGTAAAATGGAGAATAATAGATATTTGAAAATGTGATATATAAACATTTTATTTGTTTGTACCTTTATCAACTCTTGAGAGTAGACTTATAAGACTTATTTTATGTAAAATAAGGTGCTAAATTTACTGGTGAAAACCGCGATGTCCTATCTTTAACCGTTTAGGAGATCGAGTAAAATGGAGAATAATAGATATTTGAAAATGTGATATATAAACATTTTAATCGTTTGTACCTTTATCAACTCTTGAGAGTAGACTTATCGGACTTATTTTATGTAAAATAAGGTGCTAAATCCTCTGGTGAAAACCGCGATGTCCTATCTTTAACCGTTTAGGAGATCGAGTAAAATGGAGATTAATAGATATTTGATAATGTGGTATATAAACATTTTATTCGTTTGTACCCTTATCAACCCTTGAGAGTAGACTTATAGGACTTATTTTCTGTAAAATGAGGTGCTAAATTTACTGGTGAAAACCGCGATGTCCTATCTTTAACCGTTTAGGAGATCGAGTAAAATGGAGAATAATAGATATTTGAAAATGTGATATATAAACATTTTAATCGTTTGTACCTTTATCAACTCTTGAGAGTAGACTTATAGGACTTATTTTATGTAAAATAAGGTGCTAAATCCTCTGGTGAAAACCGCGATGTCCTATCTTTAACCGTTTAGGAGATCGAGTAAAATAGAAAATAATAGATATTTGAAAATGTGATATATAAACATTTTGTTCGTTTGTACCTTGATCAACTTTTGAGAGTAGACTTATAAGACTTATTTTATGTAAAATGAGGTGCTAAATCCACTGGTAAAAACCCCGATGTCCTATCTTGAACCGTTTAGGAGATCGAGTAAAATGGATATTAATAGATATTTGAAAATGTGATATATAAACATTTTAATCGTTTGTACCTTTATCAACTTTTGAGAGTAGACTAATAGGACTTATTTTATGTAAAATGAGGTGCTAAATCCACTGGTGAAAGCCGCGATGTCCTATTTTTAACCGTTTAGGAGATCGAGTAAAATGGAGAATAATAGATATTTGAATATGTTATATATAAACATTTTATTCGTTTGTACCTTTATCAACTCTTAAGAGTAGACTTATAGGACTTATTTTATGTCAATTGAGGTGCTAAATCCACTGGTGAAAACCGCGATGTCCTATCTTGAACCGTTTAGGAGATCGAGTAAAATGGAGAATAATAGATATTTGAAAATGTGATATATAAACATTTTGTTCGTTTGTACCTTGATCAACTCTTGAGAGTAGACTTATAGGACTTATTTTATGTAAAATGAGGTGCTAAATCCACTGGTGAAAACCGCGATGTGATATCTTCAACCGTTTAGGAGAACGAGTAAAATGGAGAATAAGAGATATTTGAAAATGTGATATATAAACATTTTATTCGTTTTTACCTTTATCAACTATTGAGAGTAGACTTATAGGACCTATTTTATGTAAAATGAGGTTCTAAATCCACTGGTGAAAACCGCGATGTCCTATCTTTAACCGTTTGGAGATCGAGTGAAATGGAGAATAATAGATATTTGAAAATGTGATATATAAACATTTTATTCGTTTGTACCTTTATCAACTCTTGAGAGTAGACTTATAGGACCTATTTTATGTAAAATGAGGTTCTAAATCCACTGGTGAAAACCGCGAGGTCCTATCTTTAACCGTTTAAAATGAGGTTCTAAATCCACTGGTGAAAACCGCGATGTCCTATCTTTAACCGTTTAGATGACCGAGTAAAATGGAGAATAATAGATATTTGATAATGTGATATATAAACATTTTATTCGTTTGTACCTTTATCAACTCTTGAGAGTAGACTTATAGGACCTATTTTATGTAAAATGATTTGCTAAATCCACTGGTGAAAACCGCGATGTCCTATCTTTCACCGTTTAGGAGATCGAGTAAATTGGAGAATAATAGATATTTGAAAATGTGATATATAAACATTTTATTCCTTTGTCCCTTTATCAACTCATGAGAGTACACTTATAGGACTTATTTTATGTAAAATGAGGTGCTAAATCCACTGGTGAAAACCGCGATGTCCTATTTTTAACCGTTTAGGAGATTGAGTAAAATGGAGAATAATAGATATTTGAAAATGTGAAATATAAACATTTTATTCGTTTGTACCTTTATCAACTCATGAGAGTACACTTATAGGACTTATTTTATGTAAAATGAGGTGCTAAATCCACTGGTGAAAACCGCGATGTCCTATCTTTAACCGTTTAGATGATCGAGTAAAATGGAGAATAATAGATATTTGATAATGTGATATATAAACATTTTATTCGTTTGTACCTTTATCAACTCTTGAGAGTAGACTTATAGGACCTATTTTATGTAAAATGATTTGCTAAATCCACTGGTGAAAACCGCGATGTCCTATCTTTCACCGTTTAGGAGATCGAGTAAATTGGAGAATAATAGATATTTGAAAATGTGATATATAAACATTTTATTCGTTTGTCCCTTTATCAACTCTTGAGAGTAGACTTATGGGACCTATTTTATGTAAAATGAGGTGCTAAATCCACTGGTGAAAACCTCAATGTCCTATCTTTAACCGTTTAGGAGATCGAGTAAAATGGAGAATAATAGTTATTTGTAAATGTGATATATAAACATTTTATTCGTTTGTACCTTTATCAACTCTTGAGAGTAGACTTATAGGACCTATTTTATGTAAAATGAGGTGCTAAATTCACTGGTGAAAACCGCGATGACCTATCTTTAACCGTTTAGGAGATCGAGTAAAATGGAGAATAATAGATATTTGAAAATGTGATATATAAACATTTTATTCGTTTTTACCTTTATCAACTCTTGAGAGTAGACTTATAAGACCTATTTTATGTAAAATGAGGTGCTAAATCCACTGGTGAAAACCGCGATGTGATATCTTCAACCGTTTAGGAGAACGAGTAAAATGGAAAATAAGAGATATTTGAAAATGTGATATATAAACATTTTATTCGTTTTTACCTTTATCAACTATTGAGAGTAGACTTATAGGACCTATTTTATGTAAAATGAGGTTCTAAATCCACTGGTGAAAACCGCGATGTCCTATCTTTAACCGTTTGGAGATCGAGTGAAATGGAGAATAATAGATATTTGAAAATGTGATATATAAACATTTTATTCGTTTGTACCTTTATCAACTCTTGAGAGTAGACTTATAGGACCTATTTTATGAAAAATGAGGTTCTAAATCCACTGGTGAAAACCGCGAGGTCCTATCTTTAACCGTTTAAAATGAGGTTCTAAATCCACTGGTGAAAACCGCGATGTCCTATCTTTAACCGTTTAGATGACCGAGTAAAATGGAGAATAATAGATATTTGATAATGTGATATATAAACATTTTATTCGTTTGTACCTTTATCAACTCTTGAGAGTAGACTTATAGGACCTATTTTATGTAAAATGATTTGCTAAATCCACTGGTGAAAACCGCGATGTCCTATCTTTCACCGTTTAGGAGATCGAGTAAATTGGAGAATAATAGATATTTGAAAATGTGATATATAAACATTTTATTCGTTTGTCCCTTTATCAACTCTTGAGAGTAGACTTATGGGACCTATTTTATGTAAAATGAGGTGCTAAATCCACTGGTGAAAACCTCAATGTCCTATCTTTAACCGTTTAGGAGATCGAGTAAATTGGAGAATAATAGATATTTGAAAATGTGATATATAAACATTTTATTCCTTTGTCCCTTTATCAACTCATGAGAGTACACTTATAGGACTTATTTTATGTAAAATGAGGTGCTAAATCCACTGGTGAAAACCGCGATGTCCTATTTTTAACCGTTTAGGAGATTGAGTAAAATGGAGAATAATAGATATTTGAAAATGTGAAATATAAACATTTTATTCGTTTGTACCTTTATCAACTCATGAGAGTACACTTATAGGACTTATTTTATGTAAAATGAGGTGCTAAATCCACTGGTGAAAACCGCGATGTCCTATTTTTAACCGTTTAGGAGATTGAGTAAAATGGAGAATAATAGATATTTGAAAATGTGAAATATAAACATTTTATTCGCTTGTACCTTTATCAACTCTTGAGAGTAGACTTATAGGACTTATTTTATGTAAAATGAGGTGCTAAATCCACTGGTGAAAACCGCGATGTCCTATCTTTAACCGTTTTGGAGATCGAGTAAAATGGAGAATAATAGATATTTGAAAATGTGATATATAAACATTTTATTCGATTGTACCTTTATCAACTCTTGAGAGTAGACTTATAGGAATTATTTTATGTAAAATGGGGTGCTTAATCCACTGATGAAAACCGCGATGTCCTATCTTTAACCGTTTAGGAGATCGAGTGAAATGGAGAATAATAGATATTTGAAAATGTGATATATAAACATTTTATTCGTTTTTACCTTTATCAACTCTTGAGAGTAGACTTATAGGACCTATTTTATGTAAAATGAGGTTCTAAATCCACTGGTGAAAACCGCGATGTCCTATTTTTAACCGTTTAGGAGATTGAGTAAAATGGAGAATAATAGATATTTGAAAATGTGATATATAAACATTTTATTCGTTTGTACCTTTATCAACTCTTAAGAGTAGACTTATAGGACATATTTTATGTAAAATGAGGTGCTAAATCCACTGGTGAAATCCGCGATGTCCTATCTTGAACTGTTTAGGATATCGAGTAAAATGGAGAAAAATAGATATTTGAAAATGTGATATATAAACATTTTATTCGTTTGTCCCTTTATCAACTCATGAGAGTACACTTATAGGACTTATTTTATGTAAAATGAGGTGCTAAATCCACTGGTGAAAACCGCGATGTCCTATTTTTAACCGTTTAGGAGATTGAGTAAAATGGAGATTAATAGATATTTGAAAATGTGAAATATAAACATTTTATTCGTTTGTACCTTTATCAACTCTTAAGAGTAGACTTATAGGACTTATTTTATGTAAAATGAGGTGCTAAATCCACTGGTGAAATCCGCGATGTCCTATCTTGAACTGTTTAGGATATCGAGTAAAATGGAGAAAAATAGATATTTGAAAATGTGATATATAAACATTTTATTCGCTTGTACCTTTATCAACTCTTGAGAGTAGACTTATAGGAATTATTTTATGTAAAATGGGGTGCTTAATCCACTGATGAAAACCGCGATGTCCTATCTTTAACCGTTTAGGAGATCGAGTGAAATGGAGAATAATAGATATTTGAAAATGTGATATATAAACATTTTATTCGTTTTTACCTTTATCAACTCTTGAGAGTAGACTTATAGGACCTATTTTATGTAAAATGAGGTTCTAAATCCACTGGTGAAAACCGCGATGTCCTATTTTTAACCGTTTAGGAGATTGAGTAAAATGGAGAATAATAGATATTTGAAAATGTGATATATAAACATTTTATTCGTTTGTACCTTTATCAACTCTTAAGAGTAGACTTATAGGACTTATTTTATGTAAAATGAGGTGCTAAATCCACTGGTGAAATCCGCGATGTCCTATCTTGAACTGTTTAGGATATCGAGTAAAATGGAGAAAAATAGATATTTGAAATTGTGATATATAAACATTTTATTCGTTTGTACCTTTATCAACTCTTGAGAGTAGACTTATAGGACCTATTTTATGTAAAATGAGGTGCTAAATCCACTGGTGAAAACCGCGATGTCCTATCTTGAACCGTTTAGGAGATCGCGTAAAATGGAGAAAAATAGATATTTGAAAATGTGATATAAAAACATTTTATTTGTTTTTACCTTTATCAACTCTTGAGAGTAGACTTATGGGACCTATTTTATGTAAAATAAGGTGCTAAATCCACTGGTGAAAACCTCGATGTCCTATCTTTAACCGTTTAGGAGATCGAGTAAAATGGAAAATAATAGATATTTGAAAATGTGATATATAAACATTTTATTCGTTTGTACCTTTATCAACTCTTGAGAGTAGACTTATAGGTCTTATCTTATGTAAAATGAGGTGCTAAATCCACCGGTGTAATCCGCGATGTCCTATCTTTAACCGTTTAGGAGATCGAGTATAATGGAGAATAATAGATATTTGATAATATGATATATAAACATTTTATTCGTTTGTTCCTTTATCAACCCTTGAGAGTAGACTTATAGGACTTATTTTATGTAAAATGAGGTGCTAAATCCACTGGTGAAAACCGCGATGTCCTATCTTTCACCGTTTAGGAGATCGAGTAAAATGGAGAATAATAGATATTTGAAAATGTGATATATAAACATTTTATTCGATTGTACCTTTATCAACTCTTGAGAGTAGACTTATAGGACAAATTTTATGTAAAATGGGGTGCTTAATCCACTGGTGAAATCCGCGATGTCCTATCTTTAACCGTTTAGGAGATCGAGTATAATGGAGAATAATAGAAATTTGAAAATGTGACATATAAACATTTTATTCGTTTTTACCTTTATCAACTCTTGATAGTAGACTTATTGGACCTATTTTATGTAAAATGAGGTGCTAAATCCACTGGTGAAAACCGCGATGTGATATCTTTAACCGTTTAGGAGATCGAGTAAAATGGAAAATAATAGATATTTGAAAATGTGATATATAAACATTTTATTCGTTTGTACCTTTATCAACTCTTAAGAGTACACTTATAGGACTTATTTTATGAAAAATGAGGTGCTAAATCCACTGGTGAAAACCGCGATGTAATATTTTTATCCGTTTAGGAGATTGAGTAAAATGGAGAATAATAGATATTTGAAAATGTGATATATAAACATTTTATTCGTTTGTACCTTTATCAACTCTTAAGAGTAGACTTATAGGACTTATTTTATGTAAAATGAGGTGCTAAATCCACTGGTGAAATCTGCGATGTCCTATCTTGAACCGTTTAGGAGATCGAGTAAAATGGAGAATAATAGATATTTGAAAATGTGATATATAAACATTTTATTGTTTGTACCTATATCAACTCTTAAGAGTACACTTATAGGACTTATTTTATGTAAAATGAGGTGCTAAATCCACTGGTGAAAACCGCGATGTCCTATTTCTAACCGTTTAGGAGATTGAGTAAAATGGAGAATAATAGATATTTGAAAATGTGATATATAAACATTTTATTCGTTTGTACCTTTATCAACTCTTGAGAGTAGACTTATAGGTCTTATCTTATGTAAAATGAGGTGCTAAATCCACCGGTGAAATCCGCGATGTCCTATCTTTAACCGTTTAGGAGATCGAGTATAATGGAGAATAATAGATATTTGATAATATGATATATAAACATTTTATTCGTTTGTTCTTTTATCAACCCTTGAGAGTAGACTTATAGGACTTATTTTATGTAAAATGAGGTGCTTAATCCACTGGTGAAAACCGCGATGTCCTATCTTTCATTGTTTAGGAGATCGAGTAAAATGGAGAATAATAGATATTTGAAAATGTGATATATAAACATTTTATTCGATTGTACCTTTATCAACTCTTGAGAGTAGACTTATAGGACTTATTTTATGTAAAATGGGGTGCTTAATCCACTGGTGAAGTCCGCGATGTCCTATCTTTAACCGTTTAGGAGATCGAGTATAATGGAGAATAATAGAAATTTGAAAATGTGACATATAAACATTTTATTCGTTTTTACCTTTATCAACTCTTGATAGTAGACTTATAGGACCTATTTTATGTAAAATGAGGTGCTAAATCCACTGGTGAAAACCGCGATGTGATATCTTTAACCGTTTAGGAGATCGAGTAAAATGGAAAATAATAGATATTTGAAAATGTGATATATAAACATTTTATTCGTTTGTACCTTTATCAACTCTTAAGAGTAGACTTATAGGACTTATTTTATGTAAAATAAGGTGCTAAATCCACTGGTGAAAACCGCGATGTCCTATCTTTCACCGTTTAGGAGATCGAGTAAAATGGAGAATAATAGATATTTGAAAATGTGATATATAAACATTTTATTCGTTTGTCCCTTTATCAACTCATGAGAGTAGACTTATAGGACCTATTTTATGTAAAATGAGGTGCTAAATCCACTGGTGAAAACCGCGATGTGATATCTTTAACCGTTTAGGAGATCGAGTAAAATGGAGAATAATAGATATTTGAAAATGTGATATATAAACATTTTATTCGTTTGTACCTTTATCAACTCTTAAGAGTAAACTTATAGGACTTATTTTATGTAAAATGAGGTGCTAAATCCACTGGTGAAAACCGCGATGTCCTATTTTTAACCGTTTAGGAGATTGAGTAAAATGGAGAATAATAGATATTTGAAAATGTGATATATAAACATTTTATTCGTTTGTACCTTTATCAACTCTTAAGAGTAGACTTATAGAACTTATTTTATGTAAAATGAGGTGCTAAATCCACTGGTGAAATCTGCGATGTCCTATCTTGAACCGTTTAGGAGATCGAGTAAAATGGAGAATAATAGATATTTGAAAATGTGATATATAAACATTTTATTGCTTGTACCTATATCAACTCTTAAGAGTAGACTTATAGGACTTATTTTATGTAAAATGAGGTGCTAAATCCACTGGTGAAAACCGCGATGTCCTATCTTTCACCGTTTAGGAGACCGAGTAAAATGGAGAATAATAGATATTTGAAAATGTAATATATAAACATTTTATTCGATTGTACCTTTATCAACTCTTGAGAGTAGACTTATAGGACTTATTTTATGTTAAATGAGGTGCTTAATCCACTGGTGAAAACCGCGATGTCCTATCTTGAACCGTTTAGGAGATCGAGTAAAATGGAGAATAATAGATATTTGAAAATGTGATATATAAACATTTTATTCGTTTTTACCTTTATCAACTCTTGAGAGTAGACTTATAGGACCTATTTTATGTAAAATGAGGTGCTAAATCCACTGGTGAAAACCTCGTTGTCCTATCTTTAACCGTTTAGGAAATCGAGTAAAATGGAGAATAATAGACATTTGAAAATGTGATATATAAACATTTTATTCGTTTGAACCTTTATCAACATTTGAGAGTAGACTTATAGGACCTATTTTATGTAAAATGAGGTGCTAAATCCACTGGTAAAAACCGCGATGTCCTATCTTTAACCGTTTAAAATGAGGTTCTAAATCCACTGGTGAAAACCGCGATGTCCTATCTTTAACCGTTTAGGAGATCGAGTAAAATGGAGAATAATAGATATTTGAAAATGTGATATATAAACATTTTATTCGATTGTACCTTTATCAACTCTTGAGAGTAGACTTATAGGACTTATTTTATGTAAAATGGGGTGCTTAATCCACTGATGAAAACCGCGATGTCCTATCTTTAACCGTTTAGGAGATCGAGTGAAATGGAGAATAATAGATATTTGAAAATGTGATATATAAACATTTTATTCGTTTGTACCTTTATCAACTCTTGAGAGTAGACTTATAGGTCTTATTTTATGTAAAATAAGGTGCTAAATCCACCGGTGAAATCCGCGATGTCCTATCTTTAACCGTTTAGGAGATCGAGTATAATGGAGAATAATAGATATTTGATAGTATGATATAAAAACATTTTATTCGTTTGTTCCTTTATCAACCCTTGAGAGTAGACTTATAGGACTTATTTTATGTAAAATGAGGTGCTAAATCCACTGGTGAAATCCGCGATGTCCTATCTTGAACCGTTTAGGAGATCGAGTAAAATGGAGAATAATAGATATTTGAAAATGTGATATATAAACATTTTATTCGTTTGTACCTTTATCAACATTTGAGAGTAGACTTATAGGACCTATTTTATGTAAAATGAGGTGCTAAATCAACTGGTGAAAACCGCGATGTCCTATCTTGAATTGTTTAGGAGATCGAGTAAAATGGAAAATAATAGATATTTGAAAATGTATATATAAATATTTTATTCGTTTGTACCTTGATCAACTCTTGAGGGTAGACTTATAGGACCTATTTTATGTAAAATGAGGTGCTAAATCCACTGGTGAAAACCGCGATGTCCTATCTTTAACCGTTTAGGAGATCGAGTAAAATGGAGAATAATAGATATTTGAAAATGTGATATATAAACATTTTATTCGATTGTACCTTTATCAACTCTTGAGAGTAGACTTATAGGAATTATTTTATGTAAAATGGGGTGCATAATCCACTGATGAAAACCGCGATGTCCTATCTTTAACCGTTTAGGAGATCGAGTGAAATGGAGAATAATAGATATTTGAAAATGTGATATATAAACATTTTATTCGTTTTTACCTTTATCAACTCTTGAGAGTAGACTTATAGGACCTCATTTATGTAAAATGAGGTTCTAAATCCACTGGTGAAAACCGCGATGTCCTATCTTTAACCGTTTAGGAGATCGAGTAAATTGGAGAATAATAGATATTTGAAAATGTGATATATAAACATTTTATTCGTTTGTACCTTTATCAACTCTTGAGAGTAGACTTATAGGACCTATTTTATGTAAAATGAGGTTCTAAATCCACTGGTGAAAACCGCGATGTCCTATCTTTAACCGTTTAAAATGAGGTTCTAAATCCACTGATGAAAACCGCGATGTATTATCTTTAACCGTTTAGGAGATCGAGTAAAATGGAGAATAATAGATATTTGATAATGTGAAATATAAACATTTTATTCGTTTGTACCTTTATCAACTCTTGAGAGTAGACTTATAGGACCTATTTTATGTAAAATGAGGTGCAAAATCCACTGGTGAAAACCGCGATGTGATATCTTTAACCGTTTAGGAGATCGAGTAAAATGGAGAATAATAGATATTTGAAAATGTGATATATAAACATTTTATTCGATTGTACCTTTATCAACTCTTGAGAGTAGACTTATAGGTCTTATTTTATGTAAAATGAGGTGCTAAATCCACCGGTGAAATCCGCGATGTCCTATCTTTAACCGTTTAGGAGATCGAGTATAATGGAGAATAATAGATATTTGATAATATGATATATAAACATTTTATTCGTTTGTTCCTTTATCAACCCTTGAGAGTAGACTTATAGGACTTATTTTATGTAAAATGAGGTGCTAAATCCACTGGTGAAATCCGCGATGTCCTATCTTGAACCGTTTAGGAGATCGAGTAAAATGGAGAATAATAGATATTTGAAAATGTGATATATAAACATTTTATTGTTTGTACCTATATCAACTCTTAAGAGTAGACTTATAGGACTTATTTTATGTAAAATGAGGTGCTAAATCCACTGGTGAAATCCGCGATGTCCTATCTTGAACCGTTTAGGAGATCGAGTAAAATGGAGAATAATAGATATTTGAAAATGTGATATATAAACATTTTATTCGTTTGTACCTTTATCAACATTTGAGAGTAGACTTATAGGACCTATTTTATGTAAAATGAGGTGCTAAATCCACTGGTGAAAACCGCGATGTCCTATCTTGAATTGTTTAGGAGATCGAGTAAAATGGAAAATAATAGATATTTGAAAATGTATATATAAACATTTTATTCGTTTGTACCTTGATCAACTCTTGAGGGTAGACTTATAGGACCTATTTTATGTAAAATAAGGTGCTAAATCCGCTGGTGAAAACCGCGATGTCCTATCTTTAACCGTTTAGGAGATCGAGTAAAATGGAGAATAATAGATATTGGAAAATGTGATATATAAACATTTTATTCGATTGTACCTTTATCAACTCTTGAGAGTAGACTTATAGGAATTATTTTATGTAAAATGGGGTGCATAATCCACTGATGAAAACCGCGATGTCCTATCTTTAACCGTTTAGGAGATCGAGTGAAATGGAGAAAAATAGATATTTGAAAATGTGATATATAAACATTTTATTAGTTTTTACCTTTATCAACTCTTGAGAGTAGACTTATAGGACCTCTTTTATGTAAAATGAGGTTCTAAATCCACTGGTGAAAACCGCGATGTCCTATCTTTAACCGTTTAGGAGATCGAGTAAATTGGAGAATAATAGATATTTGAAAATGTGATATATAAACATTTTATTCGTTTGTACCTTTATCAACTCTTGAGAGTAGACTTATAGGACCTATTTTATGTAAAATGAGGTTCTAAATCCACTGGTGAAAACCGCGATGTCCTATCTTTAACCGTTTAAAATGAGGTTCTAAATCCACTGGTGAAAACCGCGATGTCCTATCTTTAACCGTTTAGGAGATCGAGTAAAATGGAGAATAATAGATATTTGATAATGTGATATATAAACATTTTATTCGTTTGTACCTTTATCAACTCTTGAGAGTAGACTTATAGGAAATATTTTATGTAAAATGAGGTGCTAAATCCACTGGTGAAAACCGCGATGTGATATCTTTAACCGTTTAGGAGATCGAGTAAAATGGAGAATAATAGATATTTGAAAATGTGATATATAAACATTTTATTCGATTGTACCTTTATCAACTCTTGAGAGTAGACTTATAGGACTTATTTTATGTAAAATGGGGTGCTTAATCCACTGGTGAAATCCGCGATGTCCTATCTTTAACCGTTTAGGAGATCGAGTATAATGGAGAATAATAGAAATTTGAAAATGTGACATATAAACATTTTATTCGTTTTTACCTT
Organism: Silvanus unidentatus; assembly: GCA_963930825.1. Taxonomy (NCBI): domain Eukaryota; kingdom Metazoa; phylum Arthropoda; class Insecta; order Coleoptera; family Silvanidae; genus Silvanus; species Silvanus unidentatus. The sequence continues at coordinate 17,193,221 of OZ005757.1, read as the reverse complement.
TATCAACTCTTGAGAGTAGACTTATAGGACCTATTTTATGTAAAATGAGGTGCTAAATCCACTGGTAAAAACCGCGATGTGATATCTTTAACCGTTTAGGAGATCGAGTAAAATGGAAAATAATAGATATTTGAAGATGTGACATATAAACATTTTATTCGTTTGTACCTTTATCAACATTTGAGAGTAGACTTATAGGACCTATTTTATGTAAAATGAGGTGCTAAATCCACTGGTGAAAACCGCGATGTGATATCTTTAACCGTTTAGGAGATCGAGTAAAATGGAGAATAATAGATATTTAAAAATGTGATATATAAACATTTTATTCGTTTGTACCTTTATCAACTCTTAAGAGTAGACTTATAGGACTTATTTGATGTAAAATAAGGTGCTAAATCCACTGGTGAAAACCGCGATGTCCTATTTTTAACCGTTTAGGAGATTGAGTAAAATGGAGAATAATAGATATTTGAAAATGTGATATATAAACATTTTATTCGTTTGTACCTTTATCAACTCTTAAGAGTAGACTTATAGGACTTATTTTATGTAAAATGAGGTGCTAAATCCACTTTTGAAATCCGCGATGTCCTATCTTGAACCGTTTAGGAGATCGAGTAAAATGGAGAATAATAGATATTTGAAAAAGTGATATATAAACATTTTATTGTTTGTACCTATATCAACTCTTAAGAGCAGACTTATAGGACTTATTTTATGTAAAATGAGGTGCTAAATCCACTGGTGAAATCCGCGATGTCCTATCTTGAACCGTTTAGGAGATCGAGTAAAATGGAAAATAATAGATATTTGAAAATGTGATATATAAACATTTTATTCGTTTGTACCTTTATCAACATTTGAGAGTAGACTTATAGGACCTATTTTATGTAAAATGAGGTGCTAAATCCACTGGTGAAAACCGCGATGTCCTATCTTGAATTGTTTAGGAGATCGAGTAAAATGGAAAATAATAGATATTTGAAAATGTATATATAAACATTTTATTCGTTTGTACCTTGATCAACTCTTGAGGGTAGACTTATAGGACCTATTTTATGTAAAATGAGGTGCTAATTCCACTGGTGAAAACCGCGATGTCCTATCTTTAACCGTTTAGGAGATCGAGTAAAATGCAGAATAATAGAAATTTGAAAATGTGACATATAAACATTTTATTCGTTTTTACCTTTATCAACTCTTGAGAGTAGACTTATAGGAACTATTTTATGTAAAATGAGGTGCTAAATCCACTGGTGAAATCCGCGATGTCCTATCTTGAACCGTTTAGGAGATCGAGTAAAATGGAGAATAATAGATATTTGAAAATGTGATATATAAACATTTTATTCGTTTGTACCTTTATCAACATTTGAGAGTAGACTTATAGGAATTATTTTATGTATAATGGGGTGCTTAATCCACTGATGAAAACCGCGATGTCCTATCTTTAACCGTTTAGGAGATCGAGTGAAATGGAGAATAATAGATATTTGAAAATGTGATATATAAACATTTTATTCGTTTTTACCTTTATCAACTCTTGAGAGTAGACTTATAGGAGTTATTTTATGTAAAATATAGTGCTAAATCCACTGATGAAAACCGCGATGTCCTATCTTTAACCGTTTAGGAGATCAAGTAAAATGGAGAATAATAGATATTTGAAAATGTGATATATAAACATTTTATTCTTTTGTACCATTATCAACTTTTGAGAGTAGACTTATAGGACTTATTTTATGTAAAATGAGGTGCTAAATCCACTGGTGAAAACCGCGATGTCCTATCTTTAACCGTTTAGGAGATCGAGTAAAATAGAAAATAATAGATATTTGAAAATGTGATATATAAACATTTTATTCGTTTGTACCTTTATCAACTCTTGAGAGTAGACTTATAGGACTTATTTTATGTAAAATGAGGTGCTAAATCCACTGGTGAAAACCGCGAAGTCCTATCTTTAACCGTTTAGGAGATCGAGTAAAATGGAGAATGATAGATATTTGAAAATGTGATATATAAACATTTTATTCGTTTGTACCTTTATCAACTTTTGAGAGTAGACTTATAGGACTTATTATATGTTAAATGAGGTGCTAAATCCACTGGTAAAAACCGCGATGTCCTATCTTTAACCGTTTAGGAGATCGAGTAAAATGGAGAATAATAGATATTTGAAAATGTGATATATAAACATTTTATTCATTTGTGCCTTTATCAACTCTTGAGAGTAGACTTATAGGTCTTATTTTATGTAAAATGAGGTACTGAATCCTCTGGTGAAATCCGCGATTTCCTATCTTTAACCGTTTAGGAGATCGAGTAAAATGGAGAAAAATAGATATTTGAAAATGTGATATATAAACATTTTATTCGTTTGTACCTTTATCAACTCTTGAGAGTAGACTTATAGGAGTTATTTTATGTAAAATGAGGTGCTAAATCCTCTTGTGGAAACCGCGATGTCCTATCTCTAACCGTTTAGGAGATCGAGTAAAATGGAGAATAATAGATATTTGAAAATGTGATATATAAACATTTTATTCGTTTGTACCTTTATCAACTCTTGAGAGTAGACTTATAGGAGTTATTTTATGTAAAATATAGTGCTAAATTCACTGGTGAAAACCGCGATGTCCTATTTTTAACCGTTTAGAAGATCGAGTGAAATGAAGAATATTAGATATTTTAAAATGTGATATATAAACATTTTATTCGTTTGTTCCTTTATCAACTTTTGAGAGTAGACTTATAGGACTTATTATATGTAAAATGAGGTGCTAAATCCTCTGGTGAAAACCGCGATGTCCTATCTTTAACCGTTTAGAAGATCGAGTGAAATGGAGAATAATAGATATTTTAAAATGTGATATTTAAACATTTTATTCGTTTGTACCTTTATCAACTCTTAAGAGTAGACTTATTGGACTTATTTTATGTAAAATGAGGTGCTAAATCCACTGGTAAAAACCGCGATGTCCTATCTTTAACCGTTTAGGAGATCGAGTAAAATGGAGAATAATAGATATTTGAAAATGTGATATATAAACATTTTATTCGTTTGTACTTTTATCAACTCTTAAGAGTAGACTTATAGGACTTATTTTATGTAAAATGAGGTGCTAAATGCACTGGTGAAAACCGCGATGTCCTATTTTCAACCGTTTAGAAGATCGAGTAAAATGGAGAAGAAAAGATATTTGAAAATGTGATATATAAACATTTAATTCGTTTGTACCTTTATCAACTCTTGAGAGTAGACTTATAGGAGTTATTTTATGTAAAATATAGTGCTAAATCCACTGGTGAAAACCGCGATATCCTATCTTTAACCGTTTAGGAGATCGAGTAAAATGGAAAATAATAGATATTTGAAAATGTGATATATAAACATTTTATTCGTTTGTACCTTTATCAACTCTTAAGAGTAGACTTATAGGACTTATTTTATGTAAAATGAGGTGCTAAATCCACTGGTGAAAACCGCGATGTCCTATTTTCAACCGTTTAGGTGATCGAGTAAAATGGAGGATAAGAGATATTTGAAAATGTGATATATATACATTTTTTTCGTTTGTACCTTTATCAACTCTTGAGAGTAGACTTATAGGACCTATTTTATGTAAAATGAGGTGCTAAATCCACTGGTGAAAACCGAGATGTCCTATCTTGAACCGTTTAGGAGATCGAGTAAAATGGAGAAAAATAGAAATTTGAAAATGTGATATATAAACATTTTATTCGTTTTTACCTTTATCATCTCTTGAGAGTAGACTTATAGGACCTATTTTATGTAAAATGAGGTGCTAAATCCACTGGTGAAAACCTCGATGTCCTATCTTAAACCGTTTAGGAGATCGAGTAAAATGGAGAATAATAGATATTTGAACATGTGATATATAAACAATTAATTCGTTTGTACCTTTATCAACTCTTGAGAGTAGAGTTATAGGACTTATTTTATGTAAAATGAGGTGCTAAATCCTCTTGTGGAAACCGCGATGTCCTATCTTTAACCGTTTAGGAGATCGAGTAAAATGGAGAATAATAGATATTTGAAAATGTGATATATAAACATTTTATTCGTTTGTACCTTTATCGACTCTTGAGAGTAGACTTATAGGACTTATTTTATGTAAAATATAGTGCTAAATCCACTGGTGAAAACCGCGATGTCCTATCTTTAACCGTTTAGGAGATCGAGTAAAATGGAGAATAATAGATATTTGAAAATGTGATATATAAACATTTTATTCGTTTGTACCTTTATGAACTCTTGAGAGTAGACTTATAGGACCTATATTATGTAAAATGAGGTGCTAAATCCACTGGTGAAAACCTCGATGTCCTATCTTTAACCGTTTAGGAGATCGAGTAAAATGGAGAATAATAGATATTTGAAAATGTGATATATAAACATTTTATTTGTTTGAACCTTTATCAACATTTGAGAGTAGACTTATAGGACCTATTTTATGTAAAATGAGGTGCTAAATCCACTGGTGAAAGCCACGATGTCCTATCTTTAACCGTTTAGGAGATCGAGTAAAATGGAGAATAATAGATATTTGAAAATGTAATATATAAACATTTTATTCGTTTTTACCTTTATCAACTCTTGAGAATAGACTTATAGGACTTATTTTATGTAAAATGGGGTGCTTAATCCACTGATGAACACCGCGATGTCCTATCTTTAACCGTTTAGGTAATGGAGTAAAATGGAGAATAATAGATATTTGAAAATGTGATATATAAACATTTTATTCGTTTGTACCTTTATCGACTCTTAAGAGTAGACTTATAGGACTTATTTTATGTAAAATGAAGTGCTAAATCCACTGGTGAAAACCGCGATGTGCTATTTTTAACTGTTTAGGAGATCGAGTAAAATGGATGATAATAGATATTTGAAAATGTGATATATAAACATTTTATTCGTTTGTACCTTTATCAACTCTTGAGAGTAGACTTATAGGAGTTATTTTATGTAAAATATAGTGCTAAATCCAATGATAAAAACCGCGATGTCCCATCTTTAACCGTTTAGGAGATCAAGTAAAATGGAGAATAATAGATATTTGAAAATGTGATATATAAACATTTTATTCTTTTGTACCTTTATCAACTCTTGAGAGTAGATTTATAGAACTTATTTTATGTAAAATGAGGTGCTAAATCCACTGGTGAAAACCGCGATGTCCTATCTTTAACCGTTTAGGAGATCGAGTAAAATGGAGAATGATAGATATTTGAAAATGTGATATATAAACATTTTATTCGTTTGTACCTTTATCAACTTTTGAGAGTAGACTTATAGGACTTATTATATGTTAAATGAGGTGCTAAATCCACTGGTGAAAACCGCGATGTCCTATTTTCAACCGTTTAGGTGATCGAGTAAAATGGAGGATAAGAGATATTTGAAAATGTGATATATAAACATTTTATTCGTTTGTACCTTTATCATCTCTTGAGAGTAGACTTATAGGACCTATTTTATGTAAAATGAGGTGCTAAATCCACTGGTGAAAACCGCGATGTCCTATTTTTAACCGTTTAGGAGATCGAGTAAAATGGAGAATAATAGATATTTGAATATGTGATATATAAACATTTTATTCGTTTGTACCTTTATCAACTCTTAAGAGTAGAGTTATAGGACTTATTTTATGTAAAATGAGGTGCTAAATCCTCTTGTGGAAACCGCGATGTCCTATCTTTAACCGTTTAGGAGATCGAGTAAAATGGAGAATAATAGATATTTGAAAATGTGATATATAAACATTTTATTCGTTTGTACCTTTATCGACTCTTGAGAGTAGACTTATAGGACTTATTTTATGTAAAATATAGTGCTAAATCCACTGGTGAAAACCGCGATGTCCTATCTTTAACCGTTTAGGAGATCGAGTAAAATGGAGAATAATAGATATTTGAAAATGTGATATATAAACATTTTATTCGTTTGTACCTTTATGAACTCTTGAGAGTAGACTTATAGGACCTATATTATGTAAAATGAGGTGCTAAATCCACTGGTGAAAACCTCGATGTCCTATCTTTAACCGTTTAGGAGATCGAGTAAAATGGAGAATAATAGATATTTGAAAATGTGATATATAAACATTTTATTTGTTTGAACCTTTATCAACATTTGAGAGTAGACTTATAGGACCTATTTTATGTAAAATGAGGTGCTAAATCCACTGGTGAAAACCACGATGTCCTATCTTTAACCGTTTAGGAGATCGAGTAAAATGGAGAATAATAGATATTTGAAAATGTAATATATAAACATTTTATTCGTTTTTACCTTTATCAACTCTTGAGAATAGACTTATAGGACTTATTTTATGTAAAATGGGGTGCTTAATCCACTGATGAACACCGCGATGTCCTATCTTTAACCGTTTAGGTAATGGAGTAAAATGGAGAATAATAGATATTTGAAAATGTGATATATAAACATTTTATTCGTTTGTACCTTTATCGACTCTTAAGAGTAGACTTATAGGACTTATTTTATGTAAAATGAAGTGCTAAATCCACTGGTGAAAACCGCGATGTGCTATTTTTAACTGTTTAGGAGATCGAGTAAAATGGATGATAATAGATATTTGAAAATGTGATATATAAACATTTTATTCGTTTGTACCTTTATCAACTCTTGAGAGTAGACTTATAGGAGTTATTTTATGTAAAATATAGTGCTAAATCCAATGATAAAAACCGCGATGTCCCATCTTTAACCGTTTAGGAGATCAAGTAAAATGGAGGATAAGAGATATTTGAAAATGTGATATATAAACATTTTATTCGTTTGTACCTTTATCATCTCTTGAGAGTAGACTTATAGGACCTATTTTATGTAAAATGAGGTGCTAAATCCACTGGTGAAAACCTCGATGTCCTATCTTAAACCGTTTAGGAGATCGAGTAAAATGAAGAATAATAGATATTTGAACATGTGATATATAAACAATTAATTCGTTTGTACCTTTATCAACTCTTAAGAGTAGACTTATAGGACTTATTTTATGTAAAATGAGTTGCTAAATCCACTGGTAAAAGCCGCGATGTCCTATCTTTAACCGTTTAGGAGATCGAGTAAAATGGAGAATAATAGATATTTGAAAATGTGATATATAAACAATTAATTCGTTTGTACCTTTATCAACTCTTGAGAGTAGAGTTATAGGAGTTATTTTATGTAAAATGAGGTGCTAAATCCTCTTGTGGAAACCGCGATGTCCTATCTTTAACCGTTTAGGAGATCGAGTAAAATGGAGAATAATAGATATTTGAAAATGTGATATATAAACATTTTATTCGTTTGTACCTTTATCGACTCTTGAGAGTAGACTTATAGGACTTATTTTATGTAAAAAATAGTGCTAAATCCACTGGTGAAAACCGCGATGTCCTATCTTTAACCGTTTAGGAGATCGAGTAAAATGGAGAATAATAGATATTTGAAAATGTGATATATAAACATTTTATTCGTTTGTACCTTTATCGACTCTTGAGAGTAGACTTATAGGACTTATTTTATGTAAAAAATAGTGCTAAATCCACTGGTGAAAACCGCGATGTCCTATCTTTAACCGTTTAGGAGAACGAGTAAAATAGAAAATAATAGATATTTGAAAATGTGATATATAAACATTTTATTCGTTTGTACCTTTATCAACTCTTGAGAGTAGACTTATAGGACTTATTTTATGTAAAATGAGGTGCTAAATAAACTGGTGAAAACCGCGAAGTCCTATCTTTAACCGTTTAGGAGATCGAGTAAAATGGAGAATGATAGATATTTGAAAATGAGATATATAAACATTTTATTCGTTTGTACCTTTATCAACTTTTGAGAGTAGACTTATAGGACTTATTATATGTTAAATGAGGTGCTAAATCCACTGGTAAAAACCGCGATGTCCTATCTTTAACCGTTTAGGAGATCGAGTAAAATGGAGAATAATAGATATTTGAAAATGTGATATATAAACATTTTATTCATTTGTGCCTTTATCAACTCTTGAGAGTAGACTTATAGGTCATATTTTATGTAAAATGAGGTACTGAATCCTCTGGTGAAATCCGCGATTTCCTATCTTTAACCGTTTAGGAGATCGAGTAAAATGGAGAAAAATAGATATTTGAAAATGTGATATATAAACATTTTATTCGTTTGTACCTTTATCAACTCTTGAGAGTAGACTTATAGGAGTTATTTTATGTAAAATGAGGTGCTAAATCCTCTTGTGGAAACCGCGATGTCCTATCTCTAACCGTTTAGGAGATCGAGTAAAATGGAGAATAATAGATATTTGAAAATGTGATATATAAACATTTTATTCGTTTGTACCTTTATCAACTCTTGAGAGTAGACTTATAGGACTTATTATATGTAAAATGAGGTGCTAAATCCTCTGGTGAAAACCGCGATGTCCTATCTTTAACCGTTTAGAAGATCGAGTGAAATGGAGAATAATAGATATTTTAAAATGTGATATTTAAACATTTTATTCGTTTGTACCTTTATCAACTCTTAAGAGTAGACTTATTGGACTTATTTTATGTAAAATGAGGTGCTAAATCCACTGGTAAAAACCGCGATGTCCTATCTTTAACCGTTTAGGAGATCGAGTAAAATGGAGAATAATAGATATTTGAAAATGTGATATATAAACATTTTATTCGTTTGTACTTTTATCAACTCTTAAGAGTAGACTTATAGGACTTATTTTATGTAAAATGAGGTGCTAAATGCACTGGTGAAAACCGCGATGTCCTATTTTCAACCGTTTAGAAGATCGAGTAAAATGGAGAAGAAAAGATATTTGAAAATGTGATATATAAACATTTAATTCGTTTGTACCTTTATCAACTCTTGAGAGTAGACTTATAGGAGTTATTTTATGTAAAATATAGTGCTAAATCCACTGGTGAAAACCGCGATATCCTATCTTTAACCGTTTAGGAGATCGAGTAAAATGGAAAATAATAGATATTTGAAAATGTGATATATAAACATTTTATTCGTTTGTACCTTTATCAACTCTTAAGAGTAGACTTATAGGACTTATTTTATGTAAAATGAGGTGCTAAATCCACTGGTGAAAACCGCGATGTCCTATTTTCAACCGTTTAGGTGATCGAGTAAAATGGAGGATAAGAGATATTTGAAAATGTGATATATATACATTTTTTTCGTTTGTACCTTTATCAACTCTTGAGAGTAGACTTATAGGACCTATTTTATGTAAAATGAGGTGCTAAATCCACTGGTGAAAACCGAGATGTCCTATCTTGAACCGTTTAGGAGATCGAGTAAAATGGAGAAAAATAGAAATTTGAAAATGTGATATATAAACATTTTATTCGTTTTTACCTTTATCATCTCTTGAGAGTAGACTTATAGGACCTATTTTATGTAAAATGAGGTGCTAAATCCACTGGTGAAAACCTCGATGTCCTATCTTAAACCGTTTAGGAGATCGAGTAAAATGGAGAATAATAGATATTTGAACATGTGATATATAAACAATTAATTCGTTTGTACCTTTATCAACTCTTGAGAGTAGAGTTATAGGACTTATTTTATGTAAAATGAGGTGCTAAATCCTCTTGTGGAAACCGCGATGTCCTATCTTTAACCGTTTAGGAGATCGAGTAAAATGGAGAATAATAGATATTTGAAAATGTGATATATAAACATTTTATTCGTTTGTACCTTTATCGACTCTTGAGAGTAGACTTATAGGACTTATTTTATGTAAAATATAGTGCTAAATCCACTGGTGAAAACCGCGATGTCCTATCTTTAACCGTTTAGGAGATCGAGTAAAATGGAGAATAATAGATATTTGAAAATGTGATATATAAACATTTTATTCGTTTGTACCTTTATGAACTCTTGAGAGTAGACTTATAGGACCTATATTATGTAAAATGAGGTGCTAAATCCACTGGTGAAAACCTCGATGTCCTATCTTTAACCGTTTAGGAGATCGAGTAAAATGGAGAATAATAGATATTTGAAAATGTGATATATAAACATTTTATTTGTTTGAACCTTTATCAACATTTGAGAGTAGACTTATAGGACCTATTTTATGTAAAATGAGGTGCTAAATCCACTGGTGAAAACCACGATGTCCTATCTTTAACCGTTTAGGAGATCGAGTAAAATGGAGAATAATAGATATTTGAAAATGTAATATATAAACATTTTATTCGTTTTTACCTTTATCAACTCTTGAGAATAGACTTATAGGACTTATTTTATGTAAAATGGGGTGCTTAATCCACTGATGAACACCGCGATGTCCTATCTTTAACCGTTTAGGAGATGGAGTAAAATGGAGAATAATAGATATTTGAAAATGTGATATATAAACATTTTATTCGTTTGTACCTTTATCGACTCTTGAGAGTAGACTTATAGGACTTATTTTATGTAAAATGAGGTGCTAAATCCACTGGTGAAAACCGCGATGTCCTATCTTTAACCGTTTAGGAGATCGAGTAAAATGGAGAATGATAGATATTTGAAAATGTGATATATAAACATTTTATTCGTTTGTACCTTTATCAACTTTTGAGAGTAGACTTATAGGACTTATTTTATGTAAAATGAGGTGCTAAATCCACTGGTGAAAACCGCGATGTGCTATTTTTAACTGTTTAGGAGATCGAGTAAAATGGATGATAATAGATATTTGAAAATGTGATATATAAACATTTTATTCGTTTGTTCCTTTATCAACTCTTGAGAGTAGACTTATAGGAGTTATTTTATGTAAAATATAGTGCTAAATCCACTGATGAAAACCGCGATGTCCTATCTTTAACCGTTTTGGAGATCAAGTAAAATGGAGAATAATAGATATTTGAAAATGTGATATATAAACATTTTATTCTTTTGTACTTTTATCAACTCTTGAGAGTAGATTTATAGAACTTATTTTATGTAAAATGAGGTGCTAAATCCACTGGTGAAAACCGCGATGTCCTATCTTTAACCGTTTAGGAGATCGAGTAAAATGGAGAATGATAGATATTTGAAAATGTGATATATAAACATTTTATTCGTTTGTACCTTTATCAACTTTTGAGAGTAGACTTATAGGACTTATTATATGTTAAATGAGGTGCTAAATCCACTGGTAAAAACCGCGATGTCCTATCTTTAACCGTTTAGGAGATCGAGTAAAATGGAGAATAATAGATATTTGAAAATGTGATATATAAACATTTTATTCATTTGTACCTTTATCAACTCTTGAGAGTAGACTTATAGGTCTTATTTTATGTAAAATGAGGTACTAAATCCTCTGGTGAAAACCGCGATTTCCCATCTTTAACCGTTTAGGAGATCGAGTAAAATGGAGAAAAATAGATATTTGAAAATGTGATATATAAACATTTTATTCGTTTGTACCTTTATCAACTCTTGAGAGTAGACTTATAGGAGTTATTTTATGTAAAATGAGGTGCTGAATCCTCTTGTGGAAACCGCGATGTCCTATCTTTAACCGTTTAGGAGATCGAGTAAAATGGAGAATAAAAGATATTTGAAAATGTGATATATAAACATTTAATTCGTTTGTACCTTTATCAACTCTTGAGAGTAGACTTATAGGAGTTATTTTATGTAAAATATAGTGCTAAATCCACTGGTGAAAATCGCGATGTCCTATCTTTTATTGTTTAGGAGATCGAGTAAAATGGAGAATAATAGATATTTGAAAATGTGATATATAAACATTTTATTCGTTTGTACCTTTATCAACTCTTAAGAGTAGACTTATAAGACTTATTTTATGTAAAATGAGGTGCTAAATCCACTGGTGAAAACCGCGATGTCCTATTTTCAACCGTTTAGGAGATGGAGTAAATTGAAGAATAGTAGATATTTGAAAATGTGATATATAAACATTTTATTCGTTTGTACCTTTATCAACTCATGAGAGTAGGCTTATAGGACCTATTTTATGTAAAATGAGGTGCTAAATCCACTGGTGAAAACCACGATGTCCTATCTTTAACCGTTTAGGAGATCGAGTAAAATAGAGAATAATAGAAATTTGAAAATGTGATATATAAACATTTTATTCGTTTTTACCTTTATCAACTCTTGAGAGTAGACTTATAGGACCTATTTTATGTAAAATGAGGTGCTAAATCCACTGGTGAAAACCGCCATGTTTTATCTTTAACCGTTTAGGAGATCGAGTAAAATGGAGAATAATTGATATTTGATAATGTGATATATAAACATTTTATTCGTTTGTACCTTTATTAACTCTTGAGAGTAGACTTATAAGACTTATTTCATGTAAAATGAGGTGCTAAATCTACTGGTGAAAACCGCAATGTCCTATCATTAACCGTTTAGGAGATCGAGTAAAATGGAGAAAAATAGAAAATTGAAAATGGGATATATAAACATTTTATTCGTTTGTTCCTTTATTAACTCTTGAGAGTAGACTTATAGAACTTATTTTATGTAAAATGAGGTGCTGAATCCACTGGTGAAAACCGCGATGTAGTATCATTAACCGTTTAGGAGATCGAGTAAAATGGAGAATAATAGATATTTTAAAATGTGATATATAAACATTTTATTCGTTTGTACCTTTAAAAACTCTTAAGAGTAGACTTATAAGACATATTTCATGTAAAATGAGGTGCTAAATCTACTGGTGAAAACCGCAATGTCCTATCTTTAACCGTTTAGGAGATCGAGTAAAATGGAGAATAATAGATATTTGAATATGTGATATATAAACATTTTATTCGTTTGTACCTTTATCAACTCTTAAGAGTAGACTTATAGGACTTATTTTCTGTAAAATGAGGTGCTAAATCCACTGGTGAAAACCGCGATGTCCTATCTTGAACCGTTTAGGAGATCGAGTAAAATGGAGAAAAATAGATATTTGAAAATGTGATATATAAAAATTTTATTCGTTTGTACCTTTATCAACTCTTGAGAGTAGACTTATAGGACTTATTTTATGTAAAATGAGGTGCTAAATTTACTGGTGAAAACCGCGATGTTCTATCTTTAACCGTTTAGGAGATCGAGTAAAATTGAGAATAATAGATATTTGAAAATGTGATATATAAAAATTTTATTCGTTTGTACCTTTATCAACTCTTGAGAGTAGACTTATAGGACATATTTTATGTAAAATGAGGTGCTAAATCTACTGGTGAAAACCGCGATGTCCTATTTTTAACCGTTTAGGAGATCGAGTAAAATGGAGAATAATAAATATTTGAATATGTGATATATAAACATTTTATTCGTTTGTACCTTTATCAACTCTTAAGAGTAGACTTATAGGACTTATTTTCTGTAAAATGAGGTGCTAAATCCACTGGTGGAAACCGCGATGTCCTATCTTTAACCGTTTAGGAGATCGAGTGAAATGGAGAATAATAGATATTTTAAAATGTGATATATAAACATTTTATTCGTTTGTGCCTTTATCAACTCTTAAGAGTAGGCTTATAGGACTTATTTTATGCAAAATAAGGTGCTAAGTCCACTGGTGAAAACCGCGATGTCCTATCTTTAACCGTTTAGGAGATCGAGTAAAATGGAGAATAATAGATATTTGAAAATGTGATATATAAACACTTTATTCGTTTGTACCTTTATCAACTCTTGAGAGTAGACTTATAGGACTTATTTTATGTAAAATATGGTGCTAAATCCACTGGTGAAAACCCCAATGTCCAATCTTGAACCGTTTAGGAGATCGAGTAAAATGTAGAATAATAGATATTTGAAAATGTGATATATAAACATTTTGTTCGTTTGTACCTTGATCAACTCTTGAGTGTAGACTTATAGGACTTATTTTATGTAAAATGAGGTGCAAAATCCACTGGTGAAAACCCCGATGTCCTATCTTGAACCGTTTAGGAGATCGAGTAAAATGGATATTAATAGATATTTGAAAATGTGATATATAAACATTTTATTCGTTTGTACATTTATCAACTTTTGAGAGTAGACTAATAGGACTTATTATATGTAAAATGAGGTGCTAAATCCACTGGTGAAAACCCCGATGTCCAATCTTGAACCGTTTAGGAGATCGAGTAAAATGGAGAATAATAGATATTTGATAATGTGATATATAAACATTTTATTCGTTTGTACCTTTATCAACTCTTGAGAGTAAATTTATAGGACCTATTTTATGTAAAATGAGGTGCTAAATTCACTGGTGAAAACCGCGATGTCCTATCTTTAACCATTTAGGAGATCGAGTAAAATGGAGAATAATAGATATTTGAAAATGTGATATATAAACATTTTATTCGTTTTTACCTTTATCAACTCTTGAGAGTAGACTTATAGGACTTATTTTATGTAAAATAAGGTGCTTAATCCACTGGTGAAAACCGCGATGTCCTGTCTTGAACAGTTTAGGAGATCGAGTAAAATGGAGAATAATAGATATTTGAAAATGTGATATATAAACATTTTGTTCGTTTGTACCTTGATCAACTATTGAGAGTAGACTTATAGGACTTATTTTATGTAAAATGAGGTGCTGAATCCACTGGTGAAAACCGCGATGTAGTATCATTAACCGTTTAGGAGATCGAGTAAAATGGAGAATAATAGATATTTAAAAATGTGATATATAAACATTTTATTCGTTTGTACCTTTAAAAACTCTTAAGAGTAGACTTATAAGACTTATTTCATGTAAAATGAGGTGCTAAATCTACTGGTGAAAACCGCAATGTCCTATCTTTAACCGTTTAGGAGATCGAGTAAAATGGACAATAATAGATATTTGAATATGTGATATATAAACATTTTATTCGTTTGTACCTTTATCAACTCTTAAGAGTAGACTTATAGGACTTATTTTCTGTAAAATGAGGTGCTAAATCCACTGGTGAAAACCGCGATGTCCTATCTTGAACCGTTTAGGAGATCGAGTAAAATGGAGAAAAATAGATATTTGAAAATGTGATATATAAAAATTTTATTCGTTTGTACCTTTATCAACTCTTGAGAGTAGACTTATAGGACTTATTTTATGTAAAATGAGGTGCTAAATTTACGGGTGAAAACCGCGATGTTCTATCTTTAACCGTTTAGGAGATCGAGTAAAATTGAGAATAATAGATATTTGAAAATGTGATATATTAAAATTTTATTCGTTTGTACCTTTATCAACTCTTGAGAGTAGACTTATAGGACATATTTTATGTAAAATGAGGTGCTAAATCTACTGGTGAAAACCGCGATGTCCTATTTTTAACCGTTTAGGAGATCGAGTAAAATGGAGAATAATAGATATTTGAATATGTGATATATAAACATTTTATTCGTTTGTACCTTTATCAACTCTTAAGAGTAGACTTATAGGACTTATTTTCTGTAAAATGAGGTGCTAAATCCACTGGTGAAAACCGCGATGTCCTATCTTTAACCGTTTAGGAGATAGAGTAAAATGGAGAATAATAGATATTTGAAAATGTGATATATAAACATTTTATTCGTTTGTATCATTATCAACTCTTGAGAGTAGACTTATAGGACATATTTTGTGTAAAATGAGGTGCTAAATCCACTGGTGAAATCCGCGATGTCCCATCTTTAACCGTTTAGGAGATCGAGTATAATGGAGAATAATAGATATTAGTTAATATGATATATAAACATTTTATTCGTTTGTTCCTTTATCAACTCTTGAGAGTAGACTTATAGGACTTATTTTATGTAAAATGAGGTCCTGAATCCACTGTTTAAAACCGCGATGTAGTATCTTTAACCGTTTAGGAGATCGAGTAAAATGGAGAATAATAGATATTTGATAATGTGATATATAAACATTTTATTCGTTTGCACCTTTATCAACTCTTGAGAGTAGACTTATAGGACCTATTTTATGTAAAATGAGGTGCTAAATTCACTGGTGAAAACCGCGATGTCCTATCTTTAACCATTTAGGAGATCGAGTAAAATGGAGAATAATAGATATTTGAAAATGTGATATATAAACATTTTATTCGTTTTTACCTTTATCAACTCTTGAGAGTAGACTTATAGGACTTATTTTATGTAAAATGAGGTGCTTAATCTACTGGTGAAAACCGCGATGTCCTGTCTTGAACAGTTTAGGAGATCGAGTAAAATGGAGAATAATAGATATTTGAAAATGTGATATATAAACATTTTGTTCGTTTGTACCTTGATCAACTATTGAGAGTAGACTTATAGGACTTATTTTATGTAAAATGAGGTGCTAAATCCACTGGTGAAAACCCCGATGTCCAATCTTGAACCGTTTAGGAGATCGAGTAAAATGTAGAATAATAGATATTTGAAAATGTGATATATAAACATTTTGTTCGTTTGTACCTTTATCTACTCTTGTGAGTAGACTTATAGGACATATTTTATGTAAAATGAGGTGCTACATCCACTGGTGAAAACAGCGATGTCCTATCTTGAACCGTTTAGGAGATCGAGTAAAATGGAGAAAAATAGATATTTGAAAATGTGATATATAAACATTTTGTTCGTTTGTACCTTGATCAACTCTTGAGAGTAGACTTATAGGACTTATTTTATGTAAAATAAGGTGCTAAATCCACTGGTAAAAACCCCGATGTCCAATCTTGAACCGTTTAGGAGATCGAGTAAAATGTAGAATAATAGATATTTGAAAATGTGATATATAAACATTTTGTTCGTTTGTACCTTGATCAACTCTTGAAAGTAGACTTATAGGACTTATTTTATGTAAAATGAGGTGCTTAATCCACTGGTGAAAACCGCGATGTCCTATCTTGAACCGTTTAGGAGATCGAGTAATATGGAGAATAATAGATATTTGAAAATGTGATATATAAACATTTTATTCGTTTGTACCTTTATCAACTTTTGAGAGTAGACTAATAGGACTTATTATATGTAAAATAAGGTGCTAAATCCACTGGTGAAAACCCCGATGTCCAATCTTAAACCGTTTAGGAGATCGAGTAAAATGTAGAATAATAGATATTTGAAAATGTGATATATAAACATTTTGTTCGTTTGTACCTTGATCAACTCTTGAGAGTAGACTTATAGGACTTATTTTATGTAAAATGAGGTGCTAAATCCACTGGTGAAAACCCCGATGTCCTATCTTGAACCGTTTAGGAGATCGAGTAAAATGGATAATAATAGATATTTGAAAATGTGATATATAAACATTTATTCGTTTGTACCTTTATCAACTTTTGAGAGTAGACTAATAGGACTTATTATATGTAAAATGAGGTGCTAAATCCACTGGTGAAAACCGCGATGTCCTATCTTTAACCCTTTAGGATATCGAGTAAAATGGAGAATAATAGATATTTTATAATGTGATATATAAACAATTTATTCGTTTGTACCTTTATCAACTCTTGAGAGAAGACTTATAAGACTTATTTTAAGTAAAATGAGGTGCTAAATCCACTAGTGAAAACCGCAATGTCCTATCTTTAACCGTTTAGGAGATCGAGTAAAATGGAGAAAAATAGAAATTTGAAAATGGGATATATAAACATTTTATTCGTTTGTTCCTTTATCAACTCTTGAGAGTAGACTTATAGGACTTATTTTATGTAAAATGAGGTGCTGAATCCACTGGTGAAAACCGCGATGTAGTATCGTTAACCGTTTAGGAGATCGAGTAAAATGGAGAATAATAGATATTTTAAAATGTGATATATAAACATTTTATTCGTTTGTACCTTTATCAACTCTTAAGAGTAGACTTATAAGACTTATTTCATGTAAAATGAGGTGCTAAATCTACTGGTGAAAACCGCAATGTCCTATCTTTAACCGTTTAGGAGATCGAGTAAAATGGAGAATAATAGATATTTGAATATGTCATATATAAACATTTTATTCGTTTGTACCATTATCAACTCTTAAGAGTAGACTTATAGGACTTATTTTCTGTAAAATGAGGTGCTAAATCCACTGGTGAAAACCGCGATGTCCTATCTTGAACCGTTTAGGAGATCGAGTAAAATGGAGAAAAATTGATATTTGAAAATGTGATATATAAAAATTTTATTCGTTTGTACCTTTATCAACTCTTGAGAGTAGACTTATAGGACTTATTTTATGTAAAATGAGGTGCTAAATTTACTGGTGAAAACCGCGAAGTTCTATCTTTAACCGTTTAGGAGATCGAGTAAAATTGAGAATAATAGATATTTGAAAATGTGATATATAAAAATTTTATTCGTTTGTACCTTTATCAACTCTTGAGAGTAGACTTATAGGACTTATTTTATGTAAAATGAGGTGCTAAATCTACTGGTGAAAACCGCGATGTCCTATTTTTAACCGTTTAGGAGATCGAGTAAAATGGAGAATAATAGATATTTGAATAAGTGATATATAAACATTTTATTCGTTTGTACCTTTATCAACTCTTAAGAGTAGACTTATAGGACTTATTTTCTGTAAAATGAGGTGCTAAATCCACTGGTGAAAACCGCGATGTCCTATCTTTAACCGTTTAGGAGATGGAGTAAAATGGAGAATAATAGATATTTGAAAATGTGATATATAAACATTTTATTCGTTTGTACCTTTATCAACTCTTAAGAGTAGACTTATAGGACTTATTTTATGTAAAATAAGGTGCTGAATCCACTGGTGAAAACCGCGATGTCCTATCTTTAACCGTTTAGGAGATCGAGTAAAATTGAAAATAATAGATATTTGAAAATGTGATATATAAAAATTTTATTCGTTTGTACCTTTATCAACTCTTGAGAGTAGACTTATAGGACCTATTTTATGTAAAATGAGGTGCTAAATCCACTGGTGAAAACCGCCATGTTTTATCTTTAACCGTTTAGGAGATCGAGTAAAATGGAGAATAATAGATATTTGAAAATGTGATATATAAACATTTTGTTCGTTTGTACCTTGATCAACTATTGAGAGTAGACTTATAGGACTTATTTTATGTAAAATGAGGTGCTAAATCCACTGGTGAAAACCCCGATGTCCAATCTTGAACCGTTTAGGAGATCGAGTAAAATGTAAAATAATAGATATTTGAAAATGTGATATATAAACATTTTGTTCGTTTGTACCTTTATCAACTCTTGTGAGTAGGCTTATAGGACATATTTTATGTAAAATGAGGTGCTACATCCACTGGTGAAAACAGCGATGTCCTATCTTGAACCGTTTAGGAGATCGAGTAAAATGGAGAAAAATAGATATTTGAAAATGTGATATATAAACATTTTGTTCGTTTGTACCTTGATCAACTCTTGAGAGTAGACTTATAGGACTTATTTTATGTAAAATAAGGTGCTAAATCCACTGGTGAAAACCCCGATGTCCAATCTTGAACCGTTTAGGAGATCGTGTAAAATGTAGAATAATAGATATTTGAAAATGTGATATATAAACATTTTGTTCGTTTGTACCTTGATCAACTCTTGAGAGTAGACTTATAGGACTTATTTTATGTAAAATGAGGTGCTAAATCCACTGGTGAAAACCACAATGTCCTATCTTGAACCGTTTAGGAGATCGAGTAAAATGGATAATAATAGATATTTGAAAATGTGATATATAAACATTTATTCGTTTGTACCTTTATCAACTTTTGAGAGTAGACTAATAGGACTTATTATATGTAAAATGAGGTGCTAAATCCACTGGTGAAAACCGCGATGTCCTATCTTTAACCCTTTAGGATATCGAGTAAAATGGATATTAATAGATATTTGAAAATGTGATATATAAACATTTTATTCGTTTGTACCTTTATCAACTCTTGAGAGTAGACTTATAGGAGTTATTTTATGTAAAATGAGGTGCAAAATCCACTGGTGAAAACCGCGATGTCCTATCTTTAACCGTTTAGGAGATCGAGTAAAATGGAGAATAATAGATATTTTATAATGTGATATATAAACAATTTATTCGTTTGTACCTTTATCAACTCTTGAGAGTAGACTTATAAGACTTATTTCAAGTAAAATGAGGTGCTAAATCCACTAGTGAAAACCGCGATGTCCTATCTTTAACCGTTTAGGAGATCGAGTAAAATAGAGAATAATAGAAATTTGAAAATGTGATATATAAACATTTTATTCGTTTTTACCTTTATCAACTCTTGAGAGTAGACTTATAGGACCTATTTTATGTAAAATGAGGTGCTAAATCCACTGGTGAAAACCGCCATGTTTTATCTTTAACCGTTTAGGAGATCGAGTAAAATGGAGAATAATTGATATTTGATAATGTGATATATAAACATTTTATTCGTTTGTACCTTTATTAACTCTTGAGAGTAGACTTATAGGACTTATTTTATGTAAAATGAGGTGCTAAATTTACTGGTGAAAACCGCGATGTTCTATCTTTAACCGTTTAGGAGATCGAGTAAAATTGAGAATAATAGATATTTGAAAATGTGATATATAAAAATTTTATTCGTTTGTACGTTTATCAACTCTTGAGAGTAGACTTATAGGACTTATTTTATGTAAAATGAGGTGCTAAATTTACTGGTGAAAACCGCGATGTTCTATCTTTAACCGTTTAGGAGATCGAGTAAAATTGAGAATAATAGATATTTGAAAATGTGATATATAAAAATTTTATTCGTTTGTACCTTTATCAACTCTTGAGAGTAGACTTATAGGACTTATTTTATGTAAAATGAGGTGCTAAATCTACTGGTGAAAACCGCGATGTCCTATTTTTAACCGTTTAGGAGATCGAGTAAAATGGAGAATAATAGATATTTGAATAAGTGATATATAAACATTTTATTCGTTTGTACCTTTATCAACTCTTAAGAGTAGACTTATAGGACTTATTTTGTGTAAAATGAGGTGCTAAATCCACTGGTGAAAACCGCGATGTCCTATCTTGAACCGTTTAGGAGATCGAGTAAAATGGATAATAATAGATATTTGATAATGTGATATATAAACATTTTATTCGTTTGTACCTTTATCAACTCTTGAGAGTAGACTTATAGGAGTTATTTTATGTAAAATGAGGTGCAAAATCCACTGGTGAAAACCGCGATGTCCTATCTTTAACCGTTTAGGAGATCGAGTAAAATGGAGAATAATAGATATTTTATAATGTGATATATAAACAATTTATTCGTTTGTACCTTTATCAACTCTTGAGAGTAGACTTATAGGACCTATTTTATGTAAAATGAGGTGCTGAATCCACTGGTGAAAACCGCGATGTAGTATCGTTAACCGTTTAGGAGATCGAGTAAAATGGAGAATAATAGATATTTTAAAATGTGATATATAAACATTTTATTCGTTTGTACCTTTATCAACTCTTGAGAGTAGACTTATAGGAGTTATTTTATGTAAAATGAGGTGCAAAATCCACTGGTGAAAACCGCGATGTCCTATCTTTAACCGTTTAGGAGATCGAGTAAAATTGAAAATAATAGATACTTGAAAATGTGATATTTAAACATTTTATTCGTTTGTACCTTTATCAACTCTTGAGAGTAGACTTATAGGACCTATTTTATGTAAAATGAGGTGCTGAATCCACTGGTGAAAACCGCGATGTAGTATCGTTAACCGTTTAGGAGATCGAGTAAAATGGAGAATAATAGATATTTTAAAATGTGATATATAAACATTTTATTCGTTTGTACCTTTATCAACTCTTAAGAGTAGACTTATAAGACTTATTTCATGTAAAATGAGGTGCTAAATCTACTGGTGAAAACCGCGAAGTTCTATCTTTAACCGTTTAGGAGATGGAGTAAAATGGAGAATAATAGATATTTGAAAATGTGATATATAAACATTTTATTCGTTTGTACCTTTATCAACTCTTAAGAGTAGACTTATAGGACTTGTTTTATGTAAAATGAGGTGCTACATCCACTGGTGAAAACAGCGATGTCCTATCTTGGACCGTTTAGGAGATCGAGTAAAATGGAGAAAAATAGATATTTGAAAATGTGATATATAAACATTTTGTTCGTTTGTACCTTGATCAACTCTTGAGAGTAGACTTATAGGACTTATTTTATGTAAAATAAGGTGCTAAATCCACTGGTGAAAACCCCGATGTCCAATCTTGAACCGTTTAGGAGATCGAGTAAAATGTAGAATAATAGATATTTGAAAATGTGATATATAAACATTTTGTTCGTTTGTACCTTGATCAACTCTTGAGAGTAGACTTATAGGACTTATTTTATGTAAAATGAGGTGCTAAATCCACTGGTGAAAACCACGATGTCCTATCTTGAACCGTTTAGGAGATCGAGTAAAATGGATAATAATAGATATTTGAAAATGTGATATATAAACATTTATTCGTTTGTACCTTTATCAACTTTTGAGAGTAGACTAATAGGACTTATTATATGTAAAATGAGGTGCTAAATCCACTGGTGAAAACCGCGATGTCCTATCTTTAACCCTTTAGGATATCGAGTAAAATGGATATTAATAGATATTTGAAAATGTGATATATAAACATTTTATTCGTTTGTACCTTTATCAACTCTTGAGAGTAGACTTATAGGAGTTATTTTATGTAAAATGAGGTGCAAAATCCACTGGTGAAAACCGCGATGTCCTATCTTTAACCGTTTAGGAGATCGAGTAAAATGGAGAATAATAGATATTTTATAATGTGATATATAAACAATTTATTCGTTTGTACCTTTATCAACTCTTGAGAGTAGACTTATAAGACTTATTTCAAGTAAAATGAGGTGCTAAATCCACTAGTGAAAACCGCGATGTCCTATCTTTAACCGTTTAGGAGATCGAGTAAAATAGAGAATAATAGAAATTTGAAAATGTGATATATAAACATTTTATTCGTTTTTACCTTTATCAACTCTTGAGAGTAGACTTATAGGACCTATTTTATGTAAAATGAGGTGCTAAATCCACTGGTGAAAACCGCCATGTTTTATCTTTAACCGTTTAGGAGATCGAGTAAAATGGAGAATAATATATATTTGAAAATGTGATATATAAACATTTTGTTCGTTTGTACCTTGATCAACTATTGAGAGTAGACTTATAGGACCTATTTTATGTAAAATGAGGTGCTAAATCCACTGGTGAAAACCGCCATGTTTTATCTTTAACCGTTTAGGAGATCGAGTAAAATGGAGAATAATAGATATTTGAAAATGTGATATATAAACATTTTGTTCGTTTGTACCTTGATCAACTATTGAGAGTAGACTTATAGGACTTATTTTATGTAAAATGAGGTGCTAAATCCACTGGTGAAAACCCCGATGTCCAATCTTGAACCGTTTAGGAGATCGAGTAAAATGTAGAATAATAGATATTTGAAAATGTGATATATAAACATTTTGTTCGTTTGTACCTTTATCAACTCTTGTGAGTAGGCTTATAGGACATATTTTATGTAAAATGAGGTGTTACATCCACTGGTGAAAACAGCGATGTCCTATCTTGAACCGTTTAGGAGATCGAGTAAAATGGAGAAAAATAGATATTTGAAAATGTGATATATAAACATTTTGTTCGTTTGTTCCTTGATCAACTCTTGAAAGTAGACTTATAGGACTTATTTTATGTAAAATAAGGTGCTAAATCCACTGGTGAAAACCCCGATGTCCAATCTTGAACCGTTTAGGAGATCGAGTAAAATGTAGAATAATAGATATTTGAAAATGTGATATATAAACATTTTGTTCGTTTGTACCTTGATCAACTCTTGAGAGTAGACTTATAGGACTTATTTTATGTAAAATGAGGTGCTAAATCCACTGGTGAAAACCACGATGTCCTATCTTGAACCGTTTAGGAGATCGAGTAAAATGGATAATAATAGATATTTGAAAATGTGATATATAAACATTTATTCGTTTGTACCTTTATCAACTTTTGAGAGTAGACTAATAGGACTTATTATATGTAAAATGAGGTGCTAAATCCACTGGTGAAAACCGCGCTGTCCTATCTTTAACCCTTTAGGATATCGAGTAAAATGGATATTAATAGATATTTGAAAATGTGATATATAAACATTTTATTCGTTTGTACCTTTATCAACTCTTGAGAGTAGACTTATAGGAGTTATTTTATGTAAAATGAGGTGCAAAATCCACTGGTGAAAACCGCGATGTCCTATCTTTAACCGTTTAGGAGATCGAGTAAAATGGAGAATAATAGATATTTTATAATGTGATATATAAACAATTTATTCGTTTGTACCTTTATCAACTCTTGAGAGTAGACTTATAAGACTTATTTCAAGTAAAATGAGGTGCTAAATCCACTAGTGAAAACCGCGATGTCCTATCTTTAACCGTTTAGGAGATCGAGTAAAATAGAGAATAATAGAAATTTGAAAATGTGATATATAAACATTTTATTCGTTTTTACCTTTATCAACTCTTGAGAGTAGACTTATAGGACCTATTTTATGTAAAATGAGGTGCTAAATCCTTTGGTGAAAACCGCCATGTTTTATCTTTAACCGTTTAGGAGATCGAGTAAAATGGAGAATAATTGATATTTGATAATGTGATATATAAACGTTTTATTCGTTTGTACCTTTATCAACTCTTGAGAGTAGACTTATAGGACTTATTTTATGTAAAATGAGGTACTAAATTTACTGGTGAAAACCGCGATGTTCTATCTTTAACCGTTTAGGAGATCGAGTAAAATTGAGAATAATAGATATTTGAAAATGTGATATATAAAAATTTTATTCGTTTGTACGTTTATCAACTCTTGAGAGTAGACTTATAGGACTTATTTTATGTAAAATGAGGTGCTAAATTTACTGGTGAAAACCGCGATGTTCTATCTTTAACCGTTTAGGAGATCGAGTAAAATTGAGAATAATAGATATTTGAAAATGTGATATATAAAAATTTTATTCGTTTGTACCTTTATCAACTCTTGAGAGTAGACTTATAGGACTTATTTTATGTAAAATGAGGTGCTAAATCTACTGGTGAAAACCGCGATGTCCTATTTTTAACCGTTTAGGAGATCGAGTAAAATGGAGAATAATAGATATTTTAAAATGTGATATATAAACATTTTATTCGTTTTTACCTTTATCAACTCTTGAGAGTAGACTTATAGGACTTATTTTATGTAAAATGAGGTGCTAAATTTACTGGTGAAAACCGCGATGTTCTATCTTTAACCGTTTAGGAGATCGAGTAAAATTGAGAATAATAGATATTTGAAAATGTGATATATAAAAATTTTATTCGTTTGTACCTTTATCAACTCTTGAGAGTAGACTTATAGGACTTATTTTATGTAAAATGAGGTGCTAAATCTACTGGTGAAAACCGCGATGTCCTATTTTTAACCGTTTAGGAGATCGAGTAAAATGGAGAATAATAGAAATTTGAAAATGTGACATATAAACATTTTATTCGTTTTTACCTTTATCAACTCTTGAGAGTAGACTTATAGGAACTATTTTATGTAAAATGAGGTGCTAAATCCACTGGTGAAATCCGCGATGTCCTATCCTGAACCGTTTAGGAGATCGAGTAAAATGGAGAATAATAGATATTTGAAAATGTGATATATAAACATTTTATTCGTTTGTACCTTTATCAACTCTTGAGAGTAGACTTATAAGACTTATTTCAAGTAAAATGAGGTGCTAAATCCACTAGTGAAAACCGCGATGTCCTATCTTTAACCGTTTAGGAGATCGAGTAAAATAGAGAATAATAGAAATTTGAAAATGTGATATATAAACATTTTATTCGTTTTTACCTTTATCAACTCTTGAGAGTAGACTTATAGGACCTATTTTATGTAAAATGAGGTGCTAAATCCACTGGTGAAAACCGCCATGTTTTATCTTTAACCGTTTAGGAGATCGAGTAAAATGGAGAATAATATATATTTGAAAATGTGATATATAAACATTTTGTTCGTTTGTACCTTGATCAACTATTGAGAGTAGACTTATAGGACCTATTTTATGTAAAATGAGGTGCTAAATCCACTGGTGAAAACCGCCATGTTTTATCTTTAACCGTTTAGGAGATCGAGTAAAATGGAGAATAATAGATATTTGAAAATGTGATATATAAACATTTTGTTCGTTTGTACCTTGATCAACTATTGAGAGTAGACTTATAGGACTTATTTTATGTAAAATGAGGTGCTAAATCCACTGGTGAAAACCCCGATGTCCAATCTTGAACCGTTTAGGAGATCGAGTAAAATGTAGAATAATAGATATTTGAAAATGTGATATATAAACATTTTGTTCGTTTGTACCTTTATCAACTCTTGTGAGTAGGCTTATAGGACATATTTTATGTAAAATGAGGTGTTACATCCACTGGTGAAAACAGCGATGTCCTATCTTGAACCGTTTAGGAGATCGAGTAAAATGGAGAAAAATAGATATTTGAAAATGTGATATATAAACATTTTGTTCGTTTGTTCCTTGATCAACTCTTGAAAGTAGACTTATAGGACTTATTTTATGTAAAATAAGGTGCTAAATCCACTGGTGAAAACCCCGATGTCCAATCTTGAACCGTTTAGGAGATCGAGTAAAATGTAGAATAATAGATATTTGAAAATGTGATATATAAACATTTTGTTCGTTTGTACCTTGATCAACTCTTGAGAGTAGACTTATAGGACTTATTTTATGTAAAATGAGGTGCTAAATCCACTGGTGAAAACCACGATGTCCTATCTTGAACCGTTTAGGAGATCGAGTAAAATGGATAATAATAGATATTTGAAAATGTGATATATAAACATTTATTCGTTTGTACCTTTATCAACTTTTGAGAGTAGACTAATAGGACTTATTATATGTAAAATGAGGTGCTAAATCCACTGGTGAAAACCGCGCTGTCCTATCTTTAACCCTTTAGGATATCGAGTAAAATGGATATTAATAGATATTTGAAAATGTGATATATAAACATTTTATTCGTTTGTACCTTTATCAACTCTTGAGAGTAGACTTATAGGAGTTATTTTATGTAAAATGAGGTGCAAAATCCACTGGTGAAAACCGCGATGTCCTATCTTTAACCGTTTAGGAGATCGAGTAAAATGGAGAATAATAGATATTTTATAATGTGATATATAAACAATTTATTCGTTTGTACCTTTATCAACTCTTGAGAGTAGACTTATAAGACTTATTTCAAGTAAAATGAGGTGCTAAATCCACTAGTGAAAACCGCGATGTCCTATCTTTAACCGTTTAGGAGATCGAGTAAAATAGAGAATAATAGAAATTTGAAAATGTGATATATAAACATTTTATTCGTTTTTACCTTTATCAACTCTTGAGAGTAGACTTATAGGACCTATTTTATGTAAAATGAGGTGCTAAATCCTTTGGTGAAAACCGCCATGTTTTATCTTTAACCGTTTAGGAGATCGAGTAAAATGGAGAATAATTGATATTTGATAATGTGATATATAAACGTTTTATTCGTTTGTACCTTTATCAACTCTTGAGAGTAGACTTATAGGACTTATTTTATGTAAAATGAGGTACTAAATTTACTGGTGAAAACCGCGATGTTCTATCTTTAACCGTTTAGGAGATCGAGTAAAATTGAGAATAATAGATATTTGAAAATGTGATATATAAAAATTTTATTCGTTTGTACGTTTATCAACTCTTGAGAGTAGACTTATAGGACTTATTTTATGTAAAATGAGGTGCTAAATTTACTGGTGAAAACCGCGATGTTCTATCTTTAACCGTTTAGGAGATCGAGTAAAATTGAGAATAATAGATATTTGAAAATGTGATATATAAAAATTTTATTCGTTTGTACCTTTATCAACTCTTGAGAGTAGACTTATAGGACTTATTTTATGTAAAATGAGGTGCTAAATCTACTGGTGAAAACCGCGATGTCCTATTTTTAACCGTTTAGGAGATCGAGTAAAATGGAGAATAATAGATATTTTAAAATGTGATATATAAACATTTTATTCGTTTTTACCTTTATCAACTCTTGAGAGTAGACTTATAGGACTTATTTTATGTAAAATGAGGTGCTAAATTTACTGGTGAAAACCGCGATGTTCTATCTTTAACCGTTTAGGAGATCGAGTAAAATTGAGAATAATAGATATTTGAAAATGTGATATATAAAAATTTTATTCGTTTGTACCTTTATCAACTCTTGAGAGTAGACTTATAGGACTTATTTTATGTAAAATGAGGTGCTAAATCTACTGGTGAAAACCGCGATGTCCTATTTTTAACCGTTTAGGAGATCGAGTAAAATGGAGAATAATAGAAATTTGAAAATGTGACATATAAACATTTTATTCGTTTTTACCTTTATCAACTCTTGAGAGTAGACTTATAGGAACTATTTTATGTAAAATGAGGTGCTAAATCCACTGGTGAAATCCGCGATGTCCTATCCTGAACCGTTTAGGAGATCGAGTAAAATGGAGAATAATAGATATTTGAAAATGTGATATATAAACATTTTATTCGTTTGTACCTTTATCAACATTTGAGAGTAGACTTATAGGAATTATTTTATGTATAATGGGGTGCTTAATCCACTGATGAAAACCGCGATGTCCTATCTTTAACCGTTTAGGAGATCGAGTGAAATGGAGAATAATAGATATTTGAAAATGTGATATATAAACATTTTATTCGTTTTTACCTTTATCAACTCTTGAGAGTAGACTTATAGGAGTTATTTTATGTAAAATATAGTGCTAAATCCACTGATGAAAACCGCGATGTCCTATCTTTAACCGTTTAGGAGATCAAGTAAAATGGAGAATAATAGATATTTGAAAATGTGATATATAAACATTTTATTCTTTTGTACCATTATCAACTTTTGAGAGTAGACTTATAGGACTTATTTTATGTAAAATGAGGTGCTAAATCCACTGGTGAAAACCGCGATGTCCTATCTTTAACCGTTTAGGAGATCGAGTAAAATAGAAAATAATAGATATTTGAAAATGTGATATATAAACATTTTATTCGTTTGTACCTTTATCAACTCTTGAGAGTAGACTTATAGGACTTATTTTATGTAAAATGAGGTGCTAAATCCACTGGTGAAAACCGCGAAGTCCCATCTTTAACCGTTTAGGAGATCGAGTAAAATGGAGAATGATAGATATTTGAAAATGTGATATATAAACATTTTATTCGTTTGTACCTTTATCAACTTTTGAGAGTAGACTTATAGGACTTATTATATGTTAAATGAGGTGCTAAATCCACTGGTAAAAACCGCGATGTCCTATCTTTAACCGTTTAGGAGATCGAGTAAAATGGAGAATAATAGATATTTGAAAATGTGATATATAAACATTTTATTCATTTGTGCCTTTATCAACTCTTGAGAGTAGACTTATAGGTCTTATTTTATGTAAAATGAGGTACTGAATCCTCTGGTGAAATCCGCGATTTCCTATCTTTAAGCGTTTAGGAGATCGAGTAAAATGGAGAAAAATAGATATTTGAAAATGTGATATATAAACATTTTATTCGTTTGTACCTTTATCAACTCTTGAGAGTAGACTTATAGGAGTTATTTTATGTAAAATGAGGTGCTAAATCCTCTTGTGGAAACCGCGATGTCCTATCTCTAACCGTTTAGGAGATCGAGTAAAATGGAGAATAATAGATATTTGAAAATGTGATATATAAACATTTTATTCGTTTGTACCTTTATCAACTCTTGAGAGTAGACTTATAGGAGTTATTTTATGTAAAATATAGTGCTAAATTCACTGGTGAAAACCGCGATGTCCTATTTTTAACCGTTTAGAAGATCGAGTGAAATGAAGAATAATAGATATTTTAAAATGTGATATATAAACATTTTATTCGTTTGTTCCTTTATCAACTTTTGAGAGTAGACTTATAGGACTTATTATATGTAAAATGAGGTGCTAAATCCTCTGGTGAAAACCGCGATGTCCTATCTTTAACCGTTTAGAAGATCGAGTGAAATGGAGAATAATAGATATTTTAAAATGTGATATTTAAACATTTTATTCGTTTGTACCTTTATCAACTCTTAAGAGTAGACTTATTGGACTTATTTTATGTAAAATGAGGTGCTAAATCCACTGGTAAAAACCGCGATGTCCTATCTTTAACCGTTTAGGAGATCGAGTAAAATGGAGAATAATAGATATTTGAAAATGTGATATATAAACATTTTATTCGTTTGTACTTTTATCAACTCTTAAGAGTAGACTTATAGGACTTATTTTATGTAAAATGAGGTGCTAAATGCACTGGTGAAAACCGCGATGTCCTATTTTCAACCGTTTAGAAGATCGAGTAAAATGGAGAAGAAAAGATATTTGAAAATGTGATATATAAACATTTAATTCGTTTGTACCTTTATCAACTCTTGAGAGTAGACTTATAGGAGTTATTTTATGTAAAATATAGTGCTAAATCCACTGGTGAAAACCGCGATATCCTATCTTTAACCGTTTAGGAGATCGAGTAAAATGGAAAATAATAGATATTTGAAAATGTGATATATAAACATTTTATTCGTTTGTACCTTTATCAACTCTTAAGAGTAGACTTATAGGACTTATTTTATGTAAAATGAGGTGCTAAATCCACTGGTGAAAACCGCGATGTCCTATTTTCAACCGTTTAGGTGATCGAGTAAAATGGAGGATAAGAGATATTTGAAAATGTGATATATATACATTTTTTTCGTTTGTACCTTTATCAACTCTTGAGAGTAGACTTATAGGACCTATTTTATGTAAAATGAGGTGCTAAATCCACTGGTGAAAACCGAGATGTCCTATCTTGAACCGTTTAGGAGATCGAGTAAAATGGAGAAAAATAGAAATTTGAAAATGTGATATATAAACATTTTATTCGTTTTTACCTTTATCATCTCTTGAGAGTAGACTTATACTACCTATTTTATGTAAAATGAGGTGCTAAATCCACTGGTGAAAACCTCGATGTCCTATCTTAAACCGTTTAGGAGATCGAGTAAAATGGAGAATAATAGATATTTGAACATGTGATATATAAACAATTAATTCGTTTGTACCTTTATCAACTCTTGAGAGTAGAGTTATAGGACTTATTTTATGTAAAATGAGGTGCTAAATCCTCTTGTGGAAACCGCGATGTCCTATCTTTAACCGTTTAGGAGATCGAGTAAAATGGAGAATAATAGATATTTGAAAATGTGATATATAAACATTTTATTCGTTTGTACCTTTATCGACTCTTGAGAGTAGACTTATAGGACTTATTTTATGTAAAATATAGTGCTAAATCCACTGGTGAAAACCGCGATGTCCTATCTTTAACCGTTTAGGAGATCGAGTAAAATGGAGAATAATAGATATTTGAAAATGTGATATATAAACATTTTATTCGTTTGTACCTTTATGAACTCTTGAGAGTAGACTTATAGGACCTATATTATGTAAAATGAGGTGCTAAATCCACTGGTGAAAACCTCGATGTCCTATCTTTAACCGTTTAGGAGATCGAGTAAAATGGAGAATAATAGATATTTGAAAATGTGATAAATAAACATTTTATTTGTTTGAACCTTTATCAACATTTGAGAGTAGACTTATAGGACCTATTTTATGTAAAATGAGGTGCTAAATCCACTGGTGAAAACCACGATGTCCTATCTTTAACCGTTTAGGAGATCGAGTAAAATGGAGAATAATAGATATTTGAAAATGTAATATATAAACATTTTATTCGTTTTTACCTTTATCAACTCTTGAGAATAGACTTATAGGACTTATTTTATGTAAAATGGGGTGCTTAATCCACTGATGAACACCGCGATGTCCTATCTTTAACCGTTTAGGAGATGGAGTAAAATGGAGAATAATAGATATTTGAAAATGTGATATATAAACATTTTATTCGTTTGTACCTTTATCAACTCTTAAGAGTAGACTTATAGGACTTATTTTATGTAAAATGAAGTGCTAAATCCACTGGTAAAAACCGCGATGTGCTATTTTTAACTGTTTAGGAGATCGAGTAAAATGGATGATAATAGATATTTGAAAATGTGATATATAAACATTTTATTCGTTTGTACCTTTATCAACTCTTGAGAGTAGACTTATAGGAGTTATTTTATGTAAAATATAGTGCTAAATCCAATGATAAAAACCGCGATGTCCCATCTTTAACCGTTTAGGAGATCAAGTAAAATGGAGAATAATAGATATTTGAAAATGTGATATATAAACATTTTATTCTTTTGTACCTTTATCAACTCTTGAGAGTAGATTTATAGAACTTATTTTATGTAAAATGAGGTGCTAAATCCACTGGTGAAAACCGCGATGTCCTATCTTTAACCGTTTAGGAGATCGAGTAAAATGGAGAATGATAGATATTTGAAAATGTGATATATAAACATTTTATTCGTTTGTACCTTTATCAACTTTTGAGAGTAGACTTATAGGACTTATTATATGTTAAATGAGGTGCTAAATCCACTGGTGAAAACCGCGATGTCCTATTTTCAACCGTTTAGGTGATCGAGTAAAATGGAGGATAAGAGATATTTGAAAATGTGATATATAAACATTTTATTCGTTTGTACCTTTATCATCTCTTGAGAGTAGACTTATAGGACCTATTTTATGTAAAATGAGGTGCTAAATCCACTGGTGAAAACCTCGATGTCCTATCTTAAACCGTTTAGGAGATCGAGTAAAATGGAGAATAATAGATATTTGAACATGTGATATATAAACAATTAATTCGTTTGTACCTTTATCAACTCTTAAGAGTAGACTTATAGGACTTATTTTATGTAAAATGAGTTGCTAAATCCACTGTTAAAAGCCGCGATGTCCTATCTTTAACCGTTTAGGAGATCGAGTAAAATGGAGAATAATAGATATTTGAAAATGTGATATATAAACAATTAATTCGTTTGTACCTTTATCAACTCTTGAGAGTAGAGTTATAGGAGTTATTTTATGTAAAATGAGGTGCTAAATCCTCTTGTGGAAACCGCGATGTCCTATCTTTAACCGTTTAGGAGATCGAGTAAAATGGAGAATAATAGATATTTGAAAATGTGATATATAAACATTTTATTCGTTTGTACCTTTATCGACTCTTGAGAGTAGACTTATAGGACTTATTTTATGTAAAAAATAGTGCTAAATCCACTGGTGAAAACCGCGATGTCCTATCTTTAACCGTTTAGGAGATCGAGTAAAATGGAGAATAATAGATATTTGAAAATGTGATATATAAACATTTTATTCGTTTGTACCTTTATCAACTCTTGAGAGTAGACTTATAGGACCTATATTATGTAAAATGAGGTGCTAAATCCTCTGGAGAAAACCTCGATGTCCTATCTTTAACCGTTTAGGAGATCGAGTAAAATGGAGAATAATAGATATTTGAAAATGTGATATATAAACATTTTATTCGTTTGTACCTTTATCAACTTTTGAGAGTAGACTTATAGGACTTATTATATGTTAAATGAGGTGCTAAATCCACTGGTGAAAACCGCGATGTCCTATTTTCAACCGTTTAGGTGATCGAGTAAAATGGAGGATAAGAGATATTTGAAAATGTGATATATAAACATTTTATTCGTTTGTACCTTTATCAACTCTTGAGAGTAGACTTATAAAACCTATATTATGTAAAATGAGGTGCTAAATCCACTGGTGAAAACCTCGATGTCCTATCTTTAACCGTTTAGGAGATCGAGTAAAATGGAGAATAATAGATATTTGAAAATGTGATATATAAACATTTTATTTGTTTGAACCTTTATCAACATTTGAGAGTAGACTTATAGGACCTACTTTATGTAAAATGAGGTGCTAAATCCACTGGTGAAAACCACGATGTCCTATCTTTAACCGTTTAGGAGATCGAGTAAAATGGAGAATAATAGATATTTGAAAATGTAATATATAAACATTTTATTCGTTTTTACCTTTATCAACTCTTGAGAATAGACTTATAGGACTTATTTTATGTAAAATGGGGTGCTTAATCCACTGATGAAAACCGCGATGTCCTATCTTTAACCGTTTAGGAGATGGAGTAAAATGGAGAATAATAGATATTTGAAAATGTGATATATAAACATTTTATTCGTTTGTACCTTTATCAACTCTTAAGAGTAGACTTATAGGACTTATTTTATGTAAAATGAAGTGCTAAATCCACTGGTGAAAACCGCGATGTGCTATTTTTAACTGTTTAGGAGATCGAGTAAAATGGATGATAATAGATATTTGAAAATGTGATATATAAACATTTTATTCGTTTGTACCTTTATCAACTCTTGAGAGTAGACTTATAGAAGTTATTTTATGTAAAATATAGTGCTAAATCCACTGATAAAAACCGCGATGTCCCATCTTTAACCGTTTAGGAGATCAAGTAAAATGGAGAATAATAGATATTTGAAAATGTGATATATAAACATTTTATTCTTTTGTACCTTTATCAACTCTTGAGAGTAGATTTATAAAACTTATTTTATGTAAAATGAGGTGCTAAATCCACTGGTGAAAACCGCGATGTCCTATCTTTAACCGTTTAGGAGATCGAGTAAAATGGAGAATGATAGATATTTGAAAATGTGATATATAAACATTTTATTCGTTTGTACCATTATCAACTTTTGAGAGTAGACTTATAGGACTTATTATATGTTAAATGAGGTGCTAAATCCACTGGTGAAAACCGCGATGTCCTATTTTCAACCGTTTAGGTGATCGAGTAAAATGGAGGATAAGAGATATTTGAAAATGTGATATATAAACATTTTATTCGTTTGTACCTTTATCATCTCTTGAGAGTAGACTTATAGGACCTATTTTATGTAAAATGAGGTGCTAAATCCACTGGTGAAAACCTCGATGTCCTATCTTAAACCGTTTAGGAGATCGAGTAAAATGGAGAATAATAGATATTTGAACATGTGATATATAAACAATTAATTCGTTTGTACCTTTATCAACTCTTAAGAGTAGACTTATAGGACTTATTTTATGTAAAATGAGTTGCTAAATCCACTGGTAAAAGCCGCGATGTCCTATCTTTAACCGTTTAGGAGATCGAGTAAAATGGAGAATAATAGATATTTGAAAATGTGATATATAAACAATTAATTCGTTTGTACCTTTATCAACTCTTGAGAGTAGAGTTATAGGAGTTATTTTATGTAAAATGAGGTGCTAAATCCTCTTGTGGAAACCGCGATGTCCTATCTTTAACCGTTTAGGAGATGGAGTAAAATGGAGAATAATAGATATTTGAAAATGTGATATATAAACATTTTATTCGTTTGTACCTTTATCAACTCTTAAGAGTAGACTTATAGGACTTATTTTATGTAAAATGAAGTGCTAAATCCACTGGTGAAAACCGCGATGTGCTATTTTTAACTGTTTAGGAGATCGAGTAAAATGGATGATAATAGATATTTGAAAATGTGATATATAAACATTTTATTCGTTTGTACCTTTATCAACTCTTGAGAGTAGACTTATAGAAGTTATTTTATGTAAAATATAGTGCTAAATCCACTGATAAAAACCGCGATGTCCCATCTTTAACCGTTTAGGAGATCAAGTAAAATGGAGAATAATAGATATTTGAAAATGTGATATATAAACATTTTATTCTTTTGTACCTTTATCAACTCTTGAGAGTAGATTTATAGAACTTATTTTATGTAAAATGAGGTGCTAAATCCACTGGTGAAAACCGCGATGTCCTATCTTTAACCGTTTAGGAGATCGAGTAAAATGGAGAATGATAGATATTTGAAAATGTGATATATAAACATTTTATTCGTTTGTACCTTTATCAACTTTTGAGAGTAGACTTATAGGACTTATTATATGTTAAATGAGGTGCTAAATCCACTGGTAAAAACCGCGATGTCCTATCTTTAACCGTTTAGGAGATCGAGTAAAATGGAGAATAATAGATATTTGAAAATGTGATATATAAACATTTTATTCATTTGTACCTTTATCAACTCTTGAGAGTAGACTTATAGGTCTTATTTTATGTAAAATGAGGTACTAAATCCTCTGGTGAAAACCGCGATTTCCCATCTTTAACCGTTTAGGAGATCGAGTAAAATGGAGAAAAATAGATATTTGAAAATGTGATATATAAACATTTTATTCGTTTGTACCTTTATCAACTCTTGAGAGTAGACTTATAGGAGTTATTTTATGTAAAATGAGGTGCTGAATCCTCTTGTGGAAACCGCGATGTCCTATCTTTAACCGTTTAGGAGATCGAGTAAAATGGAGAATAAAAGATATTTGAAAATGTGATATATAAACATTTAATTCGTTTGTACCTTTATCAACTCTTGAGAGTAGACTTATAGGAGTTATTTTATGTAAAATATAGTGCTAAATCCACTGGTGAAAATCGCGATGTCCTATCTTTTATTGTTTAGGAGATCGAGTAAAATGGAGAATAATAGATATTTGAAAATGTGATATATAAACATTTTATTCGTTTGTACCTTTATCAACTCTTAAGAGTAGACTTATAAGACTTATTTTATGTAAAATGAGGTGCTAAATCCACTGGTGAAAACCGCGATGTCCTATTTTCAACCGTTTAGGAGATGGAGTAAATTGAAGAATAGTAGATATTTGAAAATGTGATATATAAACATTTTATTCGTTTGTACCTTTATCAACTCATGAGAGTAGGCTTATAGGACCTATTTTATGTAAAATGAGGTGCTAAATCCACTGGTGAAAACCACGATGTCCTATCTTTAACCGTTTAGGAGATCGAGTAAAATAGAGAATAATAGATATTTGAAAATGTAATATATAAACATTTTATTCGTTTTTACCTTTATCAACTCTTGAGAATAGACTTATAGGACTTATTTTATGTAAAATGGGGTGCTTAATCCACTGATGAAAACCGCGATGTCCTATCTTTAACCGTTTAGGAGATGGAGTAAAATGGAGAATAATAGATATTTGAAAATGTGATATATAAACATTTTATTCGTTTGTACCTTTATCAACTCTTAAGAGTTGACTTATAGGACTTATTTTATGTAAAATGAGGTGCTAAATCCACTGGTGAAAACCGCGATGTGCAATTTTTAACTGTTTAGGAGATCGAGTAAAATGGATGATAATAGATATTTGAAAATGTGATATATAAACATTTTATTCGTTTGTACCTTTATCAACTCTTGAGAGTAGACTTATAGGAGTTATTTTATGTAAAATATAGTGCTAAATCCACTGATGAAAACCGCGATGTCCTATCTTTAACCGTTTTGGAGATCAAGTAAAATGGAGAATAATAGATATTTGAAAATGTGATATATAAACATTTTATTCTTTTGTACCTTTATCAACTCTTGAGAGTAGATTTATAGAACTTATTTTATGTAAAATGAGGTGCTAAATCCACTGGTGAAAACCGCGATGTCCTATCTTTAACCGTTTAGGAGATCGAGTAAAATGGAGAAAAATAGATATTTGAAAATGTGATATATAAACATTTTATTCGTTTGTACCTTTATCAACTCTTGAGAGTAGACTTATAGGAGTTATTTTATGTAAAATGAGGTGCTGAATCCTCTTGTGGAAACCGCGATGTCCTATCTTTAACCGTTTAGGAGATCGAGTAAAATGGAGAATAAAATATATTTGAAAATGTGATATATAAACATTTAATTCGTTTGTACCTTAATCAACTCTTGAGAGTAGACTTATAGGAGTTATTTTATGTAAAATATAGTGCTAAATCCACTGGTGAAAATCGCGATGTCCTATCTTTTACCGTTTAGGAGATCGAGTAAAATGGAGAATAATAGATATTTGAAAATGTGATATATAAACATTTTATTCGTTTGTACCTTTATCAACTCTTAAGAGTAGACTTATAAGACTTATTTTATGTAAAATGAGGTGCTAAATCCACTGGTGAAAACCGCGATGTCCTATTTTCAACCGTTTAGGAGATGGAGTAAATTGAAGAATAATAGATATTTGAAAATGTGATATATAAACATTTTATTCGTTTGTACCTTTATCAACTCATGAGAGTAGACTTATAGGACTTATTTTATGTAAAATGAGGCGCTAAATCCACTGGTGAAAACCGCGATGTCCTATCTTTAACCGTTTAGGAGATCGAGTAAAATGGATATTAATAGATATTTGAAAATGTGATATATAAACATTTTATTCGTTTGTACCTTTATCAACTCATGAGAGTAGACTTATAGGACTTATTTTATGTAAAATGAGGTGCTAAATCGACTGGTGAAATCCGCGATGTCCTATCTTTAATCGTTTAGGAGATCGAGTAAAATGGAAAATAATAGATATTTGAAAATGTGATATATAAACATTTTATTCGTTTGTACCTTTATCAACTCTAAAGAGTAAACTTATAGGACTTATTTTATGTAAACTGAGGTGCTAAATCCACTGGTGAAAACCGCGATGTCCTATCTTGAACCGTTTAGGAGATCGAGTAAAATGGATAAAAATAGTTATTTGAAAATGTGATATATAAACATTTTATTCGTTTGTACCTTTAACAACTCTTGAGAGTAGACTTATAGGAGTTATTTTATGTAAAATGAGGTGCTAAATCCACTGGTGAAAACCGCGATGTCCTATCCTTAACCTTTTAGGAGATCGAGTAAAATGGAGAATAATAGATATTTTATAATGTGATATATAAACATTTTATTCGTTTGTACCTTTATCAACTCTTGAGAGTAGACTTATAATACCTATTTTATGTAAAATGAGGTTCTAAATCCACTGGAGAAAACCGCGATGTCCTATCTTTAACGGTTTAGGAGATCGAGTAAAATGGAGAATAATAGATATTTTATAATGTGATATATAAACATTTTATTCGTTTGTACCTTTATCAACTCTTAAGAGTAGACTTATAAGACTTATTTTATGTAAAATGAGGTGCTAAATCCACTGGTGAAAACCGCGATGTCCTATCTTTAACCGTTTAGGATATCGAGTAATATGGATATTAATAGATATTTGAAAATGTGATATATAAACATTTTATTCGTTTGTACCTTTATCAACTCTAAAGAGTAGACTTATGGGACTTATTTTATGTAAAATGAGGTGCTAAATCCACTGGTGAAAACCACGATGTCCTATTTTTAACCGTTTAGGAGATCGAGTAAAATGGAAAATTATAGATATTTGAAAATGTGATATATAAACATTTTGTTCGTTTGTACCTTTATCAACTCTAAAGACTAGACTTATAGGACTTATTTTATGTAAATTGAGGTGCTAAATCCACTGGTAAAAACCGCGATGTCCTATCTTTAACCGTTTAGGAGATCGAGTAAAATGGAGAATAATAGATATTTGAAAATGTGATTTATAAACATTTTATTCGTTTGTACCTTTATCAACTCTTAAGAGTAGACTTATAAGACTTATTTTATGTAAAATGAGGTGCTAAATCCACTGGTGAAAACCGCGATGTCCTATTTTCAACCGTTTAGGAGATGGAGTAAATTGAAGAATAATAGATATTTGAAAATGTGATATATAAACATTTTATTCGTTTGTACCTTTATCAACTCATGAGAGTAGACTTATAGGACTTATTTTATGTAAAATGAGGTGCTAAATCGACTGGTGAAATCCGCGATGTCCTATCTTTAATCGTTTAGGAGATCGAGTAAAATGGAAAATAATAGATATTTGAAAATGTGATATATAAACATTTTATTCGTTTGTACCTTTATCAACTCTAAAGAGTAGACTTATAGGACTTATTTTATGTAAACTGAGGTGCTAAATCCACTGGTGAAAACCGCGATGTCCTATCTTGAACCGTTTAGGAGATCGAGTAAAATGGATAAAAATAGTTATTTGAAAATGTGATATATAAACATTTTATTCGTTTGTACCTTTAACAACTCTTGAGAGTAGACTTATAGGAGTTATTTTATGTAAAATGAGGTGCTAAATCCACTGGTGAAAACCGCGATGTCCTATCTTTCACCTTTTAGGAGATCGAGTAAAATGGAGAATAATAGATATTTTATAATGTGATATATAAACATTTTATTCGTTTGTACCTTTATCAACTCTTGAGAGTAGACTTATAGGACCTATTTTATGTAAAATGAGGTTCTAAATCCACTGGTGAAAACCGCGATGTCCTATCTTTAACGGTTTAGGAGATCGAGTAAAATGGAGAATAATAGATATTTTATAATGTGATATATAAACATTTTATTCGTTTGTACCTTTATCAACTCTTGAGAGTAGACTTATAAGAGTTATATAATGTAAAATGGGAAGCTAAATCCACTGGTGAAAACCGCGATGTCCTATCTTTAACCGTTTAGGATATCGAGTAATATGGATATTAATTGATATTTGAAAATGTGATATATAAACATTTTATTCGTTTGTACCTTTATCAACTCTAAAGAGTAGACTTATGGGACTTATTTTATGTAAAATTAGGTGCTAAATCCACTGGTGAAAACCGCGATGTCCTATTTTTAACCGTTTAGGAGATCGAGTAAAATGGAAAATAATAGATATTTGAAAATGTGATATATAAACATTTTGTTCGTTTGTACCTTTATCAACTCTAAAGACTAGACTTATAGGACTTATTTTATGTAAATTGAGGTGCTAAATCCACTGGTAAAAACCGCGATGTCCTATCTTTAACCGTTTAGGAGATCGAGTAAAATGGAGAATAATAGATATTTGAAAATGTGATATATAAACATTTTATTCATTTGTACCTTTATCAACTCTTGAGAGTAGACTTATAGGTCTTATTTTATGTAAAATGAGGTACTAAATCCTCTGGTGAAAACCGCGATTTCCCATCTTTAACCGTTTAGGAGATCGAGTAAAATGGAGAAAAATAGATATTTGAAAATGTGATATATAAACATTTTATTCGTTTGTACCTTTATCAACTCTTGAGAGTAGACTTATAGAAGTTATTTTATGTAAAATGAGGTGCTGAATCCTCTTGTGGAAACCGCGATGTCCTATCTTTAACCGTTTAGGAGATCGAGTAAAATGGAGAATAAAAGATATTTGAAAATGTGATATATAAACATTTAATTCGTTTGTACCTTTATCAACTCTTGAGAGTAGACTTATAGGAGTTATTTTATGTAAAATATAGTGCTAAATCCACTGGTGAAAACCGCGATGTCCTATCTTTTACCGTTTAGGAGATCGAGTAAAATGGAGAATAATAGATATTTGAAAATGTGATATATAAACATTTTATTCGTTTGTACCTTTATCAACTCTTAAGAGTAGACTTATAAGACTTATTTTATGTAAAATGAGGTGCTAAATCCACTGGTGAAAACCGCGATGTCCTATTTTCAACCGTTTAGGAGATGGAGTAAATTGAAGAATAATAGATATTTGAAAATGTGATATATAAACATTTTATTCGTTTGTACCTTTATCAACTCATGAGAGTAGACTTATAGGACTTATTTTATGTAAAATGAGGTGCTAAATCCACTGGTGAAAACCGCGATGTCCTATCTTTAACCGTTTAGGAGATCGAGTAAAATGGATATTAATAGATATTTGAAAATGTGATATGTAAACATTTTATTCGTTTGTACCTTTATCAACTCTAAAGAGTAGACTTATAGGACTTATTTTATGTAAAATGAGGTGCTAAATCCACTGGTGAAATCCGCGATGTCCTATCTTTAATCGTTTAGGAGATCGAGTAAAATGGAGAATAATAGATATTTGAAAATGTGAAATATAAACATTTTATTCGTTTGTACCTTTATCAACTCTTGAGAGTAGACTTATAGGACTTATTTTATGTAAAATGAGGTGCTAAATCCACTGGTGAAATCCGCGCTGTCCTATCTTTAATCGTTTAGGAGATCGAGTAAAATGGAGAATAATAGATATTTGAAAATGTGATATATAAACATTTTATTCGTTTGTACCTTTATCAACTCTAAAGAGTAGACTTATAGGACTTATTTTATGTAAACTGAGGTGCTAAATCCACTGGTGAAAACCGCGATGTCCTATCTTGAACCGTTTAGGAGATCGAGTAAAATGAAGAATAATAGATATTTGAAAATGTGATGTATAAACATTATATTCGTTTGTACCTTTATCAACTTTTGAGAGTAGACTAATAGGACCTATTTTATGTAAAATGAGGTGCTAAATCCACTGGTGAAAACCGCGATGTCCTATCTTTAACCGTTTAGGAGATCGAGTAAAATGGAGAATAATAGATATTTGAAAATGTGATATATAAACATTTTATTCGTTTGTACCTTTATCAACTCTAAAGAGTAGACTTATAGGACTTATTTTATGTAAACTGAGTTGCTAAATCCACTAGTGAAATCCGCGATGTCCTATCTTTAATCGTTTAGGAGATCGAGTAAAATGGAGAAAAATAGATATTTGAAAATGTGATATATAAACATTTTATTCGTTTGTACCTTTATCAACTCTAAAGAGTAGACTTATAGGACTTATTTTATGTAAACTGAGGTGCTAAATCCACTGGTGAAAACCGCGATGTCCTATCTTCAACCGTATATGAGATCGAGTAAAAAGGAGAATAATAGATATTTGAAAATGTGATATATAAACATTTTATTCGT
The DNA here is from genome assembly GCA_963930825.1 of Silvanus unidentatus. NCBI lineage: Eukaryota > Metazoa > Arthropoda > Insecta > Coleoptera > Silvanidae > Silvanus > Silvanus unidentatus. The sequence goes on along the minus strand of OZ005757.1, from coordinate 17,150,487 downwards.
TTGTACCTTTATCAACTCTTGAGAGTAGACTTATAAGACTTATTTTAAGTAAAATGAGGTGCTAAATCCACTGGTGAAAACCGCGATGTCCTATCTTCAACCGTATAGGAGATCAAGTAAAATGGAGAATTATAGATATTTGAAAATGTGATATATAAACATTTTATTCGTTTGTACCTTTATCAACTCTTGAGAGTAGACTTATAGGACTTATTTTATGTAAAATGAGGTGCTAAATCCACTGGTGAAATCCGCGCTGTCCTATCTTTAATCGTTTAGGAGATCGAGTAAAATGGAGAATAATAGATATTTGAAAATGTGATATATAAACATTTTATTCGTTTGTACCTTTATCAACTCTTGAGAGTAGACTTATAGGACTTATTTTATGTAAAATGAAGTGCTAAATCCACTGGTGAAATCCGCGCTGTCCTATCTTTAATCGTTTAGGAGATCGAGTAAAATGGAGAATAATAGATATTTGAAAATGTGATATATAAACATTTTATTCGTTTGTACCTTTATCAACTCTAAAGAGTAGACTTATAGGACTTATTTTATGTAAACTGAGGTGCTAAATCCACTGGTGAAAACCGCGATGTCCTATCTTGAACCGTTTAGGAGATCGAGTAAAATGAAGAATAATAGATATTTGAAAATGTGATTTATAAACATTATATTCGTTTGTTCCTTTATCAACTTTTGAGAGTAGACTAATAGGACCTATTTTATGTAAAATGAGGTGCTAAATCCACTGGTTAAAACCGCGATGTCCTATCTTTAACCGTTTAGGAGATCGAGTAAAATGGAGAATAATAGATATTTGAAAATGTGATATATAAACATTTTATTCGTTTGTACCTTTATCAACTCTAAAGAGTAGACTTATAGGACTTATTTTATGTAAACTGAGGTGCTAAATCCACTGGTGAAAACCGCGATGTCCTATCTTGAACCGTTTAGGAGATCGAGTAAAATGAAGAATAATAGATATTTGAAAATGTGAATTATAAACATTATATTCGGTTGTTCCTTTATCAACTTTTGAGAGTAGACTAATAAGACCTATTTTATGTAAAATGAGGTGCTAAATCCACTGGTGAAAACCGCGATGTCCTATCTTTAACCGTTTAGGAGATCGAGTAAAATGGAGAATAATAGATATTTGAAAATGTGATATATAAACATTTTATTCGTTTGTACCTTTATCAACTCATGAGAGTAGACTTATAAGACTTATTTTATGTAAAATGAGGTGCTAAATCCACTGGTGAAAACCGCGATGTCCTATCTTGAACCGTTTAGGAGATTGAGTAAAATGGAGAATAATAGATATTTGAAAATGTGATATATAAACATTTTGTTCGTTTGTACCTTGATCAACTCTTGAGAGTAGACTTATAGGACTTATTTTATGTAAAATGAGGTGCTAAATCCACTGGTGAAAACCCCGATGTCCTATCTTGAACCGTTTAGGAGATCGAGTAAAATGTAGAATAATTGATATTTGAAAATGTGATATATAAACATTTTGTTCGTTTGTACTTTTCTCAACTCTTGAGAGTAGACTTATAGGACATATTTTATGTAAAATGAGGTGCTACATCCACTGGTGAAAACTGCGATGTCCTATTTTTAACCTTTTTGGAGATCGAGTAAAATGGAGTATAATAGATATTTGCATATGTGATATATAAACATTTTATTCGTTTGTACCTTTATCAACTCTTAAGAGTAGACTTATAGGACTTATTTTATGTAAAATGAGGTGCTAAATCCACTGGTGAAAACCGCGATGTCCAATCTTGATCGGTTTAGGAGATCGAGTAAAATGGATAAAAATAGTTATTGGAAAATGTGATATATAAACATTTTTTCGTTTGTACCTTTAACAACTCTTGAGAGTAGACTTATAGGAGTTATTTTATGTAAAATGAGGTGCTAAATCCACTGGTGAAAACCGCGATGTCCTATCTTTAACCGTTTAGGAGATCGAGTAAAATGGAGAATAATAGATATTTTATAATGTGATATATAAACATTTTATTCGTTTGTACCTTTATCAACTCTTGAGAGTAGACTTATAAGACTTATTTTATGTAAAATGAGGTGCTAAATCCACTGGTGAAAACCGCGATGTCCTATCTTCAACCGTTTAGGAGATCGAGTAAAATGGAGAATAATAGATATTTGAAAATGTAATACATAAACATTTTATTCGTTTGTACCTTTATCAACTCTTGAGAGTAGACTTATAGGACCTATTTTATGTAAAATGAGGTTCTAAATCCACTGGTGAAAACCGCGATGTCCTATCTTTAACGGTTTAGGAGATCGAGTAAAATAGAGAATAATAGATATTTTATAATGTGATATATAAACATTTTATTCGTTTGTACTTTTATCAACTCTTGAGAGTAGACTTATAAGAGTTATATAATGTAAAATGGGGTGCTAAATCCACTGGTGAAAACCGCGATGTCCTATCTTTGACCGTTTAGGATATCGAGTAATATGGATATTAATAGATATTTGAAAATGTGATATATAAACATTTTATTCGTTTGTACCTTTATCAACTCTTGAGAGTAGACTTATAGGAGTTATTTTATGTAAAATGAGGTGCTGAATCCTCTTGTGGAAACCGCGATGACCTATCTTTAACCGTTTAGGAGATCGAGTAAAATGGAGAATAAAAGATATTTGAAAATGTGATATATAAACATTTAATTCGTTTGTACCTTTATCAACTCTTGAGAGTAGACTTATAGGAGTTATTTTATGTAAAATATAGTGCTAAATCCACTGGTGAAAATCGCGATGTCCTATCTTTTACCGTTTAGGAGATCGAGTAAAATGGAGAATAATAGATATTTGAAAATGTGATATATAAACATTTTATTCGTTTGTACCTTTATCAACTCTTAAGAGTAGACTTATAAGACTTATTTTATGTAAAATGAGGTGCTAAATCCACTGGTGAAAACCGCGATGTCCTATTTTCAACCGTTTAGGAGATGGAGTAAATTGAAGAATAATAGATATTTGAAAATGTGATATATAAACATTTTATTCGTTTGTACCTTTAACAACTCTTGAGAGTAGACTTATAGGAGTTATTTTATGTAAAATGAGGTGCTAAATCCACTGGTGAAAACCGCGATGTCCTATCTTTAACCTTTTAGGAGATCGAGTAAAATGGAGAATAATAGATATTTTATAATGTGATATATAAACATTTTATTCGTTTGTACCTTTATCAACTCTTGAGAGTAGACTTATAGGACCTATTTTATGTAAAATGAGGTTCTAAATCCACTGGTGAAAACCGCGATGTCCTATCTTTAACGGTTTAGGAGATCGAGTAAAATGGAGAATAATAGATATTTTATAATGTGATATATAAACATTTTATTCGTTTGTACCTTTATCAACTCTTGAGAGTAGACTTATAAGAGTTATATAATGTAAAATGGGGTGCTAAATCCACTGGTGAAAACCGCGATGTCCTATCTTTAACCGTTTAGGATATCGAGTAATATGGATATTAATAGATATTTGAAAATGTGATATATAAACATTTTATTCGTTTGTACCTTTATCAACTCTTGAGAGTAGACTTATAGGAGTTATTTTATGTAAAATGAGGTGCTAAATCCACTGGTGAAATCCGAGATGTCCTATCTTTAACCGTTTAGGAGATCGAGTAAAATGGAGAATAATAGATATTTTATAATGTGATATATAAACATTTTATTCGTTTGTACCTTTATCAACTCTTGAGAGTAGACTTATAAGATTTATTTTAAGTAAAATGAGGTGCTAAATCCACTGGTGAAAACCGCGATGTCCTATCTTCAACCGTATAGGAGATCGAGTAAAATGGAGAATAATAGATATTTGAAAATGTGATATATAAACATTTTATTCGTTTGTACCTTTATCAACTCTTGAGAGTAGACTTATAAGACTTATTTCATGTAAAATGAGGTGCTAAATCCACTGGTGAAAACCGCGATGTCCTATCTTCAACCGTATAGGAGATCGAGTAAAAAGGAGAATAATAGATATTTGAAAATGTGATATATAAACATTTTATTCGTTTGTACCTTTATCAACTCTTAAGAGTAGACTTATAAGACTTATTTTATGTAAAATGAGGTGCTAAATCCACTGGTGAAAACCGCGATGTCCTATTTTCAACCGTTTAGGAGATGGAGTAAATTGAAGAATAATAGATATTTGAAAATGTGATATATAAACATTTTATTCGTTTGTACCTTTATCAACTCATGAGAGTAGACTTATAGGACTTATTTTATGTAAAATGAGGTGCTAAATCCACTGGTGAAAACCGCGATGTCCTATCTTTAACCGTTTAGGAGATCGAGTAAAATGGATATTAATAGATATTTGAAAATGTGATATGTAAACATTTTATTCGTTTGTACCTTTATCAACTCTAAAGAGTAGACTTATAGGACTTATTTTATGTAAAATGAGGTGCTAAATCCACTGGTGAAATCCGCGATGTCCTATCTTTAATCGTTTAGGAGATCGAGTAAAATGGAGAATAATAGATATTTGAAAATGTGATATATAAACATTTTATTCGTTTGTACCTTTATCAACTCTAAAGAGTAGACTTATAGGACTTATTTTATGTAAACTGAGGTGCTAAATCCACTGGTGAAAACCGCGATGTCCTATCTTGAACCGTTTAGGAGATCGAGTAAATTGAAGAATAATAGATATTTGAAAATGTGATATATAAACATTATATTCGTTTGTACCTTTATCAACTTTTGAGAGTAGACTAATAGGACCTATTTTATGTAAAATGAGGTGCTAAATCCACTGGTGAAAACCGCGATGTAATATCTTTAACCGTTTAGGAGATCGAGTAAAATGGAGAATAATAGATATTTGAAAATGTGATATATAAACATTTTATTCGTTTGTACCTTTATCAACTCTAATGAGTAGACTTATAGGACTTATTTTATGTAAACTGAGTTGCTAAATCCACTGGTGAAAACCGCGATGTCCTATCTTGAACCGTTTAGGAGATCGAGTAAAATGAAGAATAATAGATATTTGAAAATGTGATTTATAAACATTATATTCGTTTGTACCTTTATCAACTTTTGAGAGTAGACTAATAAGACCTATTTTATGTAAAATGAGGTGCTAAATCCACTGGTGAAAACCGCGATGTCCTATCTTTAACCGTTTAGGAGATCGAGTAAAATGGAGAATAATAGATATTTGAAAATGTGATATATAAACATTTTATTCGTTTGTACCTTTATCAACTCATGAGAGTAGACTTATAAGACTTATTTTATGTAAAATGAGGTGCTAAATCCACTGGTGAAAACCGCGATGTCCTATCTTGAACCGTTTAGGAGATTGAGTAAAATGGAGAATAATAGATATTTGAAAATGTGATATATAAACATTTTGTTCGTTTGTACCTTGATCAACTTTTGAGAGTAGACTTATAGGACTTATTTTATGTGAAATGAGGTGCTAAATCCACTGGTGAAAACCCCGATGTCCTATCTTGAACCGTTTAGGAGATCGAGTAAAATGTAGAATAATTGATATTTGAAAATGTGATATATAAACATTTTGTTCGTTTGTACTTTTATCAACTCTTGAGAGTAGACTTATAGGACATATTTTATGTAAAATGAGGTGCTACATCCACTGGTGAAAACTGCGATGTCCTATTTTTAACCTTTTTGCAGATCGAGTAAAATGGAGTATAATAGATATTTGCATATGTGATATATAAACATTTTATTCGTTTGTACCTTTATCAACTCTTAAGAGTAGACTTATAGGACTTATTTTATGTAAAATGAGGTGCTAAATCCACTGGTGAAAACCGCGATGTCCTATCTTGATCGGTTTAGGAGATCGAGTAAAATGGATAAAAATAGTTATTGGAAAATGTGATATATAAACATTTTATTCGTTTGTACCTTTAACAACTCTTGAGAGTAGACTTATAGGAGTTATTTTATGTAAAATGAGGTGCTAAATCCACTGGTGAAAACCGCGATGTCCTATCTTTAACCGTTTAGGAGATCGAGTAAAATGGAGAATAATAGATATTTGAAAATGTGATATATAAACATTTTATTCGTTTGTACCTTTATCAACTCTTGAGAGTAGACTTATAGGACTTATTTTATGTAAAATGAGGTGCTAAATCCACTGGTGAAATCCGCGCTGTTCTATCTTTAATCGTTTAGGAGATCGAGTAAAATGGAGAATAATAGATATTTGAAAATGTGATATATAAACATTTTATTCGTTTGTACCTTTATCAACTCTAAAGAGTAGACTTATAGGACTTATTTTATGTAAACTGAGGTGCTAAATCCACTGGTGAAAACCGCGATGTCCTATCTTGAACCGTTTAGGAGATCGAGTAAAATGAAGAATAATAGATATTTGAAAATGTGATTTATAAACATTATATTCGTTTGTACCTTTATCAACTTTTGAGAGTAGACTAATAAGACCTATTTTATGTAAAATGAGGTGCTAAATCCACTGGTGAAAACCGCGATGTCCTATCTTTAACCGTTTAGGAGATCGAGTAAAATGGAGAATAATAGATATTTGAAAATGTGATATATAAACATTTTATTCGTTTGTACCTTTATCAACTCATGAGAGTAGACTTATAAGACTTATTTTATGTAAAATGAGGTGCTAAATCCACTGGTGAAAACCGCGATGTCCTATCTTGAACCGTTTAGGAGATTGAGTAAAATGGAGAATAATAGATATTTGAAAATGTGATATATAAACATTTTGTTCGTTTGTACCTTGATCAACTTTTGAGAGTAGACTTATAGGACTTATTTTATGTGAAATGAGGTGCTAAATCCACTGGTGAAAACCCCGATGTCCTATCTTGAACCGTTTAGGAGATCGAGTAAAATGTAGAATAATTGATATTTGAAAATGTGATATATAAACATTTTGTTCGTTTGTACTTTTATCAACTCTTGAGAGTAGACTTATAGGACATATTTTATGTAAAATGAGGTGCTACATCCACTGGTGAAAACTGCGATGTCCTATTTTTAACCTTTTTGGAGATCGAGTAAAATGGAGTATAATAGTTATTTGCATATGTGATATATAAACATTTTATTCGTTTGTACCTTTATCAACTCTTAAGAGTAGACTTATAGGACTTATTTTATGTAAAATGAGGTGCTAAATCCACTGGTGAAAACCGCGATGTCCTATCTTGATCGGTTTAGGAGATCGAGTAAAATAAATAAAAATAGTTATTGGAAAATGTGATATATAAACATTTTATTCGTTTGTACCTTTAACAACTCTTGAGAGTAGACTTATAGGAGTTATTTTATGTAAAATGAGGTGCTAAATCCACTGGTGAAAACCGCGATGTCCTATCTTTAACCGTTTAGGAGATCGAGTAAAATGGAGAATAATAGATATTTGAAAATGTGATATATAAACATTTTATTCGTTTGTACCTTTATCAACTCTTGAGAGTAGACTTATAGGACTTATTTTGTGTAAAATGAGGTGCTAAATCCACTGGTGAAATCCGCGCTGTTCTATCTTTAATCGTTTAGGAGATCGAGTAAAATGGAGAATAATAGATATTTGAAAATGTGATATATAAACATTTTATTCGTTTGTACCTTTATCAACTCTAAAGAGTAGACTTATAGGACTTATTTTATGTAAACTGAGGTGCTAAATCCACTGGTGAAAACCGCGATGTCCTATCTTGAACCGTTTAGGAGATCGAGTAAAATGAAGAATAATAGATATTTGAAAATGTGATATATAAACATTATATTCGTTTGTACCTTTATCAACTTTTGAGAGTAGACTAATAGGACCTATTTTATGTAAAATGAGGTGCTAAATCCACTGGTGAAAACCGCGATGTCCTATCTTTAACCGTTTAGGAGATCGAGTAATATGGAGAATAATAGATATTTGAAAATGTGATATATAAACATTTTATTCGTTTGTACCTTTATCAACTCTAAAGAGTAGACTTATAGGACTTATTTTATGTAAACTGAGTTGCTAAATCCACTGGTGAAAACCGCGATGTCCTATCTTGAACCGTTTAGGAGATCGAGTAAAATGAAGAATAATAGATATTTGAAAATGTGATTTATAAACATTATATTCGTTTGTACCTTTATCAACTTTTGAGAGTAGACTAATAAGACCTATTTTATGTAAAATGAGGTGCTAAATCCACTGGTGAAAACCTCGATGTCTTATCTATAACCGTTTAGGAGATCGAGTAAAATTGAGAATAATAGATATTTGAAAATGTGGTATATAAACATTTTATTCGTTTGTACCTTGATCAACCCTTGAGGGTAGACTTATAGGACTTATTTTATGTAAAATGGGGTGCTAAATCCACTGGTGAAAACCGCGATGTCCTATCTTTCACCGTTTAGGTGATCGAGTAAAATGGAGAATAATAGATATTTGAAAATGTGATATATAAACATTTTATTCGTTTGTACCTTTATCAACTCATGAGAGTAGACTTATAAGACTTATTTTATGTAAAATGAGGTGCTAAATCCACTGGTGAAAACCGCGATGTCCTATCTTGAACCGTTTAGGAGATTGAGTAAAATGGAGAATAATAGATATTTGAAAATGTGATATATAAACATTTTGTTCGTTGGTACCTTGATCAACTTTTGAGAGTAGACTTATAGGACTTATTTTATGTGAAATGAGGTGCTAAATCCACTGGTGAAAACCCCGATGTCCTATCTTGAACCGTTTAGGAGATCGAGTAAAATGTAGAATAATTGATATTTGAAAATGTGATATATAAACATTTTATTCGTTTGTACCTTTATCAACTCTTGAGAGTAGACTTATAGGAGTTATTTTATGTAAAATGAGGTGCTGAATCCTCTTGTGGAAACCGCGATGTCCTATCTTTAACCGTTTAGGAGATCGAGTAAAATGGAGAATAATAGATATTTGAAAATGTGATATATAAACATTTTATTCGTTTGTACCTTTATCAACTCTAAAGAGTAGACTTATAGGACTTATTTTATGTAAACTGAGGTGCTAAATCCACTGGTGAAAACCGCGATGTCCTATCTTCAACCGTATATGAGATCGAGTAAAAAGGAGAATAATAGATATTTGAAAATGTGATATATAAACATTTTATTCGTTTGTACCTTTATCAACTCTTGAGAGTAGACTTATAAGACTTATTTTAAGTAAAATGAGGTGCTAAATCCACTGGTGAAAACCGCGATGTCCTATCTTTAACCGTTTAGGAGATCGAGTAAAATGGAGAATAATAGATATTTGAAAATGTGATATATAAACATTTTATTCGTTTGTACCTTTATCAACTCTTGAGAGTAGACTTATAGGACTTATTTTATGTAAAATGAGGTGCTAAATCCACTGGTGAAATCCGCGCTGTTCTATCTTTAATCGTTTAGGAGATCGAGTAAAATGGAGAATAATAGATATTTGAAAATGTGATATATAAACATTTTATTCGTTTGTACCTTTATCAACTCTAAAGAGTAGACTTATAGGACTTATTTTATGTAAACTGAGGTGCTAAATCCACTGGTGAAAACCGCGATGTCCTATCTTGAACCGTTTAGGAGATCGAGTAAAATGAAGAATAATAGATATTTGAAAATGTGATATATAAACATTATATTCGTTTGTACCTTTATCAACTTTTGAGAGTAGACTAATAGGACCTATTTTATGTAAAATGAGGTGCTAAATCCACTGGTGAAAACCGCGATGTCCTATCTTTAACCGTTTAGGAGATCGAGTAATATGGAGAATAATAGATATTTGAAAATGTGATATATAAACATTTTATTCGTTTGTACCTTTATCAACTCTAAAGAGTAGACTTATAGGACTTATTTTATGTAAACTGAGTTGCTAAATCCACTGGTGAAAACCGCGATGTCCTATCTTGAACCGTTTAGGAGATCGAGTAAAATGAAGAATAATAGATATTTGAAAATGTGATTTATAAACATTATATTCGTTTGTACCTTTATCAACTTTTGAGAGTAGACTAATAAGACCTATTTTATGTAAAATGAGGTGCTAAATCCACTGGTGAAAACCGCGATGTCCTATCTTTAACCGTTTAGGTGATCGAGTAAAATGGAGAATAATAGATATTTGAAAATGTGATATATAAACATTTTATTCGTTTGTACCTTTATCAACTCATGAGAGTAGACTTATAAGACTTATTTTATGTAAAATGAGGTGCTAAATCCACTGGTGAAAACCGCGATGTCCTATCTTGAACCGTTTAGGAGATTGAGTAAAATGGAGAATAATAGATATTTGAAAATGTGATATATAAACATTTTGTTCGTTGGTACCTTGATCAACTTTTGAGAGTAGACTTATAGGACTTATTTTATGTGAAATGAGGTGCTAAATCCACTGGTGAAAACCCCGATGTCCTATCTTGAACCGTTTAGGAGATCGAGTAAAATGTAGAATAATTGATATTTGAAAATGTGATATATAAACATTTTATTCGTTTGTACCTTTATCAACTCTTGAGAGTAGACTTATAGGAGTTATTTTATGTAAAATGAGGTGCTGAATCCTCTTGTGGAAACCGCGATGTCCTATCTTTAACCGTTTAGGAGATCGAGTAAAATGGAGAATAATAGATATTTGAAAATGTGATATATAAACATTTTATTCGTTTGTACCTTTATCAACTCTAAAGAGTAGACTTATAGGACTTATTTTATGTAAACTGAGGTGCTAAATCCACTGGTGAAAACCGCGATGTCCTATCTTCAACCGTATATGAGATCGAGTAAAAAGGAGAATAATAGATATTTGAAAATGTGATATATAAACATTTTATTCGTTTGTACCTTTATCAACTCTTGAGAGTAGACTTATAAGACTTATTTTAAGTAAAATGAGGTGCTAAATCCACTGGTGAAAACCGCGATGTCCTATCTTCAACCGTATAGGAGATCGAGTAAAATGGAGAATTATAGATATTTGAAAATGTGATATATAAACATTTTATTCGTTTGTACCTTTATCAACTCTTGAGAGTAGACTTATAGGACTTATTTTATGTAAAATGAGGTGCTAAATCCACTGGTGAAATCCGCGCTGTCCTATCTTTAATCGTTTAGGAGATCGAGTAAAATGGAGAATAATAGATATTTGAAAATGTGATATATAAACATTTTATTCGTTTGTACCTTTATCAACTCTTGAGAGTAGACTTATAGGACTTATTTTATGTAAAATGAAGTGCTAAATCCACTGGTGAAATCCGCGCTGTCCTATCTTTAATCGTTTAGGAGATCGAGTAAAATGGAGAATAATAGATATTTGAAAATGTGATATATAAACATTTTATTCGTTTGTACCTTTATCAACTCTAAAGAGTAGACTTATAGGACTTATTTTATGTAAACTGAGGTGCTAAATCCACTGGTGAAAACCGCGATGTCCTATCTTGAACCGTTTAGGAGATCGAGTAAAATGAAGAATAATAGATATTTGAAAATGTGATTTATAAACATTATATTCGTTTGTTCCTTTATCAACTTTTGAGAATAGACTAATAGGACCTATTTTATGTAAAATGAGGTGCTAAATCCACTGGTTAAAACCGCGATGTCCTATCTTTAACCGTTTAGGAGATCGAGTAAAATGGAGAATAATAGATATTTGAAAATGTGATATATAAACATTTTATTCGTTTGTACCTTTATCAACTCTAAAGAGTAGACTTATAGGACTTATTTTATGTAAACTGAGGTGCTAAATCCACTGGTGAAAACCGCGATGTCCTATCTTGAACCGTTTAGGAGATCGAATAAAATGAAGAATAATAGATATTTGAAAATGTGAATTATAAACATTATATTCGTTTGTTCCTTTATCAACTTTTGAGAGTAGACTAATAAGACCTATTTTATGTAAAATGAGGTGCTAAATCCACTGGTGAAAACCGCGATGTCCTATCTTTAACCGTTTAGGAGATCGAGTAAAATGGAGAATAATAGATATTTGAAAATGTGATATATAAACATTTTGTTCGTTTGTACCTTGATCAACTCTTGAGAGTAGACTTATAGGACTTATTTTATGTAAAATGAGGTGCTAAATCCACTGGTGAAAACCCCGATGTCCTATCTTGAACCGTTTAGGAGATCGAGTAAAATGTAGAATAATTGATATTTGAAAATGTGATATATAAACATTTTGTTCGTTTGTACTTTTCTCAACTCTTGAGAGTAGACTTATAGGACATATTTTATGTAAAATGAGGTGCTACATCCACTGGTGAAAACTGCAATGTCCTATTTTTAACCTTTTTGGAGATCGAGTAAAATGGAGTATAATAGATATTTGCATATGTGATATATAAACATTTTATTCGTTTGTACCTTTATCAACTCTTAAGAGTAGACTTATAGGACTTATTTTATGTAAAATGAGGTGCTAAATCCACTGGTGAAAACCGCGATGTCCAATCTTGATCGGTTTAGGAGATCGAGTAAAATGGATAAAAATAGTTATTGGAAAATGTGATATATAAACATTTTATTCGTTTGTACCTTGATCAACTTTTGAGAGTAGACTTATAGGACTTATTTTATGTGAAATGAGGTGCTAAATCCACTGGTGAAAACCCCGATGTCCTATCTTGAACCGTTTAGGAGATCGAGTAAAATGTAGAATAATTGATATTTGAAAATGTGATATATAAACATTTTATTCGTTTGTACCTTTATCAACTCTTGAGAGTAGACTTATAGGAGTTATTTTATGTAAAATGAGGTGCTGAATCCTCTTGTGGAAACCGCGATGTCCTATCTTTAACCGTTTAGGAGATCGAGTAAAATGGAGAATAATAGATATTTGAAAATGTGATATATAAACATTTTATTCGTTTGTACCTTTATCAACTCTAAAGAGTAGACTTATAGGACTTATTTTATGTAAACTGAGGTGCTAAATCCACTGGTGAAAACCGCGATGTCCTATCTTCAACCGTATATGAGATCGAGTAAAAAGGAGAATAATAGATATTTGAAAATGTGATATATAAACATTTTATTCGTTTGTACCTTTATCAACTCTTGAGAGTAGACTTATAAGACTTATTTTAAGTAAAATGAGGTGCTAAATCCACTGGTGAAAACCGCGATGTCCTATCTTCAACCGTATAGGAGATCGAGTAAAATGGAGAATTATAGATATTTGAAAATGTGATATATAAACATTTTATTCGTTTGTACCTTTATCAACTCTTGAGAGTAGACTTATAGGACTTATTTTATGTAAAATGAGGTGCTAAATCCACTGGTGAAATCCGCGCTGTCCTATCTTTAATCGTTTAGGAGATCGAGTAAAATGGAGAATAATAGATATTTGAAAATGTGATATATAAACATTTTATTCGTTTGTACCTTTATCAACTCTTGAGAGTAGACTTATAGGACTTATTTTATGTAAAATGAAGTGCTAAATCCACTGGTGAAATCCGCGCTGTCCTATCTTTAATCGTTTAGGAGATCGAGTAAAATGGAGAATAATAGATATTTGAAAATGTGATATATAAACATTTTATTCGTTTGTACCTTTATCAACTCTAAAGAGTAGACTTATAGGACTTATTTTATGTAAACTGAGGTGCTAAATCCACTGGTGAAAACCGCGATGTCCTATCTTGAACCGTTTAGGAGATCGAGTAAAATGAAGAATAATAGATATTTGAAAATGTGATTTATAAACATTATATTCGTTTGTTCCTTTATCAACTTTTGAGAGTAGACTAATAGGACCTATTTTATGTAAAATGAGGTGCTAAATCCACTGGTTAAAACCGCGATGTCCTATCTTTAACCGTTTAGGAGATCGAGTAAAATGGAGAATAATAGATATTTGAAAATGTGATATATAAACATTTTATTCGTTTGTACCTTTATCAACTCTAAAGAGTAGACTTATAGGACTTATTTTATGTAAACTGAGGTGCTAAATCCACTGGTGAAAACCGCGATGTCCTATCTTGAACCGTTTAGGAGATCGAATAAAATGAAGAATAATAGATATTTGAAAATGTGAATTATAAACATTATATTCGTTTGTTCCTTTATCAACTTTTGAGAGTAGACTAATAAGACCTATTTTATGTAAAATGAGGTGCTAAATCCACTGGTGAAAACCGCGATGTCCTATCTTTAACCGTTTAGGAGATCGAGTAAAATGGAGAATAATAGATATTTGAAAATGTGATATATAAACATTTTATTCGTTTGTACCTTTATCAACTCATGAGAGTAGACTTATAAGACTTATTTTATGTAAAATGAGGTGCTAAATCCACTGGTGAAAACCGCGATGTCCTATCTTGAACCGTTTAGGAGATTGAGTAAAATGGAGAATAATAGATATTTGAAAATGTGATATATAAACATTTTGTTCGTTTGTACCTTGATCAACTCTTGAGAGTAGACTTATAGGACTTATTTTATGTAAAATGAGGTGCTAAATCCACTGGTGAAAACCCCGATGTCCTATCTTGAACCGTTTAGGAGATCGAGTAAAATGTAGAATAATTGATATTTGAAAATGTGATATATAAACATTTTGTTCGTTTGTACTTTTCTCAACTCTTGAGAGTAGACTTATAGGACATATTTTATGTAAAATGAGGTGCTACATCCACTGGTGAAAACTGCAATGTCCTATTTTTAACCTTTTTGGAGATCGAGTAAAATGGAGTATAATAGATATTTGCATATGTGATATATAAACATTTTATTCGTTTGTACCTTTATCAACTCTTAAGAGTAGACTTATAGGACTTATTTTATGTAAAATGAGGTGCTAAATCCACTGGTGAAAACCGCGATGTCCAATCTTGATCGGTTTAGGAGATCGAGTAAAATGGATAAAAATAGTTATTGGAAAATGTGATATATAAACATTTTATTCGTTTGTACCTTTAACAACTCTTGAGAGTAGACTTATAGGAGTTATTTTATGTAAAATGAGGTGCTAAATCCACTGGTGAAAACCGCGATGTCCTATCTTTAACCGTTTAGGAGATCGAGTAAAATGGAGAATAATAGATATTTTATAATGTGATATATAAACATTTTATTCGTTTGTACCTTTATCAACTCTTGAGAGTAGACTTATAAGACTTATTTTAAGTAAAATGAGGTGCTAAATCCACTGGTGAAAACCGCGATGTCCTATCTTCAACCGTTTAGGAGATCGAGTAAAATGGAGAATAATAGATATTTGAAAATGTAATACATAAACATTTTATTCGTTTGTACCTTTATCAACTCTTGAGAGTAGACTTATAGGACCTATTTTATGTAAAATGAGGTTCTAAATCCACTGGTGAAAACCGCGATGTCCTATCTTTAACGGTTTAGGAGATCGAGTAAAATAGAGAATAATAGATATTTTATAATGTGATATATAAACATTTTATTCGTTTGTACTTTTATCAACTCTTGAGAGTAGACTTATAAGAGTTATATAATGTAAAATGGGGTGCTAAATCCACTGGTGAAAACCGCGATGTCCTATCTTTAACCGTTTAGGATATCGAGTAATATGGATATTAATAGATATTTGAAAATGTGATATATAAACATTTTATTCGTTTGTACCTTTATCAACTCTTGAGAGTAGACTTATAGGAGTTATTTTATGTAAAATGAGGTGCTGAATCCTCTTGTGGAAACCGCGATGTCCTATCTTTAACCGTTTAGGAGATCGAGTAAAATGGAGAATAAAAGATATTTGAAAATGTGATATATAAACATTTAATTCGTTTGTACCTTTATCAACTCTTGAGAGTAGACTTATAGGAGTTATTTTATGTAAAATATAGTGCTAAATCCACTGGTGAAAATCGCGATGTCCTATCTTTTACCGTTTAGGAGATCGAGTAAAATGGAGAATAATAGATATTTGAAAATGTGATATATAAACATTTTATTCGTTTGTACCTTTATCAACTCTTAAGAGTAGACTTATAAGACTTATTTTATGTAAAATGAGGTGCTAAATCCACTGGTGAAAACCGCGATGTCCTATTTTCAACCGTTTAGGAGATGGAGTAAATTGAAGAATAATAGATATTTGAAAATGTGATATATAAACATTTTATTCGTTTGTACCTTTAACAACTCTTGAGAGTAGACTTATAGGAGTTATTTTATGTAAAATGAGGTGCTAAATCCACTGGTGAAAACCGCGATGTCCTATCTTTAACCTTTTAGGAGATCGAGTAAAATGGAGAATAATAGATATTTTATAATGTGATATATAAACATTTTATTCGTTTGTACCTTTATCAACTCTTGAGAGTAGACTTATAGGACCTATTTTATGTAAAATGAGGTTCTAAATCCACTGGTGAAAACCGCGATGTCCTATCTTTAACGGTTTAGGAGATCGAGTAAAATGGAGAATAATAGATATTTTATAATGTGATATATAAACATTTTATTCGTTTGTACCTTTATCAACTCTTGAGAGTAGACTTATAAGAGTTATATAATGTAAAATGGGGTGCTAAATCCACTGGTGAAAACCGCGATGTCCTATCTTTAACCGTTTAGGATATCGAGTAATATGGATATTAATAGATATTTGAAAATGTGATATATAAACATTTTATTCGTTTGTACCTTTATCAACTCTTGAGAGTAGACTTATAGGAGTTATTTTATGTAAAATGAGGTGCTAAATCCACTGGTGAAATCCGAGATGTCCTATCTTTAACCGTTTAGGAGATCGAGTAAAATGGAGAATAATAGATATTTTATAATGTGATATATAAACATTTTATTCGTTTGTACCTTTATCAACTCTTGAGAGTAGACTTATAAGATTTATTTTAAGTAAAATGAGGTGCTAAATCCACTGGTGAAAACCGCGATGTCCTATCTTCAACCGTATAGGAGATCGAGTAAAATGGAGAATAATAGATATTTGAAAATGTGATATATAAACATTTTATTCGTTTGTACCTTTATCAACTCTTGAGAGTAGACTTATAAGACTTATTTCATGTAAAATGAGGTGCTAAATCCACTGGTGAAAACCGCGATGTCCTATCTTCAACCGTATAGGAGATCGAGTAAAAAGGAGAATAATAGATATTTGAAAATGTGATATATAAACATTTTATTCGTTTGTACCTTTATCAACTCTTAAGAGTAGACTTATAAGACTTATTTTATGTAAAATGAGGTGCTAAATCCACTGGTGAAAACCGCGATGTCCTATTTTCAACCGTTTAGGAGATGGAGTAAATTGAAGAATAATAGATATTTGAAAATGTGATATATAAACATTTTATTCGTTTGTACCTTTATCAACTCATGAGAGTAGACTTATAGGACTTATTTTATGTAAAATGAGGTGCTAAATCCACTGGTGAAAACCGCGATGTCCTATCTTTAACCGTTTAGGAGATCGAGTAAAATGGATATTAATAGATATTTGAAAATGTGATATGTAAACATTTTATTCGTTTGTACCTTTATCAACTCTAAAGAGTAGACTTATAGGACTTATTTTATGTAAAATGAGGTGCTAAATCCACTGGTGAAATCCGCGATGTCCTATCTTTAATCGTTTAGGAGATCGAGTAAAATGGAGAATAATAGATATTTGAAAATGTGATATATAAACATTTTATTCGTTTGTACCTTTATCAACTCTTGAGAGTAGAATTATAGGACTTATTTTATGTAAAATGAGGTGCTAAATCCACTGGTGAAATCCGCGCTGTCCTATCTTTAATCGTTTAGGAGATCGAGTAAAATGGAGAATAATAGATATTTGAAAATGTGATATATAAACATTTTATTCGTTTGTACCTTTATCAACTCTAAAGAGTAGACTTATAGGACTTATTTTATGTAAACTGAGGTGCTAAATCCACTGGTGAAAACCGCGATGTCCTATCTTGAACCGTTTAGGAGATCGAGTAAATTGAAGAATAATAGATATTTGAAAATGTGATATATAAACATTATATTCGTTTGTACCTTTATCAACTTTTGAGAGTAGACTAATAGGACCTATTTTATGTAAAATGAGGTGCTAAATCCACTGGTGAAAACCGCGATGTAATATCTTTAACCGTTTAGGAGATCGAGTAAAATGGAGAATAATAGATATTTGAAAATGTGATATATAAACATTTTATTCGTTTGTACCTTTATCAACTCTAATGAGTAGACTTATAGGACTTATTTTATGTAAACTGAGTTGCTAAATCCACTGGTGAAAACCGCGATGTCCTATCTTGAACCGTTTAGGAGATCGAGTAAAATGAAGAATAATAGATATTTGAAAATGTGATTTATAAACATTATATTCGTTTGTACCTTTATCAACTTTTGAGAGTAGACTAATAAGACCTATTTTATGTAAAATGAGGTGCTAAATCCACTGGTGAAAACCGCGATGTCCTATCTTTAACCGTTTAGGAGATCGAGTAAAATGGAGAATAATAGATATTTGAAAATGTGATATATAAACATTTTATTCGTTTGTACCTTTATCAACTCATGAGAGTAGACTTATAAGACTTATTTTATGTAAAATGAGGTGCTAAATCCACTGGTGAAAACCGCGATGTCCTATCTTGAACCGTTTAGGAGATTGAGTAAAATGGAGAATAATAGATATTTGAAAATGTGATATATAAACATTTTGTTCGTTTGTACCTTGATCAACTTTTGAGAGTAGACTTATAGGACTTATTTTATGTGAAATGAGGTGCTAAATCCACTGGTGAAAACCCCGATGTCCTATCTTGAACCGTTTAGGAGATCGAGTAAAATGTAGAATAATTGATATTTGAAAATGTGATATATAAACATTTTGTTCGTTTGTACTTTTATCAACTCTTGAGAGTAGACTTATAGGACATATTTTATGTAAAATGAGGTGCTACATCCACTGGTGAAAACAGCGATGTCCTATTTTTAACCTTTTTGCAGATCGAGTAAAATGGAGTATAATAGATATTTGCATATGTGATATATAAACATTTTATTCGTTTGAACCTTTATCAACTCTTAAGAGTAGACTTATAGGACTTATTTTATGTAAAATGAGGTGCTAAATCCACTGGTGAAAACCGCGATGTCCTATCTTGATCGGTTTAGGAGATCGAGTAAAATGGATAAAAATAGTTATTGGAAAATGTGATATATAAACATTTTATTCGTTTGTACCTTTAACAACTCTTGAGAGTAGACTTATAGGAGTTATTTTATGTAAAATGAGGTGCTAAATCCACTGGTGAAAACCGCGATGTCCTATCTTTAACCGTTTAGGAGATCGAGTAAAATGGAGAATAATAGATATTTGAAAATGTGATATATAAACATTTTATTCGTTTGTACCTTTATCAACTCTTGAGAGTAGACTTATAGGACTTATTTTATGTAAAATGAGGTGCTAAATCCACTGGTGAAATCCGCGCTGTTCTATCTTTAATCGTTTAGGAGATCGAGTAAAATGGAGAATAATAGATATTTGAAAATGTGATATATAAACATTTTATTCGTTTGTACCTTTATCAACTCTAAAGAGTAGACTTATAGGACTTATTTTATGTAAACTGAGGTGCTAAATCCACTGGTGAAAACCGCGATGTCCTATCTTGAACCGTTTAGGAGATCGAGTAAAATGAAGAATAATAGATATTTGAAAATGTGATTTATAAACATTATATTCGTTTGTACCTTTATCAACTTTTGAGAGTAGACTAATAAGACCTATTTTATGTAAAATGAGGTGCTAAATCCACTGGTGAAAACCGCGATGTCCTATCTTTAACCGTTTAGGAGATCGAGTAAAATGGAGAATAATAGATATTTGAAAATGTGATATATAAACATTTTATTCGTTTGTACCTTTATCAACTCATGAGAGTAGACTTATAAGACTTATTTTATGTAAAATGAGGTGCTAAATCCACTGGTGAAAACCGCGATGTCCTATCTTGAACCGTTTAGGAGATTGAGTAAAATGGAGAATAATAGATATTTGAAAATGTGATATATAAACATTTTATTCGTTTGTACCTTTATCAACTCTTAAGAGTAGACTTATAGGACTTATTTTATGTAAAATGAGGTGCTAAATCCACTGGTGAAAACCGCGATGTCCTATCTTGATCGGTTTAGGAGATCGAGTAAAATGGATAAAAATAGTTATTGGAAAATGTGATATATAAACATTTTATTCGTTTGTACCTTTAACAACTCTTGAGAGTAGACTTATAGGAGTTATTTTATGTAAAATGAGGTGCTAAATCCACTGGTGAAAACCGCGATGTCCTATCTTTAACCGTTTAGGAGATCGAGTAAAATGGAGAATAATAGATATTTGAAAATGTGATATATAAACATTTTATTCGTTTGTACCTTTATCAACTCTTGAGAGTAGACTTATAGGACTTATTTTATGTAAAATGAGGTGCTAAATCCACTGGTGAAATCCGCGCTGTTCTATCTTTAATCGTTTAGGAGATCGAGTAAAATGGAGAATAATAGATATTTGAAAATGTGATATATAAACATTTTATTCGTTTGTACCTTTATCAACTCTAAAGAGTAGACTTATAGGACTTATTTTATGTAAACTGAGGTGCTAAATCCACTGGTGAAAACCGCGATGTCCTATCTTGAACCGTTTAGGAGATCGAGTAAAATGAAGAATAATAGATATTTGAAAATGTGATATATAAACATTATATTCGTTTGTACCTTTATCAACTTTTGAGAGTAGACTAATAGGACCTATTTTATGTAAAATGAGGTGCTTAATCCACTGGTGAAAACCGCGATGTCCTATCTTTAACCGTTTAGGAGATCGAGTAATATGGAGAATAATAGATATTTGAAAATGTGATATATAAACATTTTATTCGTTTGTACCTTTATCAACTCTAAAGAGTAGACTTATAGGACTTATTTTATGTAAACTGAGTTGCTAAATCCACTGGTGAAAACCGCGATGTCCTATCTTGAACCGTTTAGGAGATCGAGTAAAATGAAGAATAATAGATATTTGAAAATGTGATTTATAAACATTATATTCGTTTGTACCTTTATCAACTTTTGAGAGTAGACTAATAAGACCTATTTTATGTAAAATGAGGTGCTAAATCCACTGGTGAAAACCGCGATGTCCTATCTTTAACCGTTTAGGTGATCGAGTAAAATGGAGAATAATAGATATTTGAAAATGTGATATATAAACATTTTATTCGTTTGTACCTTTATCAACTCATGAGAGTAGACTTATAAGACTTATTTTATGTAAAATGAGGTGCTAAATCCACTGGTGAAAACCGCGATGTCCTATCTTGAACCGTTTAGGAGATTGAGTAAAATGGAGAATAATAGATATTTGAAAATGTGATATATAAACATTTTGTTCGTTGGTACCTTGATCAACTTTTGAGAGTAGACTTATAGGACTTATTTTATGTGAAATGAGGTGCTAAATCCACTGGTGAAAACCCCGATGTCCTATCTTGAACCGTTTAGGAGATCGAGTAAAATGTAGAATAATTGATATTTGAAAATGTGATATATAAACATTTTATTCGTTTGTACCTTTATCAACTCTTGAGAGTAGACTTATAGAAGTTATTTTATGTAAAATGAGGTGCTGAATCCTCTTGTGGAAACCGCGATGTCCTATCTTTAACCGTTTAGGAGATCGAGTAAAATGGAGAATAATAGATATTTGAAAATGTGATATATAAACATTTTATTCGTTTGTACCTTTATCAACTCTAAAGAGTAGACTTATAGGACTTATTTTATGTAAACTGAGGTGCTAAATCCACTGGTGAAAACCGCGATGTCCTATCTTGAACCGTTTAGGAGATCGAGTAAAATGAAGAATAATAGATATTTGAAAATGTGATATATAAACATTATATTCGTTTGTACCTTTATCAACTTTTGAGAGTAGACTAATAGGACCTATTTTATGTAAAATGAGGTGCTAAATCCACTGGTGAAAACCGCGATGTCCTATCTTTAACCGTTTAGGAGATCGAGTAATATGGAGAATAATAGATATTTGAAAATGTGATATATAAACATTTTATTCGTTTGTACCTTTATCAACTCTAAAGAGTAGACTTATAGGACTTATTTTATGTAAACTGAGTTGCTAAATCCACTGGTGAAAACCGCGATGTCCTATCTTGAACCGTTTAGGAGATCGAGTAAAATGGAGAATAATAGATATTTGAAAATGTGATATATAAACATTTTATTCGTTTGTACCTTTATCAACTCATGAGAGTAGACTTATAAGACTTATTTTATGTAAAATGAGGTGCTAAATCCACTGGTGAAAACCGCGATGTCCTATCTTGAACCGTTTAGGAGATTGAGTAAAATGTAGAATAATTGATATTTGAAAATGTGATATATAAACATTTTGTTCGTTTGTACTTTTATCAACTCTTGAGAGTAGACTTATAGGACATATTTTATGTAAAATGAGGTGCTACATCCACTGGTGAAAACTGCGATGTCCTATTTTTAACCTTTTTGGAGATCGAGTAAAATGGAGTATAATAGATATTTGCATATGTGATATATAAACATTTTATTCGTTTGTACCTTTATCAACTCTTAAGAGTAGACTTATAGGACTTATTTTATGTAAAATGAGGTGCTAAATCCACTGGTGAAAACCGCGATGTCCTATCTTGATCGGTTTAGGAGATCGAGTAAAATGGATAAAAATAGTTATTGGAAAATGTGATATATAAACATTTTATTCGTTTGTACCTTTAACAACTCTTGAGAGTAGACTTATAGGAGTTATTTTATGTAAAATGAGGTGCTAAATCCACTGGTGAAATCCGCGCTGTCCTATCTTTAATCGTTTAGGAGATCGAGTAAAATGGAGAATAATAGATATTTGAAAATGTGATATATAAACATTTTATTCGTTTGTACCTTTATCAACTCTAAAGAGTAGACTTATAGGACTTATTTTATGTAAACTGAGGTGCTAAATCCACTGGTGAAAACCGCGATGTCCTATCTTGAACCGTTTAGGAGATCGAGTAAAATGAAGAATAATAGATATTTGAAAATGTGATATATAAACATTATATTCCTTTGTACCTTTATCAACTTTTGAGAGTAGACTAATAGGACCTATTTTATGTAAAATGAGGTGCTAAATCCACTGGTGAAAACCGCGATGTCCTATCTTTAACCGCTTAGGAGATCGAGTAATATGGAGAATAATAGATATTTGAAAATGTGATATATAAACATTTTATTCGTTTGTACCTTTATCAACTCTAAAGAGTAGACTTATAGGACTTATTTTATGTAAACTGAGTTGCTAAATCCACTGGTGAAAACCGCGATGTCCTATCTTGAACCGTTTAGGAGATCGAGTAAAATGAAGAATAATAGATATTTGAAAATGTGATTTATAAACATTATATTCGTTTGTACCTTTATCAACTTTTGAGAGTAGACTAATAAGACCTATTTTATGTAAAATGAGGTGCTAAATCCACTGGTGAAAACCGCGATGTCCTATCTTTAACCGTTTAGGAGATCGAGTAAAATGGAGAATAATAGATATTTGAAAATGTGATGTGAAAAATGTGAGTAGACTTATAGGAGTTATTTTATGTAAAATGAGGTGCTAAATCCACTGGTGAAAACCGCGATGTCCTATCTTTAACCGTTTAGGAGATTGAGTAAAATGGAGAATAATAGATATTTGAAAATGTGATGTGAAAAATGTGAGTAGACTTATAGGAGTTATTTTATGTAAAATGAGGTGCTAAATCCACTGGTGAAATCCGAGATGTCCTATCTTTAACCGTTTAGGAGATCGAGTAAAATGGAGAATAATAGATATTTTATAATGTGATATATAAACATTTTATTCGTTTGTACCTTTATCAACTCTTGAGAGTAGACTTATAAGACTTATTTTAAGTAAAATGAGGTGCTAAATCCACTGGTGAAAACCGCGATGTCCTATC
Organism: Silvanus unidentatus; assembly: GCA_963930825.1. NCBI lineage: Eukaryota > Metazoa > Arthropoda > Insecta > Coleoptera > Silvanidae > Silvanus > Silvanus unidentatus. The sequence continues at coordinate 17,126,342 of OZ005757.1, read as the reverse complement.
TTCAACCGTATAGGAGATCGAGTAAAATGGAGAATAATAGATATTTGAAAATGTGATATATAAACATTTTATTCGTTTGTACCTTTATCTACTCTTGAGAGTAGACTTATAAGACTTATTTCATGTAAAATGAGGTGCTAAATCTACTGGTGAAAACCGCGATGTCCTATCTTTAACCGTTTAGGAGATCGAGTAAAATGGAGAATAATAGATATTTGAAAATGTGATATATAAACATTTTGTTCGTTTGTACCTTGATCAACTCTTGAGAGTAGACTTATAGGACTTATTTTATGTAAAATGAGGTGCTAAATCAACTGGTGAAAACCCCGATGTCCTATCTTGAACCGTTTAGGAGATCGAGTAAAATGTAGAATAATTGATATTTGAAAATGTGATATATAAACATTTTGTTCGTTTGTACCTTTATCAACTCTTGAGAGTAGACTTATAGGACATATTTTATGTAAAATGAGGTGCTACATCCACTGGGGAAAACTGCGATGTCCTATTTTTAACCTTTATGGAGATCGAGTAAAATGGAGTATAATAGATATTTGCATATGTGATATATAAACATTTTATTCGTTTGTACCTTTATCAACCCTTGAGAGTAGACTTATAAGAGTTATATAATGTAAAATGGGGTGCTAAATCCACTGGTGAAAACCGCGATGTCCTATCTTTAACCGTTTAGGATATCGAGTAATATGGATATTAATAGATATTTGAAAATGTGATATATAAACATTTTATTCGTTTGTACCTTTATCAACTCTTGAGAGTAGACTTATAAGACTTATTTCATGTAAAATGAGGTGCTAAATCTACTGGTGAAAACCGCGATGTCCTATCTTTAGCCGTTTAGGAGATCGAGTAAAATGGAGAATAATAGATATTTGAAAATGTGATATATAAACATTTTATTCGTTTTTACCTTTATCAACTCTTGAGAGTAGACTTATAGGACCTATTTTATGTAAAATGAGGTGCTAAATCCACTGGTGAAAACCGCGATGTCCTATTTTTAACCGTTTAGGAGATCGAGTAAAATGGAGAATAATAGATATTTGAAAATGTGATATATAAACATTTTATTCGTTTGTACCTTTATCAACTCTAATGAGTAGACTTATAGGACTTATTTTATGTAAAATGAGGTGCTAAATCCACTGGTGAAAACCGCGATGTCCTATTTTTAACCGTTTAGGAGATCGAGTAAAATGGAAAATAATAGATATTTGAAAATGTGATATATAAACATTTTGTTCGTTTGTACCTTTATCAACTCTAAAGACTAGACTTATAGGACTTATTTTATGTAAATTGAGGTGCTAAATCCACTGGTAAAAACCGCGATGTCCTATCTCTAACCGTTTAAGAGATCGAGTAAAATTAATAATAACAGATATTTGAAAATGTGATATATAAAAATTTTATTCGTTTGTACCTTTATCAACTCTTGAGAGTAGACTTATAGGAGTTATTTTATGTAAAATGAGGTGCTAAATCGACTGGTGAAAACCGCGATGTCCTATCTTTAACCGTTTAGGAGATCGAGTAAAATGGAGAATAATAGATATTTTAAAATGTGATATATAAACATTTTATTCGTTTGTACCTTTATCAACTCTTAAGAGTAGACTTATAGGACTTATTTTATGTAAAATAAGGTGCTAAAACCACTGGTAAAAACCGCGATGTCCTATCTCTAACCGTTTAAGAGATCGAGTAAAATTAATAATAACAGATATTTGAAAATGTGATATATAAACATTTTATTCGTTTGTACCTTTATCAACCCTTGAGAGTAGACTTATAGGACATATTTTATGTAAAATGAGGTGCTTAATCCACTGGTGAAAACCGCGATGTCCTATCTTTTACCGTTTAGGAGATCGAGTAAAATGGAAAATAATAGATATTTTAAAATGTGATATATAAACATTTTATTCGTTTGTACCTTTATCAACTCTTAAGAGTAGACTTATAGGACTTATTTTATGTAAAATAAGGTGCTAAATCCACTGGAGAAAACCTCGATGTCTTATCTATAACCGTTTAGGAGATCGAGTAAAATTGAGAATAATAGATATTTGAAAATGTGGTATATAAACATTTTATTCGTTTGTACCTTGATCAACCCTTGAGGGTAGACTTATAGGACTTATTTTATGTAAAATGGGGTGCTAAATCCACTGGTGAAAACCGCGATGTCCTATCTTTCACCGTTTAGGAGATCGAGTAAAATAGAAAATAATTGATATTTGAAAATGTGATATATAAACATTTTATTCGTTTGTACCTTTATCAACTCTTGAGAGTAGACTTATATGAATTATTTTATGTAAAATAAGGTGCTAAATCCACTGGTGAAAACCGCGATGTCCAATCTTTAACCGTTTAGGAGATCGAGTAAAATTGAGAATAATAGATATTTGAAAATGTGGTATATAAACATTTTATTCGTTTGTACCTTGATCAACCCTTGAGGGTAGACTTATAGGACTTATTTTATGTAAAATGGGGTGCTAAATCCACTGGTGAAAACCGCGATGTCCTATCTTTCACCGTTTAGGAGATCGAGTAAAATGGAGAAAAATAGATATTTGAAAATGTGATATATAAACATTTTATTCGTTTGTACCTTTATCAACTCTTGAGAGTAGACTTATAAGACTTATTTTAAGTAAAATGAGGTGCTAAATCCACTGGTGAAAACCGCGATGTCCTATCTTCAACCGTATAGGAGATCGAGTAAAATGGAGAATAATAGATATTTGAAAATGTGATATATAAACATTTTATTCGTTTGTACCTTTATCAACTCTTGAGAGTAGACTTATAAGACTTATTTCATGTAAAATGAGGTGCTAAATCTACTGGTGAAAACCGCGATGTCCTATCTTTAACCGTTTAGGAGATCGAGTAAAATGGAGAATAATAGATATTTGAAAATGTGATATATAAACATTTTGTTCGTTTGTACCTTGATCAACTCTTGAGAGTAGACTTATAGGACTTATTTTATGTAAAATGAGGTGCTAAATCAACTGGTGAAAACCCCGATGTCCTATCTTGAACCGTTTAGGAGATCGAGTAAAATGTAGAATAATTGATATTTGAAAATGTGATATATAAACATTTTGTTCGTTTGTACCTTTATCAACTCTTGAGAGTAGACTTATAGGACATATTTTATGTAAAATGAGGTGCTACATCCACTGGGGAAAACTGCGATGTCCTATTTTTAACCTTTTTGGAGATCGAGTAAAATGGAGTATAATAGATATTTGCATATGTGATATATAAACATTTTATTCGTTTGTACCTTTATCAACCCTTGAGAGTAGACTTATAAGAGTTATATAATGTAAAATGGGGTGCTAAATCCACTGGTGAAAACCGCGATGTCCTATCTTTAACCGTTTAGGATATCGAGTAATATGGATATTAATAGATATTTGAAAATGTGATATATAAACATTTTATTCGTTTGTACCTTTATCAACTCTTGAGAGTAGACTTATAAGACTTATTTCATGTAAAATGAGGTGCTAAATCTACTGGTGAAAACCGCGATGTCCTATCTTTAGCCGTTTAGGAGATCGAGTAAAATGGAGAATAATAGATATTTGAAAATGTGATATATAAACATTTTATTCGTTTTTACCTTTATCAACTCTTGAGAGTAGACTTATAGGACCTATTTTATGTAAAATGAGGTGCTAAATCCACTGGTGAAAACCGCGATGTCCTATTTTTAACCGTTTAGGAGATCGAGTAAAATGGAGAATAATAGATATTTGAAAATGTGATATATAAACATTTTATTCGTTTGTACCTTTATCAACTCTAATGAGTAGACTTATAGGACTTATTTTATGTAAAATGAGGTGCTAAATCCACTGGTGAAAACCGCGATGTCCTATTTTTAACCGTTTAGGAGATCGAGTAAAATGGAAAATAATAGATATTTGAAAATGTGATATATAAACATTTTGTTCGTTTGTACCTTTATCAACTCTAAAGACTAGACTTATAGGACTTATTTTATGTAAATTGAGGTGCTAAATCCACTGGTAAAAACCGCGATGTCCTATCTTGAACCGTTTAGGAGATCGAGTAAAATGGAGAATAATAGATATTTTAAAATGTGATATATAAACATTTTGTTCGTTTGTACCTTGATCAACTCTTGAGAGTAGACTTATAGGGCTTATTTTATGTAAAATGAGGTGCTAAATCCACTGGTGAAAACCCCGATGTCCTATCTTAAACCGTTTAGGAGATCGAGTAAAATGGATATTAATAGATATTTGAAAATGTGATATATAAACATTTTATTCGTTTGTACCTTTATTAACTTTTGAGAGTAGACTAATAGAACTTATTATATGTAAAATGAGGTGCTACATCCACTGGTGAAAACCGCGATGTCCTATCTTTAACCGTTTAGGAGATCGAGTAAAATGGAGGATAATAGATATTTGAAAATGTGATATATAAACATTTTATTCGTTTGTACCTTTATCAACTCTTGAGAGTAGACTTATAGGACTTATTTTATGTAAAATGAGGTGCTAAATCCACTGGTGAAATCCGCGTTGTCCTATCTTTAACCGTTTAGGAGATCGAGTAAAATGGAGAATAATAGATATTTGAAAATGTGATATATAAACATTTTATTCGTTTGTACCTTTATCAACTCTAAAGAGTAGACTTATAAGACTTATTTTATGTAAAATGAGGTGCAAAATCCACTGGTGAAAACCGCGATGTCCTATTTTTAACTTTTTTGGAGATCGAGTAAAATGGAGTATAATAGATATTTGAATATGTGATAAATAAACATTTTATTCGTTTGTACCTTTATCAACTCTTAAGAGTAGACTTATAGGACTTATTTTATGTAAAATGAGGTGCAAAATCCACTGGTGAAAACCGCGATGTCCTATTTTTAACCTTTTTGGAGATCGAGTAAATGGAGTATAATAGATATTTGAATATGTGATATATAAACATTTTATTCGTTTGTACCTTTATCAACTCTTAAGAGTAGACTTATAGGACTTATTTTATGTAAAATGAGGTGCAAAATCCACTGGTGAAAACCGCGATGTCCTATTTTTAACCTTTTTGGAGATCGAGTAAAATGGAGAATAATAGATATTTGAAAATGTGATATATAAACACTTTATTCGTTTGTACCTTTATCAACTCTTAGGAGTAGACTTATAGGACTTATTTTATGTAAAATAAGGTGCTAAAACCACTGGTAAAAACCGCGATGTCCTATCTCTAACCGTTTAAGAGATCGAGTAAAATTAATAATAACAGATATTTGAAAATGTGATATATAAAAATTTTATTCGTTTGTACCTTTATCAACTCTTGAGAGTAGACTTATAGGAGTTATTTTATGTAAAATGAGGTGCTAAATCGACTGGTGAAAACCGCGATGTCCTATCTTTTACCGTTTAGGAGATCGAGTAAAATGGAGAATAATAGATATTTTAAAATGTGATATATAAACATTTTATTCGTTTGTACCTTTATCAACTCTTAAGAGTAGACTTATAGGACTTATTTTATGTAAAATAAGGTGCTAAATCCACTGGTGAAAACCTCGATGTCTTATCTATAACCGTTTAGGAGATCGAGTAAAATTGAGAATAATAGATATTTGAAAATGTGGTATATAAACATTTTATTCGTTTGTACCTTGATCAACCCTTGAGGGTAGACTTATAGGACTTATTTTATGTAAAATGGGGTGCTAAATCCACTGGTGAAAACCGCGATGTCCTATCTTTCACCGTTTAGGAGATCGAGTAAAATAGAAAATAATTGATATTTGAAAATGTGATATATAAACATTTTATTCGTTTGTACCTTTATCAACTCTTGAGAGTAGACTTATATGAATTATTTTATGTAAAATAAGGTGCTAAATCCACTGGTGAAAACCGCGATGTCCAATCTTTAACCGTTTAGGAGATCGAGTAAAATTGAGAATAATAGATATTTGAAAATGTGGTATATAAACATTTTATTCGTTTGTACCTTGATCAACCCTTGAGGGTAGACTTATAGGACTTATTTTATGTAAAATGGGGTGCTAAATCCACTGGTGAAAACCGCGATGTCCTATCTTTCACCGTTTAGGAGATCGAGTAAAATGGAGAAAAATAGATATTTGAAAATGTGATATTTAAACATTTTATTCGTTTGTACCTTTATCAACTCTTGAGAGTAGACTTATAGGACCTATTTTATATAAAATGAGGTGCTAAATCCACTGGTGAAAACCGCGATGTCCTATCTTGAACCATTTAGAAGATCGAGTAAAATGGAAAAAAATAGAAATTTGAAAATGTGATATATAAACATTTTATTCGTTTTTACCTTTATCAACTCTTGAGAGTAGACTTATAGGACCTATATAATGCAAAATGAGGTGCTAAATCCACTGGTGAAAACCGCGATGTCCTATCTTTAACCGTTTAGGAGATCGAGTAAAATGGAGAATAATAGAAATTTGAAAATGTGACATATAAACATTTTATTCGTTTTTACCTTTGTCAACTCTTGAGAGTAGACTTATAGGACCTATTTTATGTAAAATGAGGTGCTAAATCCACTGGTGAAAACCGCGATGTGATATCTTTAACCGTTTAGGAGATCGAGTAAAATGGAAAATAATAGATATTTGAAAATGTGATATATAAACATTTTATTCGTTTGTACCTTGATCAATTTTTGAGGGTAGACTTATAAAACTTATTTTATGTAAAATGAGGTGCTAAATCCACTGGTAAAAACCGCGATGTCCTATCTTTAACCGTTTTGAAGATCAAGTAAAATTGAGAATAATAGATATTTGAAAATGTGATATATAAACACTTTATTCGTTTGTACCTTTATCAACTCTTGAGAGTAGACTTATAGGACTTATTTTATGTAAAATATAGTGCTAAATCCACTGGTGAAAACCGCGATGTCCTATCTTTAATGTTTTAGGAGATCGAGTGAAATGGAGAATAATAGATATTTTAAAATGTGATATATAAACATTTTATTCGTTTGTGCCTTTATCAACTCTTAAGAGTAGACTTATAGGACTTATTTTATGTAAAATAAGGTGCTAATTCCACTGGTGAAAACCGCGATGTCCTATCTTTAACCGTTTAGGAGATCGAGTAAAATAGAAAATAATAGATATTTGAAAATGTGATATATAAACACTTTATTCGTTTGTACCTTTATCAACTCTTGAGAGTAGACTTATAGGACTTATTTTATGTAAAATATAATGCTAAATCCACTGGTGAAAACCGCGATGTCCTATCTTTAACCGTTTAGGAGATCGAGTAAAATGGAGAATAATAGTTATTTGAAAATGTGATATATAAACACTTTATTCGTTTGTACCTTTATCAACTCTTAGGAGTAGACTTATAGGACTTATTTTATGTAAAATAAGGTGCTAAAACCACTGGTAAAAACCGCGATGTCCTATCTCTAACCGTTTAAGAGATCGAGTAAAATTAATAATAACAGATATTTGAAAATGTGATATATAAAAATTTTATTCGTTTGTACCTTTATCAACTCTTGAGAGTAGACTTATAGGAGTTATTTTATGTAAAATGAGGTGCTAAATCGACTGGTGAAAACCGCGATGTCCTATCTTTAACCGTTTAGGAGATCGAGTAAAATGGAGAATAATAGATATTTTTTAATGTGATATATAAACATTTTATTCGTTTGTACCTTTATCAACTCTTGAGAGTAGACTTATAGGACCTATTTTATGTAAAATGAGGTGCTAAATCCACTGGTGAAAACCGCGATGTCCTATCTTTTACCGTTTAGGAGATCGAGTAAAATGGAAAATAAAAGATATTTGAAAATGTGATATATAAACATTTTATTCGTTTTTACCTTTATCAACTCTTGAGAGTAGACTTATAGGACCTATTTTATGTAAAATGAGGTGCTAAATCCACTGGTAAAAACCGCTATGTCCTATCTTTAACCGTTTAGGAGATCGAGCAAAATGGAGAATAATAGATATTTGAAAATGTGATATATAAACATTTTATTCGTTTGTACCTTTATCAACTCTTGAGAGTAGACTTATAGGTCTTATTTTATGTAAAATGAGGTACTTAATCCTCTGGAGAAAACCGCGATGTCCTATCTTTAACCGTTTAGGAGATCGAGTAAAATGGAGAATAATAGATATTTGAAAATGTGATATATAAACACTTTATTCGTTTGTACCTTTATCAACTCTTAGGAGTAGACTTATAGGACTTATTTTATGTAAAATAAGGTGCTAAAACCACTGGTAAAAACCGCGATGTCCTATCTCTAACCGTTTAAGAGATCGAGTAAAATTAATAATAACAGATATTTGAAAATGTGATATATAAAAATTTTATTCGTTTGTACCTTTATCAACTCTTGAGAGTAGACTTATAGGAGTTATTTTATGTAAAATGAGGTGCTAAATCGACTGGTGAAAACCGCGATGTCCTATCTTTAACCCTTTATTAGATCGAGTAAAATGGAGAATAATAGATATTTTTTAATGTGATATATAAACATTTTATTCGTTTGTACCTTTATCAACTCTTGAGAGTAGACTTATAGGACCTATTTTATGTAAAATGAGGTGCTAAATCCACTGGTGAAAACCGCGATGTCCTATCTTTTACCGTTTAGGAGATCGAGTAAAATGGAAAATAAAAGATATTTGAAAATGTGATATATAAACATTTTATTCGTTTTTACCTTTATCAACTCTTGAGAGTAGACTTATAGGACCTATTTTATGTAAAATGAGGTGCTAAATCCACTGGTAAAAACCGCTATGTCCTATCCTTAACCGTTTAGGAGATCGAGCAAAATGGAGAATAATAGATATTTGAAAATGTGATATATAAACATTTTATTCGTTTGTACCTTTATCAACTCTTGAGAGTAGACTTATAGGTCTTATTTTATGTGAAATGAGGTACTTAATCCTCTGGAGAAAACCGCGATGTCCTATCTTTAACCGTTTAGGAGATCGAGTAAAATGGAAAAAAATAGATATTTGAAAATGTGATATGTAAACATTTTATTCGTTTTTACCTTTATCAACTCTTGAGAGTAGACCTATAGGACCTATTTTATGTAAAATGAGGTGCTAAATCCACTGGTGAAAACCGCGATGTGATATCTTTAACCGTTTAGGAGATCGAGTAAAATGGAGAATAATAGATATTTGAAAATGTGATATATAAACATTTTATTCGTTTGTACCTTGATCAATTTTTGAGGGTAGACTTATAAAACTTATTTTATGTAAAATGAGGTGCTAAATCCACTGGTAAAAACCGCGATGTCCTATCTTTAACCGTTTTGAAGATCAAGTAAAATTGAGAATAATAGATATTTGAAAATGTGACATATAAACATTTTATTCGTTTTTACCCTTGTCAACTCTTGAGAGTAGACTTATAGGACCGATTTTATGTAAAATGAGGTGCTAAATCCACTGGTGAAAACCGCGATGTCCTATCTTTAACCGTTTAGGAGATCGAGTAAAATGGAGAATAATAGATATTTGAAAATGTGACATATAAACATTTTATTCGTTTTTACCTTTGTCAACTCTTGAGAGTAGACTTATAGGACCTATTTTATGTAAAATGAGGTGCTAAATCCACTGGTGAAAACCGCGATGTCCTATCATTAACCGTTTAGGAGATCGAGTAAAATGGAGAATAATAGATATTTGAAAATGTGATATATAAACATTTTATTCGTTTGTACCTTTATCAACTTTTGAGAGTAGACTTATAGGACCTATTTTATGTAAAATGAGGTGCTAAATCCACTGGTGAAAACCGCGATGTCCTATCTTAAACCATTTAGGAGATCGAGTAAAATGGAAAAAAATAGATATTTGAAAATGTGATATATAAACATTTTATTCGTTTTTACCTTTATCAACTCTTGAGAGTAGACTTATAGGACCTATATAATGTAAAATGAGGTGCTAAATCCACTGGTGAAAACCGCGATGTCCTATGTATCACCGTTTAGGAGATCGAGTAAAATGGAGAATAATAGATATTTGAAAATGTGATACATAAACATTTTATTCGTTTGTACCTTGATCAATTTTTGAGGGTAGACTTATAAAACTTATTTTATGTAAAATGAGGTGCTAAATCCACTGGTAAAAACCGCGATGTCCTATCTTTAACCGTTTAGAAGATCAAGTAAAATTGAGAATAATAGATATTTGAAAATGTGATATATAAACACTTTATTCGTTTGTACCTTTATCAACTCTTGAGAGTAGACTTATAGGACTTATTTTATGTAAAATATAGTGCTAAATCCACTGGTGAAAACCGCGATGTCCTATCTTTAACCGTTTAGGAGATCGAGTAAAATGGAGAATAATAGATATTTGAAAATGTGATATATAAACATTTTATTCGTTTGTACCTTTATCAACCCTTGAGAGTAGACTTATAGGACATATTTTATGTAAAATGAGGTGCTGAATCCACTGGTGAAAACCGCGATGTAGTATCTTTAACCGTTTAGGAGATCGAGTAAAATGAAGAATAATAGATATTTGAAAATGTGATATATAAACATTTTATTCGTTTGTACCTTTATCAACTCTTGAGAGGAGACTTATAGGTCTTATTTTATGTAAAATGAGGTACTAAATCCTCTGGTGAAAACTGCGATGTCCTATCTTTAACCGTATTGGAGATCGAGTGAAATGGAGAATAATAGATATTTTAAAATGTGATATATAAACATTTTATTCGTTTGTACCTTTATCAACCCTTGAGAGTAGACTAATAGGACATATTTTATGTAAAATGAGGTGCTAAATCCACTGGTGAAAACCGCGATGTCCTATGTATCACCGTTTAGGAGATCGAGTAAAATGGAGAATAATAGATATTTGAAAATGTGATACATAAACATTTTATTCGTTTGTACCTTGATCAATTTTTGAGGGTAGACTTATAAAACTTATTTTATGTAAAATGAGGTGCTAAATCCACTGGTAAAAACCGCGATGTCCTATCTTTAACCGTTTAGAAGATCAAGTAAAATTGAGAATAATAGATATTTGAAAATGTGATATATAAAAATTTTATTCGTTTGTACCTTTATCAACTCTTAAGAATAGACTTATAGGACTTATTTTATGTAAAATGAAGTGCTAAAACCACTGGTCAAAACCGCGATGTCCTATCTTTAACCGCTTAGGAGATCGAGTAAAATAGAAAATAATAGATATTTGAAAATGTGATATATAAACATTTTATTCGTTTGTACCTTTATCAACTCTTGAGAGTAGACTTATAGGACTTATTTTATGTAAAATGAGGTGCTTAATCCACTGGTGAAAACCGCGATGTCCTATCTTTAACCGTTTAGGAGATCGAGTAAAATAGAAAATAATAGATATTTGAAAATGTGATATATAAACATTTTATTCGTTTGTACCTTTATCAACTCTTGAGAGTAGACTTATAGAACTTGTTTTATGTAAAATAAGGTGCTAATTCCACTGGTTAAAACCGCGATGTCCTGTCTTTAACCGTTTAGGAGATCGAGTAAAATGGAGAATAATAGATATTTGAAAATGTGATATATAAACATTTTATTCGTTTGTACCTTTATCAACCCTTGAGAGTTGACTTATAGGACTTATTTTATGTAAAATGAGGTGCTAAATCCACTGGTTAAAACCGCGATGTCCTATCTTTAACCGTTTAGGAGATCGAGTAAAATGGAGAATAATAGATATTTGAAAATGTGATATATAAACATTTTATTTGTTTGTACCTTTATCAACTCTTGAGTGTAGACTTATAGGACTTATTTTATGTAAAATAAGGTGCTAAATCCACTGGTGAAAAGCGCGATGTCCTATCTTAAACTGTTTAGGAGATTGAGTAAAATGGAGAATAATAGATATTTGAAAATGTGATATATAAACATTTTATTCGTTTGTACCTTTATCAACCCTTGAGAGTAGACTTATAGGACATATTTTATGTAAAATGAGGTGCTGAATCCACTGGTGAAAACCGCGATGTAGTATCTTTAACCGATTAGGAGATCGAGTAAAATGGAGAATAATAGATATTTGAAAATGTGATATATAAACATTTTATTCGTTTGTACCTTTATCAACTCTTGAGAGTAGACTTATAGGATATATTTTATGTAAAATGAGGTGCTGAATCCACTGGTGAAAACCGCGATGTAGTATCTTTAACCGATTAGGAGATCGAGTAAAATGGAGAATAATAGATATTTGAAAATGTGATATATAAACATTTTATTCGTTTGTACCTTTATCAACTCTTGAGAGGAGACTTATAGGTCTTATTTTATGTAAAATGAGGTACTAAATCCTCTGGTGAAAACTGCGATGTCCTATCTTTAACCGTATAGGAGATCGAGTGAAATGGAGAATAATAGATATTTTAAAATGTGATATATAAACATTTTATTCGTTTGTACCTTTATCAACCCTTGAGAGTAGACTAATAGGACATATTTTATGTAAAATGAGGTGCTGAATCCACTGGTGAAAACCGCGATGTCCTATCTTTAACCGTTTAGAAGATCAAGTAAAATTGAGAATAATAGATATTTGAAAATGTGATATATAAAAATTTTATTCGTTTGTACCTTTATCAACTCTTGAGAGTAGACTTATAGGACTTATTTTATGTAAAATAAGGTGCTAAAACCAGTGGTAAAAACCGCGATGTCCTATCTCTAACCGTTTAAGAGATCGAGTAAAATTAATAATAACAGATATTTGAAAATGTGATATATAAAAATTTTATTCGTTTGTACCTTTATCAACTCTTGAGAGTAGACTTATAGGAGTTTTTTTATGTAAAATGAGGTGCTAAATCGACTGGTAAAAACCGCGATGTCCTATCTTTAACCGTTTAGGAGATTGAGTAAAATGGAGAATAATAGATATTTGAAAATGTGATATATAAACATTTTATTCGTTTGTACCTTGATCAATTTTTGAGGGTAGACTTATAAAACTTATTTTATGTAAAATGTGGTGCTAAATCCACTGGTAAAAACCGCGATGTCCTATCTTTAACCGTTTAGAAGATCAAGTAAAATTGAGAATAATAGATATTTTAAAATGTGATATATAAACATTTTATTCGTTTGTACCTTTATCCACCCTTGAGAGTAGACTAATAGGACATATTTTATGTAAAATGAGGTGCTAAATCCACTGGTGAAAACCGCGATGTCCTATCTATCACCGTTTAGGAGATTGAGTAAAATGGAGAATAATAGATATTTGAAAATGTGATATATAAACATTTTATTCGTTTGTACCTTGATCAATTTTTGAGGGTAGACTTATAAAACTTATTTTATGTAAAATGTGGTGCTAAATCCACTGGTAAAAACCGGGATGTCCTATCTTTAACCGTTTAGAAGATCAAGTAAAATTGAGAATAATAGATATTTGAAAATGTGATATATAAAAATTTTATTCGTTTGTACCTTTATCAACTCTTGAGAGTAGACTTATAGGACTTATTTTATGTAAAATATAGTGCTAAATCCACTGGTGAAAACCGCGATGTCCTATCTTTAACCGTTTAGGAGATCGAGTAAAATGGAGAATAATAGATATTTGAAAATGTGATATATAAACATATTATTCGTTTGTACCTTGATCAATTTTTGAGGGTAGACTTATAAAACTTATTTTATGTAAAATGAGGTGCTAAATCCACTGGTAAAAACCGCGATGTCCTATCTTTAACCGTTTAGAAGATCAAGTAAAATTGAGAATAATAGATATTTGAAAATGTGATATATAAAAATTTTATTCGTTTGTACCTTATCAACTCTTGAGAGTAGACTTATAGGACTTATTTTATGTAAAATAAAGTGCTAAAACCACTGGTAAAAACCGCGATGTCCTATCTCTAACCGTTTAAGAGATCGAGTAAAATTAATAATAACAGATATTTGAAAATGTGATATATAAAAATTTTATTCGTTTGTACCTTTATCAACTCTTAAGAGTAGACTTATAGGAGTTTTTTTATGTAAAATGAGGTGCTAAATCGACTGGTAAAAACCGCGATGTCCCATCTTTAACCGTTTAGGAGATCGAGTAAAATGGAGAATAATAGATATTTTTTAATGTGATATATAAACAATTTATTCGTTTGTACCTTTATCAACTCTTGAGAGTAGACTTATAAGACTTATTTTAAGTAAAATGAGGTGCTAAATCCACTGGTGAAAACCGCGATGTCCTATCATTAACCGTTTAATAGATCGAGTAAAATGGAGAATAATAGATTTTTTTTAATGTGATATATAAACAATTTATTCGTTTGTACCTTTATCAACTCTTGAGAGTAGACTTATAAGACTTATTTTAAGTAAAATGAGGTGCTAAATCCACTGGTGAAAACCGCGATGTCCTATCTTTAACCGTTTAGGAGATCGAGTAAAATGGAGAATAATAGATATTTTTTAATGTGATATATAAACAATTTATTCGTTTGTACCTTTATCAACTCTTGAGAGTAGACTTATAAGACTTATTTTAAGTAAAATGAGGTGCTAAATCCACTGGTGAAAACCGCGATGTCCTATCATTAACCGTTTAGGAGATCGAGTAAAATGGAGAATAATAGATATTTGAAAATGTGATATATAAACATTTTGTTCGTTTGAACCTTTATCAACTCTTGAGAGTAGACTTATGGGACCTATTTTATGTAAAATGAGGTGCTAAATCCACTGGTGAAAACCGCGATGTCCTATCTTTAACCGTTTTGGAGATCGAGTAAAATGGAGAATAATAGATATTTGAAAATGTGATATATAAACATTTTATTCGTTTGTACCTTTATCAACTCTTGAGAGTAGACTTATAGGACCTATTTTATGTAAAATGAGGTGCTAAATCCACTGGTGAAAACCGCGATGTCCTATCAATAACCGTTTAGGAGATCGAGTAAAATGGAGAATAATAGATATTTGAAAATGTGATATATAAACATTTTATTCGTTTGTACCTTTATCAACTCTTGAGAGAAGACTTATAGGACTTATTTTATGTAAAATGAGGTGCTAAATCCACTGGTGAAAACCGCGATGTCCTATCTTTAACCGTTTAGGAGATCGAGTAAAATGGAGAATAATGAATATTTGAAAATGTGATATATAAACATTTTATTCGTTTGTACCTTGATCAACTCTTGAGGGTAGACTTATAGGACCTATTTTATGTAAAATGAGGTGCTAAATCCACTGGTGGAAACCGCGATGTCCTATCTTTTACCGTTTAGGAGATCGAGTAAAATGGAAAATAAAAGATATTTGAAAATGTGATATATAAACATTTTATTCGTTTTTACCTTTATCAACTCTTGAGAGTAGACTTATAGGACCTATTTTATGTAAAATGAGGTGCTAAATCCACTGGTAAAAACCGCTATGTCCTATCTTTAACCGTTTAGGAGATCGAGCAAAATGGAGAATAATAGATATTTGAAAATGTGATATATAAACATTTTATTCGTTTGTACCTTTATCAACTTTTGAGAGTAGACTTATAGGTCTTATTTTATGTAAAATGAGGTACTTAATCCTCTGGAGAAAACCGCGATGTCCTATCTTTAACCGTTTAGGAGATCAAGTAAAATGGATATTAATAGATATTTGAAAATGTGATATATAAACATTTTATTCGTTTGTACCTTTATCAACTTTTGAGAGTAGACTTATAGGACTTATTATATGTAAAATGAGGTGCTAAATCCACTGGTGAAAACCGCGATGTCCTATCTTTAACCGTTTATGAGATCGAGTGAAATGGACGATAATAGATATTTTAAAATGTGATATATAAACATTTTATTCGTTTGTACCTTTATCAACTCTTAAGAGTAGACTTATATGACTTATTTTATGTAAAATGAGGTGCTAAATCCACTGGTAAAAACCGCGATGTCCTATCTTTAACCGTTTAGGAGATCAAATAAAATGGAGAATAATAGATATTTGAAAATGTGATATATAAACATTTTATTCAGTTGTCAAAGAATGACGGCTGTCAAAAATGTCAGCTGTCAAAAAATGACAGATGTCAAGAGTGACAGATGTCAAGAATGACAGATGTCAAGAGTGACAGATGTCAAGAGTGACAGATGTCAAGAGTGACAGATGTCAAGAATAACAGATGTCAAAAAATGACAAATGTCAAGATTAACAACTGTCAAAAAATGGCAGATGTCAAAAATGACAGCTGTCAATAAATCATAGATGTCAAGAATGACAGATGTCTAAAAATGACAGTTGTTATATAACTAATTTTATATAAAATGGTATGCTAAATTGACTGATAACCGCGATGTCCTATCTTTAACCTTTTAGGAGATCGAGTAAACTGGAGAAGAGATATTTGAAAATGTGATATATAAACATTTTATTCGTTTGTACCTTTATCAACTCTTAAGAGTAGACTTATAGGACTTATTTTATGTAAAATAAGGTGCTAAAACCACTGGTAAAAACCGCGATGTCCTATCTCTAACCGTTTAAGAGATCGAGTAAAATTAATAATAACAGATATTTGAAAATGTGATATATAAAAATTTTATTCGTTTGTACCTTTATCAACTCTTGAGAGTAGACTTATAAGAGTTATTTTATGTAAAATGAGGTGCTAAATCCACTGGTGAAAACCGCGATGTCCTATCTTTTACCGTTTAGGAGATCGAGTAAAATGGAAAATAAAAGATATTTGAAAATGTGATATATAAACATTTTACTCGTTTTTACTTTATCAACTCTTGAGAGTAGACTTATAGGACCTATTTTATGTAAAATGAGGTGCTAAATCCACTGGTAAAAACCGCTATGTCCTATCTTTTACCGTTTAGGAGATCAAGTAAAATGGAAAATAAAAGATATTTGAAAATGTGATATATAAACATTTTATTCGTTTTTACCTTTATCAACTCTTGAGAGTAGACTTATAGGACCTATTTTATGTAAAATGAGGTGCTAAATCCACTGGTAAAAACCGCTATGTCCTATCTTTAACCGTTTAGGAGATCGAGTGAAATGGAGAATAATAGACATTTGAAAATGTGATATATAAACATTTTATTCGTTTGTACCTTTATTAACTCTTGAGAGTAGACTTATAGGTCTTATTTTATGTAAAATGAGGTACTTAATCCTCTGGAGAAAACCGCGATGTCCTATCTTTAACCGTTTAGGAGAACGAGTAAAATGGAGAATAATAGATATTTGAAAATGTGATATATAAAAATTTTATTCGTTTGTACCTTGATCAACTCTTGAGGGTAGACTTATAGGACCTATTTTATGTAAAATGAGGTGCTAAATCCACTGGTGAAAACCGCGATGTCCTATCTTTAACCGTTTAGGAGATCGAGTAAAATGGAAAATAATAGATATTTGAAAATGTGATATATAAACATTTTATTCGTTTGTACCTTTATCAACCCTTGATAGTAGACATATAGGACTTATTTTACGTAAAATGGGGTGCTAAATCCACTGGTGAAAACCGCGATGTCCTATCTTTAACCGTTTAGGAGATGGAGTAAAATGGAGAATAATAGATATATGGAAATGTGATATATAAACATTTTATTCGTTTGTACCTTTATCAACTCTTGATAGTAGATTTATAGGACTTATTTTACGTAAAATGAGGTGCTAAATCCACTGGTGAAATCCGCGATGTCCTATCTTTAACCGTTTAGGAGATCGAGTAAAATATAAAATAATAGATATTTGAAAATGTGATATATAAACATTTTATTCGTTTGTACCTTTATCAACTCTTGATAGTAGACATATAGGACTTATTTTATGTAAAATATGGTGCTTAGTCCACTGGTGAAATCCGCGATGTCCTATCTTTAACTGTTTAGGAGATCGAGTAAAATGGAGAATAATAGATATTTGAAAATGTGATATATAAACATTTTATTCGTTTGTACCTTTATCAACTCTTGAGAGTAGACTTATAGGACTTATTTTATGTAAAATGAGGTGCTAAATCCACTGGTGAAAACCGCGATGTCCTATCTTTAACCGTTTAGGAGATCGAGAAAAATGGAGAATATTAGATATTTGAAAATGTGATATATAAACATTTTATTCGTTTGTACCTTTATCAACTCTTGATAGTAGATTTATAGGACATATTTTACGTAAAATGAGGTGCTAAATATACTAGTAGAAACCGCGATGTCCTATCTTTAACCGTTTAGGAGATCGAGTAAATTGGAGAATAATAGATATTTGAAAATGTGATGTTTAAACATTTTATTCGTTTGTACCTTTATCAACTCTTGAGAGTAGACTTATAGGACTTATTTTATGTAAAATGAGGTGCTCAATCCACTGGTGAAAACCGCGATGTCCTATCTTTAACCGTTTAAGAGATCGAATAAAATGGAGAATAATAGATATTTGAAAATGAGATATATAAACATTTTATTCGTTTGTACCTTTATCAACTCTTGAGAGTAGACTTATAGGACTTATTTTATGTAAAATGAGGTGCTCAATCCACTGGTGAAAACCGCGATGTCCTATCTTTAACCGTTTAAGAGATCGAATAAAATGGAGAATAATAGATATTTGAAAATGTGATATATAAACATTTTATTCGTTTGTACCTTTATCAACTCTTGAGAGTAGACTTATAGGACTTATTTTATGTAAAATAAGGTGCTTAGTCCACTGGTAAAATCCGCGATGTCCTATCTTTAACTGCTTAGGAGATCGAGTAAAATGGAGAATAATAGATATTTGAAAATGTGATATATATACATTTTATTCGTTTGTACCTTTATCAACTCTTGAGAGTAGACTTATAGGACTTATTTTATGTAAAATGGGGTGCTTAATCCACTGGTGAAAACCGCGATGTCCTATCTTTAACCGTTTAGGAGATCGAGTAAAATGGAAAATAATAGATATTTGAAAATGTGATATATAAACATTTTATTCGTTTGTACCTTTATCAACTCTTGATAGTAGACATATAGGACTTATTTTACGTAAAATGGGGTGCTAAATCTACTGGTGAAAACCGCGATGTCCTATCTTTAACCGTTTAGGAGATGGAGTAAAATGGAGAATAATAGATATATGGAAATGTGATATATATACATTTTATTCGTTTGTACCTTTATCAACTCTTGAGAGTAGACTTATAGGACTTATTTCATGTAAAATGAGGTGCTAAATCCACTGATGATAACCGCGATGTCCTATCTTTAACCGTTTAGGAGAACGAGTAAAATGGAGAATAATAGATATTTGAAAATGTGATATATAAACATTTTATTCGTTTTTACCTTTATCAACTCTTGAGAGTAGACTTATAGGACCTATTTTATGTAAAATGAGGTTCTAAATCCACTGGTGAAAACCGCGATGTCCTATTTTTAACCGTTTAGGAGATTGAGTAAAATGGAGAATAATAGATATTTGAAAATGTGATATATAAACATTTTATTCGTTTGTACCTTTATCAACTCTTAAGAGTAGACTTATAGGACTTATTTTATGTAAAATGAGGTGCTAAATCCACTGGTGAAATCCGCGATGTCCTATCTTGAACTGTTTAGGATATCGAGTAAAATGGAGAAAAATAGATATTTGAAATTGTGATATATAAACATTTTATTCGTTTGTACCTTTATCAACTCTTGAGAGTAGACTTATAGGACCTATTTTATGTAAAATGAGGTGCTAAATCCACTGGTGAAAACCGCGATGTCCTATCTTGAACCGTTTAGGAGATCGCGTAAAATGGAGAAAAATAGATATTTGAAAATGTGATATAAAAACATTTTATTTGTTTTTACCTTTATCAACTCTTGAGAGTAGACTTATGGGACCTATTTTATGTAAAATGAGGTGCTAAATCCACTGGTGAAAACCTCGATGTCCTATCTTTAACCGTTTAGGAGATCGAGTAAAATGGAGAATAATAGATATTTGTAAATGTGATATATAAACATTTTATTCGTTTGTTCCTTTATCAACTCTTGAGAGTAGACTTATAGGACTTATTTTATGTAAAATGAGGTGCTTAATCCACTGGTGAAAACCGCGATGTCGTATCTTGAACCGTTTAGGAGATCGCGTAAAATGGAGAAAAATAGATATTTGATAATGTGATATATAAACATTTTATTTGTTTTTACCTTTATCAACTCTTGAGAGTAGACTTATGGGACCTATTTTATGTAAAATGAGGTGCTAAATCCACTGGTGAAAACCTCAATGTCCTATCTTTAACCGTTTAGGAGATCGAGTAAAATGGAGAATAATAGTTATTTGTAAATGTGATATATAAACATTTTATTCGTTTGTACCTTTATCAACTCTTGAGAGTAGACTTATAGGACCTATTTTATGTAAAATGAGGTGCTAAATCCACTGGTGAAAACCGCGATGACCTATCTTTAACCGTTTAGGAGATCGAGTAAAATGGAGAATAATAGATATTTGAAAATGTGATATATAAACATTTTATTCGTTTTTACCTTTATCAACTCTTGAGAGTAGACTTATAAGACCTATTTTATGTAAAATGAGGTGCTAAATCCACTGGTGAAAACCGCGATGTGATATCTTCAACCGTTTAGGAGAACGAGTAAAATGGAGAATAAGAGATATTTGAAAATGTGATATATAAACATTTTATTCGTTTTTACCTTTATCAACTATTGAGAGTAGACTTATAGGACCTATTTTATGTAAAATGAGGTTCTAAATCCACTGGTGAAAACCGCGATGTCCTATCTTTAACCGTTTGGAGATCGAGTGAAATGGAGAATAATAGATATTTGAAAATGTGATATATAAACATTTTATTCGTTTGTACCTTTATCAACTCTTGAGAGTAGACTTATAGGACCTATTTTATGTAAAATGAGGTTCTAAATCCACTGGTGAAAACCGCGAGGTCCTATCTTTAACCGTTTAAAATGAGGTTCTAAATCCACTGGTGAAAACCGCGATGTCCTATCTTTAACCGTTTAGATGATCGAGTAAAATGGAGAATAATAGATATTTGATAATGTGATATATAAACATTTTATTCGTTTGTACCTTTATCAACTCTTGAGAGTAGACTTATAGGACCTATTTTATGTAAAATGATTTGCTAAATCCACTGGTGAAAACCGCGATGTCCTATCTTTCACCGTTTAGGAGATCGAGTAAATTGGAGAATAATAGATATTTGAAAATGTGATATATAAACATTTTATTCGTTTGTCCCTTTATCAACTCATGAGAGTACACTTATAGGACTTATTTTATGTAAAATGAGGTGCTAAATCCACTGGTGAAAACCGCGATGTCCTATTTTTAACCGTTTAGGAGATTGAGTAAAATGGAGAATAATAGATATTTGAAAATGTGAAATATAAACATTTTATTCGTTTGTACCTTTATCAACTCTTAAGAGTAGACTTATAGGACTTATTTTATGTAAAATGAGGTGCTAAATCCACTGGTGAAATCCGCGATGTCCTATCTTGAACTGTTTAGGATATCGAGTAAAATGGAGAAAAATAGATATTTGAAAATGTGATATATAAACATTTTATTCGCTTGTACCTTTATCAACTCTTGAGAGTAGACTTATAGGACTTATTTTATGTAAAATGAGGTGCTAAATCCACTGGTGAAAACCGCGATGTCCTATTTTTAACCGTTTAGGAGATTGAGTAAAATGGAGAATAATAGATATTTGAAAATGTGATATATAAACATTTTATTCGTTTGTACCTTTATCAACTCTTAAGAGTAGACTTATAGGACTTATTTTATGTAAAATGAGGTGCTAAATCCACTGGTGAAATCCGCGATGTCCTATCTGGAACTGTTTAGGATATCGAGTAAAATGGAGAAAAATAGATATTTGAAATTGTGATATATAAACATTTTATTCGTTTGTACCTTTATCAACTCTTGAGAGTAGACTTATAGGACCTATTTTATGTAAAATGGGGTGCTAAATCCACTGGTGAAAACCGCGATGTCCTATCTTGAACCGTTTAGGAGATCGCGTAAAATGGAGAAAAATAGATATTTGAAAATGTGATATAAAAACATTTTATTTGTTTTTACCTTTATCAACTCTTGAGAGTAGACTTATGGGACCTATTTTATGTAAAATGAGGTGCTAAATCCACTGGTGAAAACCTCGATGTCCTATCTTTAACCGTTTAGGAGATCGAGTAAAATGGAGAATAATAGATATTTGTAAATGTGATATATAAACATTTTATTCGTTTGTTCCTTTATCAACTCTTGAGAGTAGACTTATAGGTCTTATCTTATGTAAAATGAGGTGCTAAATCCACCGGTGTAATCCGCGATGACCTATCTTTAACCGTTTAGGAGATCGAGTATAATGGAGAATAATAGATATTTGATAATATGATATATAAACATTTTATTCGTTTGTTCCTTTATCAACCCTTGAGAGTAGACTTATAGGACTTATTTTATGTAAAATGAGGTGCTAAATCCACTGGTGAAAACCGCGATGTCCTATCTTTCACCGTTTAGGAGATCGAGTAAAATGGAGAATAATAGATATTTGAAAATGTGATATATAAACATTTTATTCGATTGTACCTTTATCAACTCTTGAGAGTAGACTTATAGGACAAATTTTATGTAAAATGGGGTGCTTAATCCACTGGTGAAATCCGCGATGTCCTATCTTTAACCGTTTAGGAGATCGAGTATAATGGAGAATAATAGAAATTTGAAAATGTGACATATAAACATTTTATTCGTTTTTACCTTTATCAACTCTTGATAGTAGACTTATAGGACCTATTTTATGTAAAATGAGGTGCTAAATCCACTGGTAAAAACCGCGATGTGATATCTTTAACCGTTTAGGAGATCGAGTAAAATGGAAAATAATAGATATTTGAAAATGTGATATATAAACATTTTATTCGTTTGTACCTTTATCAACTCTTAAGAGTACACTTATAGGACTTATTTTATGAAAAATGAGGTGCTAAATCCACTGGTGAAAACCGCGATGTCCTATTTTTATCCGTTTAGGAGATTGAGTAAAATGGAGAATAATAGATATTTGAAAATGTGATATATAAACATTTTATTCGTTTGTACCTTTATCAACTCTTAAGAGTAGACTTATAGGACTTATTTTATGTAAAATGAGGTGCTAAATCCACTGGTGAAATCTGCGATGTCCTATCTTGAACCGTTTAGGAGATCGAGTAAAATGGAGAATAATAGATATTTGAAAATGTGATATATAAACATTTTATTGTTTGTACCTATATCAACTCTTAAGAGTACACTTATAGGACTTATTTTATGTAAAATGAGGTGCTAAATCCACTGGTGAAAACCGCGATGTCCTATTTCTAACCGTTTAGGAGATTGAGTAAAATGGAGAATAATAGATATTTGAAAATGTGATATATAAACATTTTATTCGTTTGTACCTTTATCAACTCTTGAGAGTAGACTTATAGGTCTTATCTTATGTAAAATGAGGTGCTAAATCCACCGGTGAAATCCGCGATGTCCTATCTTTAACCGTTTAGGAGATCGAGTATAATGGAGAATAATAGATATTTGATAATATGATATATAAACATTTTATTCGTTTGTTCTTTTATCAACCCTTGAGAGTAGACTTATAGGACTTATTTTATGTAAAATGAGGTGCTAAATCCACTGGTGAAAACCGCGATGTCCTATCTTTCATTGTTTAGGAGATCGAGTAAAATGGAGAATAATAGATATTTGAAAATGTGATATATAAACATTTTATTCGATTGTACCTTTATCAACTCTTGAGAGTAGACTTATAGGACTTATTTTATGTAAAATGGGGTGCTTAATCCACTGGTGAAATCCGCGATGTCCTATCTTTAACCGTTTAGGAGATCGAGTATAATGGAGAATAATAGAAATTTGAAAATGTGACATATAAACATTTTATTCGTTTTTACCTTTATCAACTCTTGATAGTAGACTTATAGGACCTATTTTATGTAAAATGAGGTGCTAAATCCACTGGTGAAAACCGCGATGTCCTATCTTTAACCGTTTAGGAGATCGAGTAAAATGGAGAATAATAGATATTTGAAAATGTGATATATAAACATTTTATTCGATTGTACCTTTATCAACTCTTGAGAGTAGACTTATAGGAATTATTTTATGTAAAATGGGGTGCATAATCCACTGATGAAAACCGCGATGTCTTATCTTTAACCGTTTAGGAGATCGAGTGAAATGGAGAATAATAGATATTTGAAAATGTGATATATAAACATTTTATTCGTTTTTACCTTTATCAACTCTTGAGAGTAGACTTATAGGACCTCATTTATGTAAAATGAGGTTCTAAATCCACTGGTGAAAACCGCGATGTCCTATCTTTAACCGTTTAGGAGATCGAGTAAATTGGAGAATAATAGATATTTGAAAATGTGATATATAAATATTTTATTCGTTTGTACCTTTATCAACTCTTGAGAGTAGACTTATAGGACCTATTTTATGTAAAATGAGGTTCTAAATCCACTGGTGAAAACCGCGATGTCCTATCTTTAACCGTTTAAAATGAGGTTCTAAATCCACTGATGAAAACCGCGATGTATTATCTTTAACCGTTTAGGAGATCGAGTAAAATGGAGAATAATAGATATTTGATAATGTGATATATAAACATTTTATTCGTTTGTACCTTTATCACCTCTTGAGAGTAGACTTATAGGACCTATTTTATGTAAAATGAGGTGCAAAATCCACTGGTGAAAACCGCGATGTGATATCTTTAACCGTTTAGGAGATCGAGTAAAATGGAGAATAATAGATATATGAAAATGTGATATATAAACATTTTATTCGATTGTACCTTTATCAACTCTTGAGAGTAGACTTATAGGTCTTATTTTATGTAAAATGAGGTGCTAAATCCACCGGTGAAATCCGCGATGTCCTATCTTTAACCGTTTAGGAGATCGAGTATAATGGAGAATAATAGATATTTGATAATATGATATATAAACATTTTATTCGTTTGTTCCTTTATCAACCCTTGAGAGTAGACTTATAGGACTTATTTTATGTAAAATGAGGTGCTAAATCCACTGGTGAAATCCGCGATGTCCTATCTTGAACCGTTTAGGAGATCGAGTAAAATGGAGAACAAAAGATATTTGAAAATGTGATATATAAACATTTTATTGTTTGTACCTATATCAACTCTTAAGAGTAGACTTATAGGACTTATTTTATGTAAAATGAGGTGCTAAATCCACTGGTGAAATCCGCGATGTCCTATCTTGAACCGTTTAGGAGATCGAGTAAAATGGAGAATAATAGATATTTGAAAATGTGATATATAAACATTTTATTCGTTTGTACCTTTATCAACATTTGAGAGTAGACTTATAGGACCTATTTTATGTAAAATGAGGTGCTAAATCCACTGGTGAAAACCGCGATGTCCTATCTTGAATTGTTTAGGAGATCGAGTAAAATGGAAAATAATAGATATTTGAAAATGTATATATAAACATTTTATTCGTTTGTACCTTGATCAACTCTTGAGGGTAGACTTATAGGACCTATTTTATGTAAAATAAGGTGCTAAATCCACTGGTGAAAACCGCGATGTCCTATCTTTAACCGTTTAGGAGATCGAGTAAAATGGAGAATAATAGATATTGGAAAATGTGATATATAAACATTTTATTCGATTGTACCTTTATCAACTCTTGAGAGTAGACTTATAGGAATTATTTTATGTAAAATGGGGTGCATAATCCACTGATGAAAACCGCGAAGTCCTATCTTTAACCGTTTAGGAGATCGAGTGAAATGGAGAAAAATAGATATTTGAAAATGTGATATATAAACATTTTATTAGTTTTTACCTTTATCAACTCTTGAGAGTAGACTTATAGGACCTCTTTTATGTAAAATGAGGTTCTAAATCCACTGGTGAAAACCGCGATGTCCTATCTTTAACCGTTTAGGAGATCGAGTAAATTGGAGAATAATAGATATTTGAAAATGTGATATATAAACATTTTATTCGTTTGTACCTTTATCAACTCTTGAGGGTAGACTTATAGGACCTATTTTATGTAAAATGAGGTTCTAAATCCACTGGTGAAAAATGCGATGTCCTATCTTTAACCGTTTAAAATGAGGTTCTAAATCCACTGGTGAAAACCGCGATGTCCTATCTTTAACCGTTTAGGAGATCGAGTAAAATGGAGAATAATAGATATTTGAAAATGTGATATATAAACATTTTATTCGTTTGTACCTTTATCGACTCTTGAGAGTAGACTTATAGGACTTATTTTATGTAAAATGAGGAGCTAAATCCACTGGTGAAAACCTCGATGTCCTATCTTTAACCGTTTAGGAGATCGAGTAAAATGGAGAATAATAGATATTTGAAAATGTGATATATAAACATTTTATTCGTTTGTACCTTTATGAACTCTTGAGAGTAGACTTATAGGACCTATATTATGTAAAATGAGGTGCTAAATCCACTGGTGAAAACCTCGATGTCCTATCTTTAACCGTTTAGGAGATCGAGTAAAATGGAGAATAATAGATATTTGAAAATGTGATATATAAACATTTTATTTGTTTGAACCTTTATCAACATTTGAGAGTAGACTTAAAGGACCTATTTTATGTAAAATGAGGTGCTAAATCCACTGGTGAAAACCACGATGTCCTATCTTTAACCGTTTAGGAGATCGAGTAAAATGGAGAATAATAGATATTTGAAAATGTAATATATAAACATTTTATTCGTTTTTACCTTTATCAACTCTTGAGAATAGACTTATAGGACTTATTTTATGTAAAATGGGGTGCTTAATCCACTGATGAACACCGCGATGTCCTATCTTTAACCGTTTAGGAGATGGAGTAAAATGGAGAATAATAGATATTTGAAAATGTGATATATAAACATTTTATTCGTTTGTACCTTTATCAACTCTTAAGAGTAGACTTATAGGACTTATTTTATGTAAAATGAAGTGCTAAATCCACTGGTGAAAACCGCGATGTGCTATTTTTAACTGTTTAGGAGATCGAGTAAAATGGATGATAATAGATATTTGAAAATGTGATATATAAACATTTTATTCGTTTGTACCTTTATCAACTCTTGAGAGTAGACTTATAGGAGTTATTTTATGTAAAATATAGTGCTAAATCCAATGATAAAAACCGCGATGTCCCATCTTTAACCGTTTAGGAGATCAAGTAAAATGGAGAATAATAGATATTTGAAAATGTGATATATAAACATTTTATTCTTTTGTACCTTTATCAACTCTTGAGAGTAGATTTATAGAACTTATTTTATGTAAAATGAGGTGCTAAATCCACTGGTGAAAACCGCGATGTCCTATCTTTAACCGTTTAGGAGATCGAGTAAAATGGAGAATGATAGATATTTGAAAATGTGATATATAAACATTTTATTCGTTTGTACCTTTATCAACTTTTGAGAGTAGACTTATAGGACTTATTATATGTTAAATGAGGTGCTAAATCCACTGGTGGAAACCGCGATGTCCTATTTTCAACCGTTTAGGTGATCGAGTAAAATGGAGGATAAGAGATATTTGAAAATGTGATATATAAACATTTTATTCGTTTGTACCTTTATCATCTCTTGAGAGTAGACTTATAGGACCTATTTTATGTAAAATGAGGTGCTAAATCCACTGGTGAAAACCTCGATGTCCTATCTTAAACCGTTTAGGAGATCGAGTAAAATGGAGAATAATAGATATTTGAACATGTGATATATAAACAATTAATTCGTTTGTACCTTTATCAACTCTTAAGAGTAGACTTATAGGACTTATTTTATGTAAAATGAGTTGCTAAATCCACTGGTAGAAGCCGCGATGTCCTATCTTTAACCGTTTAGGAGATCGAGTAAAATGGAGAATAATAGATATTTGAAAATGTGATATATAAACAATTAATTCGTTTGTACCTTTATCAACTCTTGAGAGTAGAGTTATAGGAGTTATTTTATGTAAAATGAGGTGCTAAATCCTCTGGTGGAAACCGCGATGTCCTATCTTTAACCGTTTAGGAGATCGAGTAAAATGGAGAATAATAGATATTTGAAAATGTGATATATAAACATTTTATTCGTTTGTACCTTTATCGACTCTTGAGAGTAGACTTATAGGACTTATTTTATGTAAAAAATAGTGCTAAATCCACTGGTGAAAACCGCGATGTCCTATCTTTAACCGTTTAGGAGATCGAGTAAAATGGAGAATAATAGATATTTGAAAATGTGATATATAAACATTTTATTCGTTTGTACCTTTATCAACTCTTGAGAGTAGACTTATAGGACCTATATTATGTAAAATGAGGTGCTAAATCCACTGGAGAAAACCTCGATGTCCTATCTTTAACCGTTTAGGAGATCGAGTAAAATGGAGAATAATAGATATTTGAAAATGTGATATATAAACATTTTATTCGTTTGTACCTTTATCAACTTTTGAGAGTAGACTTATAGGACTTATTATATGTTAAATGAGGTGCTAAATCCACTGGTGAAAACCGCGATGTCCTATTTTCAACCGTTTAGGTGATCGAGTAAAATGGAGGATAAGAGATATTTGAAAATGTGATATATAAACATTTTATTCGTTTGTACCTTTATCAACTCTTGAGAGTAGACTTATAGGACCTATATTATGTAAAATGAGGTGCTAAATCCACTGGTGAAAACCTCGATGTCCTATCTTTAACCGTTTAGGAGATCGAGTAAAATGGAGAATAATAGATATTTGAAAATGTGATATATAAACATTTTATTTGTTTGAACCTTTATCAACATTTGAGAGTAGACTTATAGGACCTACTTTATGTAAAATGAGGTGCTAAAT
Source organism: Silvanus unidentatus (assembly GCA_963930825.1). Taxonomy (NCBI): domain Eukaryota; kingdom Metazoa; phylum Arthropoda; class Insecta; order Coleoptera; family Silvanidae; genus Silvanus; species Silvanus unidentatus. The sequence continues at coordinate 17,097,252 of OZ005757.1, read as the reverse complement.
CCACTGGTGAAAACCACGATGTCCTATCTTTAACCGTTTAGGAGATCGAGTAAAATGGAGAATAATAGATATTTGAAAATGTGATATATAAACATTTTATTCGTTTGTACCTTTATCAACTCTTGAGAGTAGACTTATAGGACCTATTTTATGTAAAATGAGGTTCTAAATCCACTGGAGAAAACCGCGATGTCCTATCTTTAACGGTTTAGGAGATCGAGTAAAATGGAGAATAATAGATATTTGAAAATGTGATATATAAACATTTTATTCGTTTGTACCTTTATCAACTCATGAGAGTAGACTTATAGGACTTATTTTATGTAAAATGAGGTGCTAAATCCACTGGTGAAATCCGCGATGTCCTATCTTTAATCGTTTAGGAGATCGAGTAAAATGGAAAATAATAGATATTTGAAAATGTGATATATAAACATTTTATTCATTTGTACCTTTATCAACTCTTGAGAGTAGACTTATAGGTCTTATTTTATGTAAAATGAGGTACTAAATCCTCTGGTGAAAACCGCGATTTCCCATCTTTAACCGTTTAGGAGATCGAGTAAAATGGAGAAAAATAGATATTTGAAAATGTGATATATAAACATTTTATTCGTTTGTACCTTTATCAACTCTTGAGAGTAGACTTATAGGAGTTATTTTATGTAAAATGAGGTGCTGAATCCTCTTGTGGAAACCGCGATGTCCTATCTTTAACCGTTTAGGAGATCGAGTAAAATGGAGAATAAAATATATTTGAAAATGTGATATATAAACATTTAATTCGTTTGTACCTTTATCAACTCTTGAGAGTAGACTTATAGGAGTTATTTTATGTAAAATATAGTGCTAAATCCACTGGTGAAAATCGCGATGTCCTATCTTTTACCGTTTAGGAGATCGAGTAAAATGGAGAATAATAGATATTTGAAAATGTGATATATAAACATTTAATTCGTTTGTACCTTTATCAACTCTTGAGAGTAGACTTATAGGAGTTATTTTATGTAAAATATAGTGCTAAATCCACTGGTGAAAACCGCGATGTCCTATCTTTAACCGTTTAGGAGATCGAGTAAAATGGATAAAAATAGTTATTTGAAAATGTGATATATAAACATTTTATTCGTTTGTACCTTTAACAACTCTTGAGAGTAGACTTATAGGAGTTATTTTATGTAAAATGAGGTGCTAAATCCACTGGTGAAAACCGCGATGTCCTATCCTTAACCTTTTAGGAGATCGAGTAAAATGGAGAATAATAGATATTTTATAATGTGATATATAAACATTTTATTCGTTTGTACCTTTATCAACTCTTGAGAGTAGACTTATAGGACCTATTTTATGTAAAATGAGGTTCTAAATCCACTGGAGAAAACCGCGATGTCCTATCTTTAACGGTTTAGGAGATCGAGTAAAATGGAGAATAATAGATATTTTATAATGTGATATATAAACATTTTATTCGTTTGTACCTTTATCAACTCTTAAGAGTAGACTTATAAGACTTATTTTATGTAAAATGAGGTGCTAAATCCACTGGTGAAAACCGCGATGTCCTATCTTTAACCGTTTAGGATATCGAGTAATATGGATATTAATAGATATTTGAAAATGTGATATATAAACATTTTATTCGTTTGTACCTTTATCAACTCTAAAGAGTAGACTTATGGGACTTATTTTATGTAAAATGAGGTGCTAAATCCACTGGTGAAAACCGCGATGTCCTATTTTTAACCGTTTAGGAGATCGAGTAAAATGGAAAATAATAGATATTTGAAAATGTGATATATAAACATTTTGTTCGTTTGTACCTTTATCAACTCTAAAGACTAGACTTATAGGACTTATTTTATGTAAATTGAGGTGCTAAATCCACTGTTAAAAACCGCGATGTCCTATCTTTAACCGTTTAGGAGATCGAGTAAAATGGAGAATAATAGATATTTGAAAATGTGATATATAAACATTTTATTCATTTGTACCTTTATCAACTCTTGAGAGTAGACTTATAGGTCTTATTTTATGTAAAATGAGGTACTAAATCCTCTGGTGAAAACCGCGATTTCCCATCTTTAACCGTTTAGGAGATCGAGTAAAATGGAGAAAAATAGATATTTGAAAATGTGATATATAAACATTTTATTCGTTTGTACCTTTATCAACTCTTAAGAGTAGACTTATAGAAGTTATTTTATGTAAAATGAGGTGCTGAATCCTCTTGTGGAAACCGCGATGTCCTATCTTTAACCGTTTAGGAGATCGAGTAAAATGGAGAATAAAAGATATTTGAAAATGTGATATATAAACATTTAATTCGTTTGTACCTTTATCAACTCTTAAGAGTAGACTTATAAGACTTATTTTATGTAAAATGAGGTGCTAAATCCACTGGTGAAAACCGCGATGTCCTATTTTCAACCGTTTAGGAGATGGAGTAAATTGAAGAATAATAGATATTTGAAAATGTGATATATAAACATTTTATTCGTTTGTACCTTTATCAACTCATGAGAGTAGACTTATAGGACTTATTTTATGTAAAATGAGGTGCTAAATCCACTGGTGAAAACCGCGATGTCCCATCTTTAACCGTTTAGGAGATCGAGTAAAATGGATATTAATAGATATTTGAAAATGTGATATATAAACATTTTATTCGTTTGTACCTTTATCAACTCATGAGAGTAGACTTATAGGACTTATTTTATGTAAAATGAGGTGCTAAATCCACTGGTGAAATCCGCGATGTCCTATCTTTAATCGTTTAGGAGATCGAGTAAAATGGAAAATAATAGATATTTGAAAATGTGATATATAAACATTTTATTCGTTTGTACCTTTATCAACTCTAAAGAGTAGACTTATAGGACTTATTTTATGTAAACTGAGGTGCTAAATCCACTGGTGAAAACCGCGATGTCCTATCTTGAACCGTTTAGGAGATCGAGTAAAATGGATAAAAATAGTTATTTGAAAATGTGATATATAAACATTTTATTCGTTTGTACCTTTAACAACTCTTGAGAGTAGACTTATAGGAGTTATTTTATGTAAAATGAGGTGCTAAATCCACTGGTGAAAACCGCGATGTCCTATCTTTAACCTTTTAGGAGATCGAGTAAAATGGAGAATAATAGATATTTTATAATGTGATATATAAACATTTTATTCGTTTGTACCTTTATCAACTCTTGAGAGTAGACTTATAGGACCTATTTTATGTAAAATGAGGTTCTAAATCCCCTGGTGAAAACCGCGATGTCCTATCTTTAACGGTTTAGGAGATCGAGTAAAATGGAGAATAATAGATATTTTATAATGTGATATATAAACATTTTATTCGTTTGTACCTTTATCAACTCTTGAGAGTAGACTTATAAGAGTTATATAATGTAAAATGGGGAGCTAAATCCACTGGTGAAAACCGCGATGTCCTATCTTTAACCGTTTAGGATATCGAGTAATATGGATATTAATAGATATTTGAAAATGTGATATATAAACATTTTATTCGTTTGTACCTTTATCAACTCTAAAGAGTAGACTTATGGGACTTATTTTATGTAAAATGAGGTGCTAAATCCACTGGTGAAAACCGCGATGTCCTATTTTTAACCGTTTAGGAGATCGAGTAAAATGGAAAATAATAGATATTTGAAAATGTGATATATAAACATTTTGTTCGTTTGTACCTTTATCAACTCTAAAGACTAGACTTATAGGACTTATTTTATGTAAATTGAGGTGCTAAATCCACTGGTAAAAACCGCGATGTCCTATCTTTAACCGTTTAGGAGATCGAGTAAAATGGAGAATAATATATATTTGAAAATGTGATATATAAACATTTTATTCATTTGTACCTTTATCAACTCTTGAGAGTAGACTTATAGGTCTTATTTTATGTAAAATGAGGTACTAAATCCTCTGGTGAAAACCGCGATTTCCCATCTTTAACCGTTTAGGAGATCGAGTAAAATGGAGAAAAATAGATATTTGAAAATGTGATATATAAACATTTTATTCGTTTGTACCTTTATCAACTCTTGAGAGTAGACTTATAGAAGTTATTTTATGTAAAATGAGGTGCTGAATCCTCTTGTGGAAACCGCGATGTCCTATCTTTAACCGTTTAGGAGATCGAGTAAAATGGAGAATAAAAGATATTTGAAAATGTGATATATAAACATTTAATTCGTTTGTACCTTTATCAACTCTTGAGAGTAGACTTATAGGAGTTATTTTATGTAAAATATAGTGCTAAATCCACTGGTGAAAACCGCGATGTCCTATCTTTTACCGTTTAGGAGATCGAGTAAAATGGAGAATAATAGATATTTGAAAATGTGATATATAAACATTTTATTCGTTTGTACCTTTATCAACTCTTAAGAGTAGACTTATAAGACTTATTTTATGTAAAATGAGGTGCTAAATCCACTGGTGAAAACCGCGATGTCCTATTTTCAACCGTTTAGGAGATGGAGTAAATTGAAGAATAATAGATATTTGAAAATGTGATTTATAAACATTATATTCGTTTGTACCTTTATCAACTTTTGAGAGTAGACTAATAAGACCTATTTTATGTAAAATGAGGTGCTAAATCCACTGGTGAAAACCGCGATGTCCTATCTTTAACCGTTTAGGAGATCGAGTAAAATGGAGAATAATAGATATTTGAAAATGTGATATATAAACATTTTATTCGTTTGTACCTTTATCAACTCTTGAGAGTAGACTTATAGGACTTATTTTATGTAAAATGAGGTGCTAAATCCACTGGTGAAATCCGCGCTGTTCTATCTTTAATCGTTTAGGAGATCGAGTAAAATGGAGAATAATAGATATTTGAAAATGTGATATATAAACATTTTATTCGTTTGTACTTTTATCAACTCTAAAGAGTAGACTTATAGGACTTATTTTATGTAAACTGAGGTGCTAAATCCACTGGTGAAAACCGCGATGTCCTATCTTGAACCGTTTAGGAGATCGAGTAAAATGAAGAATAATAGATATTTGAAAATGTGATATATAAACATTATATTCGTTTGTACCTTTATCAACTTTTGAGAGTAGACTAATAGGACCTATTTTATGTAAAATGAGGTGCTAAATCCACTGGTGAAAACCGCGATGTCCTATCTTTAACCGTTTAGGAGATCGAGTAATATGGAGAATAATAGATATTTGAAAATGTGATATATAAACATTTTATTCGTTTGTACCTTTATCAACTCTAAAGAGTAGACTTATAGGACTTATTTTATGTAAACTAAGTTGCTAAATCCACTGGTGAAAACCGCGATGTCCTATCTTGAACCGTTTAGGAGATCGAGTAAAATGAAGAATAATAGATATTTGAAAATGTGATTTATAAACATTATATTCGTTTGTACCTTTATCAACTTTTGAGAGTAGACTAATAAGACCTATTTTATGTAAAATGAGGTGCTAAATCCACTGGTGAAAACCGCGATGTCCTATCTTTAACCGTTTAGGTGATCGAGTAAAATGGAGAATAATAGATATTTGAAAATGTGATATATAAACATTTTATTCGTTTGTACCTTTATCAACTCATGAGAGTAGACTTATAAGACTTATTTTATGTAAAATGAGGTGCTAAATCCACTGGTGAAAACCGCGATGTCCTATCTTGAACCGTTTAGGAGATTGAGTAAAATGGAGAATAATAGATATTTGAAAATGTGATATATAAACATTTTGTTCGTTTGTACCTTGATCAACTTTTGAGAGTAGACTTATAGGACTTATTTTATGTGAAATGAGGTGCTAAATCCACTGGTGAAAACCCCGATGTCCTATCTTGAACCGTTTAGGAGATCGAGTAAAATGTAGAATAATTGATATTTGAAAATGTGATATATAAACATTTTATTCGTTTGTACCTTTATCAACTCTTGAGAGTAGACTTATAGGAGTTATTTTATGTAAAATGAGGTGCTGAATCCTCTTGTGGAAACCGCGATGTCCTATCTTTAACCGTTTAGGAGATCGAGCAAAATGGAGAATAATAGATATTTGAAAATGTGATATATAAACATTTTATTCGTTTGTACCTTTATCAACTCTAAAGAGTAGACTTATAGGACTTATTTTATGTAAACTGAGGTGCTAAATCCACTGGTGAAAACCGCGATGTCCTATCTTGAACCGCTTAGGAGATCGAGTAAAATGAAGAATAATAGATATTTGAAAATGTGATATATAAACATTATATTCGTTTGTACCTTTATCAACTTTTGAGAGTAGACTAATAGGACCTATTTTATGTAAAATGAGGTGCTAAATCCACTGGTGAAAACCGCGATGTCCTATCTTTAACCGTTTAGGAGATCGAGTAATATGGAGAATAATAGATATTTGAAAATGTGATATATAAACATTTTATTCGTTTGTACCTTTATCAACTCTTGAGAGTAGACTTATAGGACCTATTTTATGTAAAATGAGGTTCTAAATCCACTGGAGAAAACCGCGATGTCCTATCTTTAACGGTTTAGGAGATCGAGTAAAATGGAGAATAATAGATATTTTATAGTGTGATATATAAACATTTTATTCGTTTGTACCTTTATCAACTCTTAAGAGTAGACTTATAAGACTTATTTTATGTAAAATGAGGTGCTAAATCCACTGGTGAAAACCGCGATGTCCTATCTTTAACCGTTTAGGATATCGAGTAATATGGATATTAATAGATATTTGAAAATGTGATATATAAACATTTTATTCGTTTGTACCTTTATCAACTCTAAAGAGTAGACTTATGGGACTTATTTTATGTAAAATGAGGTGCTAAATCCACTGGTGAAAACCGCGATGTCCTATTTTTAACCGTTTAGGAGATCGAGTAAAATGGAAAATAATAGATATTTGAAAATGTGATATATAAACATTTTGTTCGTTTGTACCTTTATCAACTCTAAAGACTAGACTTATAGGACTTATTTTATGTAAATTGAGGTGCTAAATCCACTGGTAAAAACCGCGATGTCCTATCTTTAACCGTTTAGGAGATCGAGTAAAATGGAGAATAATAGATATTTGAAAATGTGATATATAAACATTTTATTCATTTGTACCTTTATCAACTCTTGAGAGTAGACTTATAGGTCTTATTTTATGTAAAATGAGGTACTAAATCCTCTGGTGAAAACCGCGATTTCCCATCTTTAACCGTTTAGGAGATCGAGTAAAATGGAGAAAAATAGATATTTGAAAATGTGATATATAAACATTTTATTCGTTTGTACCTTTATCAACTCTTGAGAGTAGACTTATAGAAGTTATTTTATGTAAAATGAGGTGCTGAATCCTCTTGTGGAAACCGCGATGTCCTATCTTTAACCGTTTAGGAGATCGAGTAAAATGGAGAATAAAAGATATTTGAAAATGTGATATATAAACATTTAATTCGTTTGTACCTTTATCAACTCTTGAGAGTAGACTTATAGGAGTTATTTTATGTAAAATATAGTGCTAAATCCACTGGTGAAAACCGCGATGTCCTATCTTTTACCGTTTAGGAGATCGAGTAAAATGGAGAATAATAGATATTTGAAAATGTGATATATAAACATTTTATTCGTTTGTACCTTTATCAACTCTTAAGAGTAGACTTATAAGACTTATTTTATGTAAAATGAGGTGCTAAATCCACTGGTGAAAACCGCGATGTCCTATTTTCAACCGTTTAGGAGATGGAGTAAATTGAAGAATAATAGATATTTGAAAATGTGATATATAAACATTTTATTCGTTTGTACCTTTATCAACTCATGAGAGTAGACTTATAGGACTTATTTTATGTAAAATGAGGTGCTAAATCCACTGGTGAAAACCGCGATGTCCTATCTTTAACCGTTTAGAAGATCGAGTAAAATGGATATTAATAGATATTTGAAAATGTGATATATAAACATTTTATTCGTTTGTACCTTTATCAACTCATGAGAGTAGACTTATAGGACTTATTTTATGTAAAATGAGGTGCTAAATCCACTGGTGAAATCCGCGATGTCCTATCTTTAATCGTTTAGGAGATCGAGTAAAATGGAAAATAATAGATATTTGAAAATGTGATATATAAACATTTTATTCGTTTGTACCTTTATCAACTCTAAAGAGTAGACTTATAGGACTTATTTTATGTAATTTGAGGTGCTAAATCCACTGGTGAAAACCGCGATGTCCTATCTTGAACCGTTTAGGAGATCGAGTAAAATGGATAAAAATAGTTATTTGAAAATGTGATATATAAACATTTTATTCGTTTGTACCTTTAACAACTCTTGAGAGTAGACTTATAGGAGTTATTTTATGTAAAATGAGGTGCTAAATCCACTGGTGAAAACCGCGATGTCCTATCTTTAACCTTTTAGGAGATCGAGTAAAATGGAGAATAATAGATATTTTATAATGTGATATATAAACATTTTATTCGTTTGTACCTTTATCAACTCTTGAGAGTAGACTTATAGGACCTATTTTATGTAAAATGAGGTTCTAAATCCCCTGGTGAAAACCGCGATGTCCTATCTTTAACGGTTTAGGAGATCGAGTAAAATGGAGAATAATAGATATTTTATAATGTGATATATAAACATTTTATTCGTTTGTACCTTTATCAACTCTTGAGAGTAGACTTATAAGAGTTATATAATGTAAAATGGGGAGCTAAATCCACTGGTGAAAACCGCGATGTCCTATCTTTAACCGTTTAGGATATCGAGTAATATGGATATTAATAGATATTTGAAAATGTGATATATAAACATTTTATTCGTTTGTACCTTTATCAACTCTAAAGAGTAGACTTATGGGACTTATTTTATGTAAAATGAGGTGCTAAATCCACTGGTGAAAACCGCGATGTCCTATTTTTAACCGTTTAGGAGATCGAGTAAAATGGAAAATAATAGATATTTGAAAATGTGATATATAAACATTTTGTTCGTTTGTACCTTTATCAACTCTAAAGACTAGACTTATAGGACTTATTTTATGTAAATTGAGGTGCTAAATCCACTGGTAAAAACCGCGATGTCCTATCTTTAACCGTTTAGGAGATCGAGTAAAATGGAGAATAATAGATATTTGAAAATGTGATATATAAACATTTTATTCATTTGTACCTTTATCAACTCTTGAGAGTAGACTTATAGGTCTTATTTTATGTAAAATGAGGTACTAAATCCTCTGGTGAAAACCGCGATTTCCCATCTTTAACCGTTTAGGAGATCGAGTAAAATGGAGAAAAATAGATATTTGAAAATGTGATATATAAACATTTTATTCGTTTGTACCTTTATCAACTCTTGAGAGTAGACTTATAGAAGTTATTTTATGTAAAATGAGGTGCTGAATCCTCTTGTGGAAACCGCGATGTCCTATCTTTAACCGTTTAGGAGATCGAGTAAAATGGAGAATAAAAGATATTTGAAAATGTGATATATAAACATTTAATTCGTTTGTACCTTTATCAACTCTTGAGAGTAGACTTATAGGAGTTATTTTATGTAAAATATAGTGCTAAATCCACTGGTGAAAACCGCGATGTCCTATCTTTTACCGTTTAGGAGATCGAGTAAAATGGAGAATAATAGATATTTGAAAATGTGATATATAAACATTTTATTCGTTTGTACCTTTATCAACTCTTAAGAGTAGACTTATAAGACTTATTTTATGTAAAATGAGGTGCTAAATCCACTGGTGAAAACCGCGATGTCCTATTTTCAACCGTTTAGGAGATGGAGTAAATTGAAGAATAATAGATATTTGAAAATGTGATTTATAAACATTATATTCGTTTGTACCTTTATCAACTTTTGAGAGTAGACTAATAAGACCTATTTTATGTAAAATGAGGTGCTAAATCCACTGGTGAAAACCGCGATGTCCTATCTTTAACCGTTTAGGAGATCGAGTAAAATGAAGAATAATAGATATTTGAAAATGTGATTTATAAACATTATATTCGTTTGTACCTTTATCAACTTTTGAGAGTAGACTAATAAGACCTTTTTTATGTAAAATGAGGTGCTAAATCCACTGGTGAAAACCGCGATGTCCTATCTTTAACCGTTTAGGAGATCGAGTAAAATGGAGAATAATAGATATTTGAAAATGTGATATATAAACATTTTATTCGTTTGTACCTTTATCAACTCATGAGAGTAGACTTATAAGACTTATTTTATGTAAAATGAGGTGCTAAATCCACTGGTGAAAACCGCGATGTCCTATCTTGAACCGTTTAGGAGATTGAGTAAAATGGAGAATAATAGATATTTGAAAATGTGATATATAAACATTTTGTTCGTTTGTACCTTGATCAACTTTTGAGAGTAGACTTATAGGACTTATTTTATGTGAAATGAGGTGCTAAATCCACTGGTGAAAACCCCGATGTCCTATCTTGAACCGTTTAGGAGATCGAGTAAAATGTAGAATAATTGATATTTGAAAATGTGATATATAAACATTTTGTTCGTTTGTACTTTTATCAACTCTTGAGAGTAGACTTATAGGACATATTTTATGTAAAATGAGGTGCTACATCCACTGGTGAAAACTGCGATGTCCTATTTTTAACCTTTTTGGAGATCGAGTAAAATGGAGTATAATAGATATTTGCATATGTGATATATAAACATTTTATTCGTTTGTACCTTTATCAACTCTTAAGAGTAGACTTATAGGACTTATTTTATGTAAAATGAGGTGCTAAATCCACTGGTGAAAACCGCGATGTCCTATCTTTATCGGTTTAGGAGATCGAGTAAAATGGATAAAAATAGTTATTGGAAAATGTGATATATAAACATTTTATTCGTTTGTACCTTTAACAACTCTTGAGAGTAGACTTATAGGAGTTATTTTATGTAAAATGAGGTGCTAAATCCACTGGTGAAAACCGCGATGTCCTATCTTTAACCGTTTAGGAGATCGAGTAAAATGGAGAATAATAGATATTTGAAAATGTGATATATAAACATTTTATTCGTTTGTACCTTTATCAACTCTTGAGAGTAGACTTATAGGACTTATTTTATGTAAAATGAGGTGCTAAATCCACTGGTGAAATCCGCGCTGTTCTATCTTTAATCGTTTAGGAGATCGAGTAAAATGGAGAATAATAGATATTTGAAAATGTGATATATAAACATTTTATTCGTTTGTACTTTTATCAACTCTAAAGAGTAGACTTATAGGACTTATTTTATGTAAACTGAGGTGCTAAATCCACTGGTGAAAACCGCGATGTCCTATCTTGAACCGTTTAGGAGATCGAGTAAAATGAAGAATAATAGATATTTGAAAATGTGATATATAAACATTATATTCGTTTGTACCTTTATCAACTTTTGAGAGTAGACTAATAGGACCTATTTTATGTAAAATGAGGTGCTAAATCCACTGGTGAAAACCGCGATGTCCTATCTTTAACCGTTTAGGAGATCGAGTAATATGGAGAATAATAGATATTTGAAAATGTGATATATAAACATTTTATTCGTTTGTACCTTTATCAACTCTAAAGAGTAGACTTATATTACTTATTTTATGTAAACTGAGTTGCTAAATCCACTGGTGAAAACCGCGATGTCCTATCTTGAACCGTTTAGGAGATCGAGTAAAATGAAGAATAATAGATATTTGAAAATGTGATTTATAAACATTATATTCGTTTGTACCTTTATCAACTTTTGAGAGTAGACTAATAAGACCTATTTTATGTAAAATGAGGTGCTAAATCCACTGGTGAAAACCGCGATGTCCTATCTTTAACCGTTTAGGTGATCGAGTAAAATGGAGAATAATAGATATTTGAAAATGTGATATATAAACATTTTATTCGTTTGTACCTTTATCAACTCATGAGAGTAGACTTATAAGACTTATTTTATGTAAAATGAGGTGCTAAATCCACTGGTGAAAACCGCGATGTCCTATCTTGAACCGTTTAGGAGATTGAGTAAAATGGAGAATAATAGATATTTGAAAATGTGATATATAAACATTTTGTTCGTTTGTACCTTGATCAACTTTTGAGAGTAGACTTATAGGACTTATTTTATGTGAAATGAGGTGCTAAATCCACTGGTGAAAACCCCGATGTCCTATCTTGAACCGTTTAGGAGATCGAGTAAAATGTAGAATAATTGATATTTGAAAATGTGATATATAAACATTTTATTCGTTTGTACCTTTATCAACTCTTGAGAGTAGACTTATAGGAGTTATTTTATGTAAAATGAGGTGCTGAATCCTCTTGTGGAAACCGCGATGTCCTATCTTTAACCGTTTAGGAGATCGAGTAAAATGGAGAATAATAGATATTTGAAAATGTGATATATAAACATTTTATTCGTTTGTACCTTTATCAACTCTAAAGAGTAGACTTATAGGACTTATTTTATGTAAACTGAGGTGCTAAATCCACTGGTGAAAACCGCGATGTCCTATCTTGCACCGTTTAGGAGATCGAGTAAAATGAAGAATAATAGATATTTGAAAATGTGATATATAAACATTATATTCGTTTGTACCTTTATCAACTTTTGAGAGTAGACTAATAGGACCTATTTTATGTAAAATGAGGTGCTAAATCCACTGGTGAAAACCGCGATGTCCTATCTTTAACCGTTTAGGAGATCGAGTAATATGGAGAATAATAGATATTTGAAAATGTGATATATAAACATTTTATTCGTTTGTACCTTTATCAACTCTAAAGAGTAGACTTATAGGACTTATTTTATGTAAACTGAGTTGCTAAATCCACTGGTGAAAACCGCGATGTCCTATCTTGAACCGTTTAGGAGATCGAGTAAAATGAAGAATAATAGATATTTGAAAATGTGATTTATAAACATTATATTCGTTTGTACCTTTATCAACTTTTGAGAGTAGACTAATAAGACCTATTTTATGTAAAATGAGGTGCTAAATCCACTGGTGAAAACCGCGATGTCCTATCTTTAACCGTTTAGGAGATCGAGTAAAATGGAGAATAATAGATATTTGAAAATGTGATATATAAACATTTTATTCGTTTGTACCTTTATCAACTCATGAGAGTAGACTTATAAGACTTATTTTATGTAAAATGAGGTGCTAAATCCACTGGTGAAAACCGCGATGTCCTATCTTGAACCGTTTAGGAGATTGAGTAAAATGTAGAATAATTGATATTTGAAAATGTGATATATAAACATTTTGTTCGTTTGTACTTTTATCAACTCTTGAGAGTAGACTTATAGGACATATTTTATGTAAAATGAGGTGCTACATCCACTGGTGAAAACTGCGATGTCCTATTTTTAACCTTTTTGGAGATCGAGTAAAATGGAGTATAATAGATATTTGCATATGTGATATATAAACATTTTATTCGTTTGTACCTTTATCAACTCTTAAGAGTAGACTTATAGGACTTATTTTATGTAAAATGAGGTGCTAAATCCACTGGTGAAAACCGCGATGTCCTATCTTGATCGGTTTAGGAGATCGAGTAAAATGGATAAAAATAGTTATTGGAAAATGTGATATATAAACATTTTATTCGTTTGTACCTTTAACAACTCTTGAGAGTAGACTTATAGGAGTTATTTTATGTAAAATGAGGTGCTAAATCCACTGGTGAAAACCGCGATGTCCTATCTTTAACCGTTTAGGAGATCGAGTAAAATGGAGAATAATAGATATTTGAAAATGTGATATATAAACATTTTATTCGTTTGTACCTTTATCAACTCTTGAGAGTAGACTTATAGGACTTATTTTATGTAAAATGAGGTGCTAAATCCACTGGTGAAATCCGCGCTGTCCTATCTTTAATCGTTTAGGAGATCGAGTAAAATGGAGAATAATAGATATTTGAAAATGTGATATATAAACATTTTATTCGTTTGTACCTTTATCAACTCTAAAGAGTAGACTTATAGGACTTATTTTATGTAAACTGAGGTGCTAAATCCACTGGTGAAAACCGCGATGTCCTATCTTGAACCGTTTAGGAGATCGAGTAAAATGAAGAATAATAGATATTTGAAAATGTGATATATAAACATTATATTCCTTTGTACCTTTATCAACTTTTGAGAGTAGACTAATAGGACCTATTTTATGTAAAATGAGGTGCTAAATCCACTGGTGAAAACCGCGATGTCCTATCTTTAACCGCTTAGGAGATCGAGTAATATGGAGAATAATAGATATTTGAAAATGTGATATATAAACATTTTATTCGTTTGTACCTTTATCAACTCTTGAGAGTAGACTTATAAGACTTATTTCATGTAAAATGAGGTGCTAAATCTACTGGTGAAAACCGCGATGTCCTATCTTTAGCCGTTTAGGAGATCGAGTAAAATGGAGAATAATAGATATTTGAAAATGTGATATATAAACATTTTATTCGTTTTTACCTTTATCAACTCTTGAGAGTAGACTTATAGGACCTATTTTATGTAAAATGAGGTGCTAAATCCACTGGTGAAAACCGCGATGTCCTATTTTTAACCGTTTAGGAGATCGAGTAAAATGGAGAATAATAGATATTTGAAAATGTGATATATAAACATTTTATTCGTTTGTACCTTTATCAACTCTAATGAGTAGACTTATAGGACTTATTTTATGTAAAATGAGGTGCTAAATCCACTGGTGAAAACCGCGATGTCCTATTTTTAACCGTTTAGGAGATCGAGTAAAATGGAAAATAATAGATATTTGAAAATGTGATATATAAACATTTTGTTCGTTTGTACCTTTATCAACTCTAAAGACTAGACTTATAGGACTTATTTTATGTAAATTGAGGTGCTAAATCCACTGGTAAAAACCGCGATGTCCTATCTCTAACCGTTTAAGAGATCGAGTAAAATTAATAATAACAGATATTTGAAAATGTGATATATAAAAATTTTATTCGTTTGTACCTTTATCAACTCTTGAGAGTAGACTTATAGGAGTTATTTTATGTAAAATGAGGTGCTAAATCGACTGGTGAAAACCGCGATGTCCTATCTTTAACCGTTTAGGAGATCGAGTAAAATGGAGAATAATAGATATTTTAAAATGTGATATATAAACATTTTATTCGTTTGTACCTTTATCAACTCTTAAGAGTAGACTTATAGGACTTATTTTATGTAAAATAAGGTGCTAAAACCACTGGTAAAAACCGCGATGTCCTATCTCTAACCGTTTAAGAGATCGAGTAAAATTAATAATAACAGATATTTGAAAATGTGATATATAAACATTTTATTCGTTTGTACCTTTATCAACCCTTGAGAGTAGACTTATAGGACATATTTTATGTAAAATGAGGTGCTTAATCCACTGGTGAAAACCGCGATGTCCTATCTTTTACCGTTTAGGAGATCGAGTAAAATGGAGAATAATAGATATTTTAAAATGTGATATATAAACATTTTATTCGTTTGTACCTTTATCAACTCTTAAGAGTAGACTTATAGGACTTATTTTATGTAAAATAAGGTGCTAAATCCACTGGTGAAAACCTCGATGTCTTATCTATAACCGTTTAGGAGATCGAGTAAAATTGAGAATAATAGATATTTGAAAATGTGGTATATAAACATTTTATTCGTTTGTACCTTGATCAACCCTTGAGGGTAGACTTATAGGACTTATTTTATGTAAAATGAGGTGCTAAATCCACTGGTGAAATCCGCGCTGTCCTATCTTTAATCGTTTAGGAGATCGAGTAAAATGGAGAATAATAGATATTTGAAAATGTGATATATAAACATTTTATTCGTTTGTACCTTTATCAACTCTAAAGAGTAGACTTATAGGACTTATTTTATGTAAACTGAGGTGCTAAATCCACTGGTGAAAACCGCGATGTCCTATCTTGAACCGTTTAGGAGATCGAGTAAAATGAAGAATAATAGATATTTGAAAATGTGATATATAAACATTATATTCCTTTGTACCTTTATCAACTTTTGAGAGTAGACTAATAGGACCTATTTTATGTAAAATGAGGTGCTAAATCCACTGGTGAAAACCGCGATGTCCTATCTTTAACCGCTTAGGAGATCGAGTAATATGGAGAATAATAGATATTTGAAAATGTGATATATAAACATTTTATTCGTTTGTACCTTTATCAACTCTAAAGAGTAGACTTATAGGACTTATTTTATGTAAACTGAGTTGCTAAATCCACTGGTGAAAACCGCGATGTCCTATCTTGAACCGTTTAGGAGATCGAGTAAAATGAAGAATAATAGATATTTGAAAATGTGATTTATAAACATTATATTCGTTTGTACCTTTATCAACTTTTGAGAGTAGACTAATAAGACCTATTTTATGTAAAATGAGGTGCTAAATCCACTGGTGAAAACCGCGATGTCCCATCTTTAACCGTTTAGGAGATCGAGTAAAATGGAGAATAATAGATATTTGAAAATGTGATATATAAACATTTTATTCGATTGTACCTTTATCAACTCATGAGAGTAGACTTATAAGACTTATTTTATGTAAAATGAGGTGCTAAATCCACTGGTGAAAACCGCGATGTCCTATCTTGAACCGTTTAGGAGATTGAGTAAAATGGAGAATAATAGATATTTGAAAATGTGATGTGAAAAATGTGAGTAGACTTATAGGAGTTATTTTATGTAAAATGAGGTGCTAAATCCACTGGTGAAATCCGAGATGTCCTATCTTTAACCGATTAGGAGATCGAGTAAAATGGAGAATAATAGATATTTTATAATGTGATATATAAACATTTTATTCGTTTGTACCTTTATCAACTCTTGAGAGTAGACTTATAAGACTTATTTTAAGTAAAATGAGGTGCTAAATCCACTGGTGAAAACCGCGATGTCCTATCTTCAACCGTATAGGAGATCGAGTAAAATGGAGAATAATAGATATTTGAAAATGTGATATATAAACATTTTATTCGTTTGTACCTTTATCAACTCTTGAGAGTAGACTTATAAGACTTATTTTATGTAAAATGAGGTGCTAAATCTACTGGTGAAAACCGCGATGTCCTATCTTTAACCGTTTAGGAGATCGAGTAAAATGGAGAATAATAGATATTTGAAAATGTGATATATAAACATTTTGTTCGTTTGTACCTTGATCAACTCTTGAGAGTAGACTTATAGGACTTATTTTATGTAAAATGAGGTGCTAAATCAACTGGTGAAAACCCCGATGTCCTATCTTGAACCGTTTAGGAGATCGAGTAAAATGTAGAATAATTGATATTTGAAAATGTGATATATAAACATTTTGTTCGTTTGTACCTTTATCAACTCTTGAGAGTAGACTTATAGGACATATTTTATGTAAAATGAGCTGCTACATCCACTGGGGAAAACTGCGATGTCCTATTTTTAACCTTTATGGAGATCGAGTAAAATGGAGTATAATAGATATTTGCATATGTGATATATAAACATTTTATTCGTTTGTACCTTTATCAACCCTTGAGAGTAGACTTATAAGAGTTATATAATGTAAAATGGGGTGCTAAATCCACTGGTGAAAACCGCGATGTCCTATCTTTAACCGTTTAGGATATCGAGTAATATGGATATTTATAGATATTTGAAAATGTGATATATAAACATTTTATTCGTTTGTACCTTTATCAACTCTTGAGAGTAGACTTATAAGACTTATTTCATGTAAAATGAGGTGCTAAATCTACTGGTGAAAACCGCGATGTCCTATCTTTAGCCGTTTAGGAGATCGAGTAAAATGGAGAATAATAGATATTTGAAAATGTGATATATAAACATTTTATTCGTTTTTACCTTTATCAACTCTTGAGAGTAGACTTATAGGACCTATTTTATGTAAAATGAGGTGCTAAATCCACTGGTGAAAACCGCGATGTCCTATTTTTAACCGTTTAGGAGATCGAGTAAAATGGAGAATAATAGATATTTGAAAATGTGATATATAAACATTTTATTCGTTTGTACCTTTATCAACTCTAATGAGTAGACTTATAGGACTTATTTTATGTAAAATGAGGTGCTAAATCCACTGGTGAAAACCGCGATGTCCTATTTTTAACCGTTTAGGAGATCGAGTAAAATGGAAAATAATAGATATTTGAAAATGTGATATATAAACATTTTGTTCGTTTGTACCTTTATCAACTCTAATGACTAGACTTATAGGACTTATTTTATGTAAATTGAGGTGCTAAATCCACTGGTAAAAACCGCGATGTCCTATCTCTAACCGTTTAAGAGATCGAGTAAAATTAATAATAACAGATATTTGAAAATGTGATATATAAAAATTTTATTCGTTTGTACCTTTATCAACTCTTGAGAGTAGACTTATAGGAGTTATTTTATGTAAAATGAGGTGCTAAATCGACTGGTGAAAACCGCGATGTCCTATCTTTAACCGTTTAGGAGATCGAGTAAAATGGAGAATAATAGATATTTTAAAATGTGATATATAAACATTTTATTCGTTTGTACCTTTATCAACTCTTAAGAGTAGACTTATAGGACTTATTTTATGTAAAATAAGGTGCTAAAACCACTGGTAAAAACCGCGATGTCCTATCTCTAACCGTTTAAGAGATCGAGTAAAATTAATAATAACAGATATTTGAAAATGTGATATATAAACATTTTATTCGTTTGTACCTTTATCAACCCTTGAGAGTAGACTTATAGGACATATTTTATGTAAAATGAGGTGCTTAATCCACTGGTGAAAACCGCGATGTCCTATCTTTTACCGTTTAGGAGATCGAGTAAAATGGAGAATAATAGATATTTTAAAATGTGATATATAAACATTTTATTCGTTTGTACCTTTATCAACTCTTAAGAGTAGACTTATAGGACTTATTTTATGTAAAATAAGGTGCTAAATCCACTGGTGAAAACCTCGATGTCTTATCTATAACCGTTTAGGAGATCGAGTAAAATTGAGAATAATAGATATTTGAAAATGTGGTATATAAACATTTTATTCGTTTGTACCTTGATCAACCCTTGAGGGTAGACCTATAGGACTTATTTTATGTAAAATGGGGTGCTAAATCCACTGGTGAAAACCGCGATGTCCTATCTTTCACCGTTTAGGAGATCGAGTAAAATAGAAAATAATTGATATTTGAAAATGTGATATATAAACATTTTATTCGTTTGTACCTTTATCAACTCTTGAGAGTAGACTTATATGAATTATTTTATGTAAAATAAGGTGCTAAATCCACTGGTGAAAACCGCGATGTCCAATCTTTAACCGTTTAGGAGATCGAGTAAAATTGAGAATAATAGATATTTGAAAATGTGGTATATAAACATTTTATTCGTTTGTACCTTGATCAACCCTTGAGGGTAGACTTATAGGACTTATTTTATGTAAAATGGGGTGGTAAATCCACTGGTGAAAACCGTGATGTCCTATCTATAACCGTTTAGGAGATCGAGTAAAATGGAGAATAATTGATATTTGAAAATGTGATATATAAACATTTTGTTTGTTTGTACCTTTATCAACTCTTGAGAGTAGACTTATAGGACATATTTTATGTAAAATGAGGTGCTACATCCACTGGGGAAAACTGCGATGTCCTATTTTTAACCTTTTTGGAGATCGAGTAAAATGGAGTATAATAGATATTTGCATATGTGATATATAAACATTTTATTCGTTTGTACCTTTATCAAGCCTTGAGAGTAGACTTATAAGAGTTATATAATGTAAAATGGGGTGCTAAATCCACTGGTGAAAACCGCGATGTCCTATCTTTAACCGTTTAGGATATCGAGTAATATGGATATTAATAGATATTTGAAAATGTGATATATAAACATTTTATTCGTTTGTACCTTTATCAACTGTTGAGAGTAGACTTATAAGACTTATTTCATGTAAAATGAGGTGCTAAATCTACTGGTGAAAACCGCGATGTCCTATCTTTAGCCGTTTAGGAGATCGAGTAAAATGGAGAATAATAGATATTTGAAAATGTGATATATAAACATTTTATTCGTTTTTACCTTTATCAACTCTTGAGAGTAGACTTATAGGACCTATTTTATGTAAAATGAGGTGCTAAATCCACTGGTGAAAACCGCGATGTCCTATTTTTAACCGTTTAGGAGATCGAGTAAAATGGAGAATAATAGATATTTGAAAATGTGATATATAAACATTTTATTCGTTTGTACCTTTATCAACTCTAATGAGTAGACTTATAGGACTTATTTTATGTAAAATGAGGTGCTAAATCCACTGGTGAAAACCGCGATGTCCTATTTTTAACCGTTTAGGAGATCGAGTAAAATGGAAAATAATAGATATTTGAAAATGTGATATATAAACATTTTGTTCGTTTGTACCTTTATCAACTCTAAAGACTAGACTTATAGGACTTATTTTATGTAAATTGAGGTGCTAAATCCACTGGTAAAAACCGCGATGTCCTATCTTGAACCGTTTAGGAGATCGAGTAAAATGGAGAATAATAGATATTTTAAAATGTGATATATAAACATTTTGTTCGTTTGTACCTTGATCAACTCTTGAGAGTAGACTTATAGGGCTTATTTTATGTAAAATGAGGTGCTAAATCCACTGGTGAAAACCCCGATGTCCTATCTTAAACCGTTTAGGAGATCGAGTAAATTGGATATTAATAGATATTTGAAAATGTGATATATAAACATTTTATTCGTTTGTACCTTTATTAACTTTTGAGAGTAGACTAATAGAACTTATTATATGTAAAATGAGGTGCTACATCCACTGGTGAAAACCGCGATGTCCTATCTTTAACCGTTTAGGAGATCGAGTAAAATGGAGGATAATAGATATTTGAAAATGTGATATATAAACATTTTATTCGTTTGTACCTTTATCAACTCTTGAGAGTAGACTTATAGGACTTATTTTATGTAAAATGAGGTGCTAAATCCACTGGTGAAATCCGCGATGTCCAATCTTTAACCGTTTAGGAGATCGAGTAAAATGGAGAATAATAGATATTTGAAAATGTGATATATAAACATTTTATTCGTTTGTACCTTTATCAACTCTAAAGAGTAGACTTATAGGACTTATTTTATGTAAAATGAGGTGCAAAATCCACTGGTGAAAACCGCGATGTCCTATTTTTAACCTTTTTGGAGATCGAGTAAAATGGAGTATAATAGATATTTGAATATGTGATATATAAACATTTTATTCGTTTGTACCTTTATCAACTCTTAAGAGTAGACTTATAGGACTTATTTTATGTAAAATGAGGTGCAAAATCCACTGGTGAAAACCGCGATGTCCTATTTTTAACCTTTTTGGAGATCGAGTAAAATGGAGAATAATAGATATTTGAAAATGTGATATATAAACACTTTATTCGTTTGTACCTTTATCAACTCTTAGGAGTAGACTTATAGGACTTATTTTATGTAATATAAGGTGCTAAAACCACTGGTAAAAACCGCGATGTCCTATCTCTAACCGTTTAAGAGATCGAGTAAAATTAATAATAACAGATATTTGAAAATGTGATATATAAAAATTTTATTCGTTTGTACCTTTATCAACTCTTGAGAGTAGACTTATAGGAGTTATTTTATGTAAAATGAGGTGCTAAATCGACTGGTGAAAACCGCGATGTCCTATCTTTAACCGTTTAGGAGATCGAGTAAAATGGAGAATAATAGATATTTTAAAATGTGATATATAAACATTTAATTCGTTTGTACCTTTATCAACTCTTAAGAGTAGACTTATAGGACTTATTTTATGTAAAATAAGGTGCTAAAACCACTGGTAAAAACCGCGATGTCCTATCTCTAACCGTTTAAGAGATCGAGTAAAATTAATAATAACAGATATTTGAAAATGTGATATATAAACATTTTATTCGTTTGTACCTTTATCAACCCTTGAGAGTAGACTTATAGGACATATTTTATGTAAAATGAGGTGCTTAATCCACTGGTGAAAACCGCGATGTCCTATCTTTTACCGTTTAGGAGATCGAGTAAAATGGAGAATAATAGATATTTTAAAATGTGATATATAAACATTTTATTCGTTTGTACCTTTATCAACTCTTAAGAGTAGACTTATAGGACTTATTTTATGTAAAATAAGGTGCTAAATCCACTGGTGAAAACCTCGATGTCTTATCTATAACCGTTTAGGAGATCGAGTAAAATTGAGAATAATAGATATTTGAAAATGTGGTATATAAACATTTTATTCGTTTGTACCTTGATCAACCCTTGAGGGTAGACTTATAGGACCTATTTTATGTAAAATGGGGTGCTAAATCCACTGGTGAAAACCGCGATGTCCTATCTTTCACCGTTTAGGAGATCGAGTAAAATAGAAAATAATTGATATTTGAAAATGTGATATATAAACATTTTATTCGTTTGTACCTTTATCAACTCTTGAGAGTAGACTTATATGAATTATTTTATGTAAAATAAGGTGCTAAATCCACTGGTGAAAACCGCGATGTCCAATCTTTAACCGTTTAGGAGATCGAGTAAAATTGAGAATAATAGATATTTGAAAATGTGGTATATAAACATTTTATTCGTTTGTACCTTGATCAACCCTTGAGGGTAGACTTATAGGACTTATTTTATGTAAAATGGGGTGCTAAATCCACTGGTGAAAACCGCGATGTCCTATCTTTCACCGTTTAGGAGATCGAGTAAAATGGAGAAAAATAGATATTTGAAAATGTGATATTTAAACATTTTATTCGTTTGTACCTTTATCAACTCTTGAGAGTAGACTTATAGGACCTATTTTATATAAAATGAGGTGCTAAATCCACTGGTGAAAACCGCGATGTCCTATCTTGAACCATTTAGGAGATCGAGTAAAATGGAAAAAAATAGAAATTTGAAAATGTGATATATAAACATTTTATTCGTTTTTACCTTTATCAACTCTTGAGAGTAGACTTATAGGACCTATATAATGTAAAATGAGGTGCTAAATCCACTGGTGAAAACCGCGATGTCCTATCTTTAACCGTTTAGGAGATCGAGTAAAATGGAAAATAATAGATATTTGAAAATGTGATATATAAACATTTTATTCGTTTGTACCTTGATCAATTTTTGAGGGTAGACTTATAAAACTTATTTTATGTAAAATGAGGTGCTAAATCCACTGGTAAAAACCGCGATGTCCTATCTTTAACCGTTTTGAAGATCAAGTAAAATTGAGAATAATAGATATTTGAAAATGTGATATATAAACACTTTATTCGTTTGTACCTTTATCAACTCTTGAGAGTAGACTTATAGGACTTATTTTATGTAAAATATAGTGCTAAATCCACTGGTGAAAACCGCGATGTCCTATCTTTAATGTTTTAGGAGATCGAGTGAAATGGAGAATAATAGATATTTTAAAATGTGATATATAAACATTTTATTCGTTTGTGCCTTTATCAACTCTTAAGAGTAGACTTATAGGACTTATTTTATGTAAAATAAGGTGCTAATTCCACTGGTGAAAACCGCGATGTCCTATCTTTAACCGTTTAGGAGATCGAGTAAAATAGAAAATAATAGATATTTGAAAATGTGATATATAAACACTTTATTCGTTTGTACCTTTATCAACTCTTGAGAGTAGACTTATAGGACTTATTTTATGTAAAATATAATGCTAAATCCACTGGTGAAAACCGCGATGTCCTATCTTTAACCGTTTAGGAGATCGAGTAAAATGGAGAATAATAGTTATTTGAAAATGTGATATATAAACACTTTATTCGTTTGTACCTTTATCAACTCTTAGGAGTAGACTTATAGGACTTATTTTATGTAAAATAAGGTGCTAAAACCACTGGTAAAAACCGCGATGTCCTATCTCTAACCGTTTAAGAGATCGAGTAAAATTAATAATAACAGATATTTGAAAATGTGATATATAAAAATTTTATTCGTTTGTACCTTTATCAACTCTTGAGAGTAGACTTATAGGAGTTATTTTATGTAAAATGATGTGCTAAATCGACTGGTGAAAACCGCGATGTCCTATCTTTAACCGTTTAGGAGATCGAGTAAAATGGAGAATAATAGATATTTTTTAATGTGATATATAAACATTTTATTCGTTTGTACCTTTATCAACTCTTGAGAGTAGACTTATAGGACCTATTTTATGTAAAATGAGGTGCTAAATCCACTGGTGAAAACCGCGATGTCCTATCTTTTACCGTTTAGGAGATCGAGTAAAATGGAAAATAAAAGATATTTGAAAATGTGATATATAAACATTTTATTCGTTTTTACCTTTATCAACTCTTGAGAGTAGACTTATAGGACCTATTTTATGTAAAATGAGGTGCTAAATCCACTGGTAAAAACCGCTATGTCCTATCTTTAACCGTTTAGGAGATCGAGCAAAATGGAGAATAATAGATATTTGAAAATGTGATATATAAACATTTTATTCGTTTGTACCTTTATCAACTCTTGAGAGTAGACTTATAGGTCTTATTTTATGTAAAATGAGGTACTTAATCCTCTGGAGAAAACCGCGATGTCCTATCTTTAACCGTTTAGGAGATCGAGTAAAATGGAGAATAATAGATATTTGAAAATGTGATATATAAACACTTTATTCGTTTGTACCTTTATCAACTCTTAGGAGTAGACTTATAGGACTTATTTTATGTAAAATAAGGTGCTAAAACCACTGGTAAAAACCGCGATGTCCTATCTCTAACCGTTTAAGAGATCGAGTAAAATTAATAATAACAGATATTTGAAAATGTGATATATAAAAATTTTATTCGTTTGTACCTTTATCAACTCTTGAGAGTAGACTTATAGGAGTTATTTTATGTAAAATGAGGTGCTAAATCGACTGGTGAAAACCGCGATGTCCTATCTTTAACCCTTTATTAGATCGAGTAAAATGGAGAATAATAGATATTTTTTAATGTGATATATAAACATTTTATTCGTTTGTACCTTTATCAACTCTTGAGAGTAGACTTATAGGACCTATTTTATGTAAAATGAGGTGCTAAATCCACTGGTGAAAACCGCGATGTCCTATCTTTTACCGTTTAGGAGATCGAGTAAAATGGAAAATAAAAGATATTTGAAAATGTGATATATAAACATTTTATTCGTTTTTACCTTTATCAACTCTTGAGAGTAGACTTATAGGACCTATTTTATGTAAAATGAGGTGCTAAATCCACTGGTAAAAACCGCTATGTCCTATCCTTAACCGTTTAGGAGATCGAGCAAAATGGAGAATAATAGATATTTGAAAATGTGATATATAAACATTTTATTCGTTTGTACCTTTATCAACTCTTGAGAGTAGACTTATAGGTCTTATTTTATGTAAAATGAGGTACTTAATCCTCTGGAGAAAACCGCGATGTCCTATCTTTAACCGTTTAGGAGATCGAGTAAAATGGAAAAAAATAGATATTTGAAAATGTGATATGTAAACATTTTATTCGTTTTTACCTTTATCAACTCTTGAGAGTAGACTTATAGGACCTATTTTATGTAAAATGAGGTGCTAAATCCACTGGTGAAAACCGCGATGTGATATCTTTAACCGTTTAGGAGATCGAGTAAAATGGAGAATAATAGATATTTGAAAATGTGATATATAAACATTTTATTCGTTTGTACCTTGATCAATTTTTGAGGGTAGACTTATAAAACTTATTTTATGTAAAATGAGGTGCTAAATCCACTGGTAAAAACCGCGATGTCCTATCTTTAACCGTTTTGAAGATCAAGTAAAATTGAGAATAATAGATATTTGAAAATGTGACATATAAACATTTTATTCGTTTTTACCCTTGTCAACTCTTGAGAGTAGACTTATAGGACCGATTTTATGTAAAATGAGGTGCTAAATCCACTGGTGAAAACCGCGATGTCCTATCTTTAACCGTTTAGGAGATCGAGTAAAATGGAGAATAATAGATATTTGAAAATGTGACATATAAACATTTTATTCGTTTTTACCTTTGTCAACTCTTGAGAGTAGACTTATACGACCTATTTTATGTAAAATGAGGTGCTAAATCCACTGGTGAAAACCGCGATGTCCTATCATTAACCGTTTAGGAGATCGAGTAAAATGGAGAATAATAGATATTTGAAAATGTGATATATAAACATTTTATTCGTTTGTACCTTTATCAACTTCTGAGAGTAGACTTATAGGACCTATTTTATGTAAAATGAGGTGCTAAATCCACTGGTGAAAACCGCGATGTCCTATCTTAAACCATTTAGGAGATCGAGTAAAATGGAAAAAAATAGATATTTGAAAATGTGATATATAAACATTTTATTCGTTTTTACCTTTATCAACTCTTGAGAGTAGACTTATAGGACCTATATAATGTAAAATGAGGTGCTAAATCCACTGGTGAAAACCGCGATGTCCTATCTTTAACCGTTTTGAAGATCAAGTAAAATTGAGAATAATAGATATTTGAAAATGTGATATTTAAACACTTTATTCGTTTGTACCTTTATCAACTCTTGAGAGTAGACTTATAGGACTTATTTTATGTAAAATATAGTGCTAAATCCACTGGTGAAAACCGCGATGTCCTATCTTTAACCGTTTAGGAGATCGAGTAAAATGGAGAATAATAGATATTTGAAAATGTGATATATAAACATTTTATTCGTTTGTACCTTTATCAACCCTTGAGAGTAGACTTATAGGACATATTTTATGTAAAATGAGGTGCTGAATCCACTGGTAAAAACCGCGATGTAGTATCTTTAACCGTTTAGGAGATCGAGTAAAATGGAGAATAATAGATATTTGAAAATGTGATATATAAACATTTTATTCGTTTGTACCTTTATCAACTCTTGAGAGGAGACTTATAGGTCTTATTTTATGTAAAATGAGGTACTAAATCCTCTGGTGAAAACTGCGATGTCCTATCTTTAACCGTATTGGAGATCGAGTGAAATGGAGAATAATAGATATTTTAAAATGTGATATATAAACATTTTATTCGTTTGTACCTTTATCAACCCTTGAGAGTAGACTAATAGGACATATTTTATGTAAAATGAGGTGCTAAATCCACTGGTGAAAACCGCGATGTCCTATGTATCACCGTTTAGGAGATCGAGTAAAATGGAGAATAATAGATATTTGAAAATGTGATACATAAACATTTTATTCGTTTGTACCTTGATCAATTTTTGAGGGTAGACTTATAAAACTTATTTTATGTAAAATGAGGTGCTAAATCCACTGGTAAAAACCGCGATGTCCTATCTTTAACCGTTTAGAAGATCAAGTAAAATTGAGAATAATAGATATTTGAAAATGTGATATATAAAAATTTTATTCGTTTGTACCTTTATCAACTCTTAAGAATAGACTTATAGGACTTATTTTATGTAAAATGAGGTGCTAAAACCACTGGTCAAAACCGCGATGTCCTATCTTTAACCGCTTAGGAGATCGAGTAAAATAGAAAATAATAGATATTTGAAAATGTGATATATAAACATTTTATTCGTTTGTACCTTTATCAACTCTTGAGAGTAGACTTATAGGACTTATTTTATGTAAAATGAGGTGCTAAATCCACTGGTGAAAACCGCGATGTCCTATCTTTAACCGTTTAGGAGATCGAGTAAAATAGAAAATAATAGATATTTGAAAATGTGATATATAAACATTTTATTCGTTTGTACCTTTATCAACTCTTGAGAGTAGACTTATAGAACTTGTTTTATGTAAAATAAGGTGCTAATTCCACTGGTTAAAACCGCGATGTCCTGTCTTTAACCGTTTAGGAGATCGAGTAAAATGGAGAATAATAGATATTTGAAAATGTGATATATAAACATTTTAATCGTTTGTACCTTTATCAACCCTTGAGAGTTGACTTATAGGACTTATTTTATGTAAAATGAGGTGCTAAATCCACTGGTTAAAACCGCGATGTCCTATCTTTAACCGTTTAGGAGATCGAATAAAATGGAGAATAATAGATATTTGAAAATGTGATATATAAACATTTTATTTGTTTGTACCTTTATCAACTCTTGAGTGTAGACTTATAGGACTTATTTTATGTAAAATAAGGTGCTAAATCCACTGGTGAAAAGCGCGATGTCCTATCTTAAACTGTTTAGGAGATTGAGTAAAATGGAGAATAATAGATATTTGAAAATGTGATATATAAACATTTTATTCGTTTGTACCTTTATCAACCCTTGAGAGTAGACTTATAGGACATATTTTATGTAAAATGAGGTGCTGAATCCACTGGTGAAAACCGCGATGTAATATCTTTAACCGATTAGGAGATCGAGTAAAATGGAGAATAATAGATATTTGAAAATGTGATCTATAAACATTTTATTCGTTTGTACCTTTATCAACTCTTGAGAGTAGACTTATAGGACATATTTTATGTAAAATGAGGTGCTGAATCCACTGGTGAAAACCGCGATGTAGTATCTTTAACCGATTAGGAGATCGAGTAAAATGGAGAATAATAGATATTTGAAAATGTGATATATAAACATTTTATTCGTTTGTACCTTTATCAACTCTTGAGAGGAGACTTATAGGTCTTATTTTATGTAAAATGAGGTACTAAATCCTCTGGTGAAAACTGCGATGTCCTATCTTTAACCGTATAGGAGATCGAGTGAAATGGAGAATAATAGATATTTTAAAATGTGATATATAAACATTTTATTCGTTTGTACCTTTATCAACCCTTGAGAGTAGACTAATAGGACATATTTTATGTAAAATGAGGTGCTGAATCCACTGGTGAAAACCGCGATGTCCTATCTTTAACCGTTTAGAAGATCAAGTAAAATTGAGAATAATAGATATTTGAAAATAAGATATATAAAAATTTTATTCGTTTGTACCTTTATCAACTCTTGAGAGTAGACTTATAGGACTTATTTTATGTAAAATAAGGTGCTAAAACCACTGGTAAAAACCGCGATGTCCTATCTCTAACCGTTTAAGAGATCGAGTAAAATAAATAATAACAGATATTTGAAAATGTGATATATAAAAATTTTATTCGTTTGTACCTTTATCAACTCTTGAGAGTAGACTTATAGGAGTTTTTTAATGTAAAATGAGGTGCTAAATCGACTGGTAAAAACCGCGATGTCCTATCTTTAACCGTTTAGGAGATTGAGTAAAATGGAGAATAATAGATATTTGAAAATGTGATATATAAACATTTTATTCGTTTGTACCTTGATCAATTTTTGAGGGTAGACTTATAAAACTTATTTTATGTAAAATGTGGTGCTAAATCCACTGGTGAAAACCGCGATGTCCTATCTTTAACCGTTTAGAAGATCAAGTAAAATTGAGAATAATAGATATTTTAAAATGTGATATATAAACATTTTATTCGTTTGTACCTTTATCCACCCTTGAGAGTAGACTAATAGGACATATTTTATGTAAAATGAGGTGCTAAATCCACTGGTGAAAACCGCGATGTCCTATCTATCACCGTTTAGGAGATTGAGTAAAATGGAGAATAATAGATATTTGAAAATGTGATATATAAACATTTTATTCGTTTGTACCTTGATCAATTTTTGAGGGTAGACTTATAAAACTTATTTTATGTAAAATGTGGTGCTAAATCCACTGGTAAAAACCGGGATGTCCTATCTTTAACCGTTTAGAAGATCAAGTAAAATTGAGAATAATAGATATTTGAAAATGTGATATATAAAAATTTTATTCGTTTGTACCTTTATCAACTCTTGAGAGTAGACTTACAGGACTTATTTTATGTAAAATATAGTGCTAAATCCACTGGTGAAAACCGCGATGTCCTATCTTTAACCGTTTAGGAGATCGAGTAAAATGGAGAATAATAGATATTTGAAAATGTGATATATAAACATATTATTCGTTTGTACCTTGATCAATTTTTGAGGGTAGACTTATAAAACTTATTTTATGTAAAATGAGGTGCTAAATCCACTGGTAAAAACCGCGATGTCCTATCTTAAACCATTTAGGAGATCGAGTAAAATGGAAAAAAATAGATATTTGAAAATGTGATATATAAACATTTTATTCGTTTTTACCTTTATCAACTCTTGAGAGTAGACTTATAGGACCTATATAATGTAAAATGAGGTGCTAAATCCACTGGTGAAAACCGCGATGTCCTATCTTTAACCGTTTTGAAGATCAAGTAAAATTGAGAATAATAGATATTTGAAAATGTGATATTTAAACACTTTATTCGTTTGTACCTTTATCAACTCTTGAGAGTAGACTTATAGGACTTATTTTATGTAAAATATAGTGCTAAATCCACTGGTGAAAACCGCGATGTCCTATCTTTAACCGTTTAGGAGATCGAGTAAAATGGAGAATAATAGATATTTGAAAATGTGATATATAAACATTTTATTCGTTTGTACCTTTATCAACCCTTGAGAGTAGACTTATAGGACATATTTTATGTAAAATGAGGTGCTGAATCCACTGGTAAAAACCGCGATGTAGTATCTTTAACCGTTTAGGAGATCGAGTAAAATGGAGAATAATAGATATTTGAAAATGTGATATATAAACATTTTATTCGTTTGTACCTTTATCAACTCTTGAGAGGAGACTTATAGGTCTTATTTTATGTAAAATGAGGTACTAAATCCTCTGGTGAAAACTGCGATGTCCTATCTTTAACCGTATTGGAGATCGAGTGAAATGGAGAATAATAGATATTTTAAAATGTGATATATAAACATTTTATTCGTTTGTACCTTTATCAACCCTTGAGAGTAGACTAATAGGACATATTTTATGTAAAATGAGGTGCTAAATCCACTGGTGAAAACCGCGATGTCCTATGTATCACCGTTTAGGAGATCGAGTAAAATGGAGAATAATAGATATTTGAAAATGTGATACATAAACATTTTATTCGTTTGTACCTTGATCAATTTTTGAGGGTAGACTTATAAAACTTATTTTATGTAAAATGAGGTGCTAAATCCACTGGTAAAAACCGCGATGTCCTATCTTTAACCGTTTAGAAGATCAAGTAAAATTGAGAATAATAGATATTTGAAAATGTGATATATAAAAATTTTATTCGTTTGTACCTTTATCAACTCTTAAGAATAGACTTATAGGACTTATTTTATGTAAAATGAGGTGCTAAAACCACTGGTCAAAACCGCGATGTCCTATCTTTAACCGCTTAGGAGATCGAGTAAAATAGAAAATAATAGATATTTGAAAATGTGATATATAAACATTTTATTCGTTTGTACCTTTATCAACTCTTGAGAGTAGACTTATAGGACTTATTTTATGTAAAATGAGGTGCTAAATCCACTGGTGAAAACCGCGATGTCCTATCTTTAACCGTTTAGGAGATCGAGTAAAATAGAAAATAATAGATATTTGAAAATGTGATATATAAACATTTTATTCGTTTGTACCTTTATCAACTCTTGAGAGTAGACTTATAGAACTTGTTTTATGTAAAATAAGGTGCTAATTCCACTGGTTAAAACCGCGATGTCCTGTCTTTAACCGTTTAGGAGATCGAGTAAAATGGAGAATAATAGATATTTGAAAATGTGATATATAAACATTTTAATCGTTTGTACCTTTATCAACCCTTGAGAGTTGACTTATAGGACTTATTTTATGTAAAATGAGGTGCTAAATCCACTGGTTAAAACCGCGATGTCCTATCTTTAACCGTTTAGGAGATCGAATAAAATGGAGAATAATAGATATTTGAAAATGTGATATATAAACATTTTATTTGTTTGTACCTTTATCAACTCTTGAGTGTAGACTTATAGGACTTATTTTATGTAAAATAAGGTGCTAAATCCACTGGTGAAAAGCGCGATGTCCTATCTTAAACTGTTTAGGAGATTGAGTAAAATGGAGAATAATAGATATTTGAAAATGTGATATATAAACATTTTATTCGTTTGTACCTTTATCAACCCTTGAGAGTAGACTTATAGGACATATTTTATGTAAAATGAGGTGCTGAATCCACTGGTGAAAACCGCGATGTAATATCTTTAACCGATTAGGAGATCGAGTAAAATGGAGAATAATAGATATTTGAAAATGTGATCTATAAACATTTTATTCGTTTGTACCTTTATCAACTCTTGAGAGTAGACTTATAGGACATATTTTATGTAAAATGAGGTGCTGAATCCACTGGTGAAAACCGCGATGTAGTATCTTTAACCGATTAGGAGATCGAGTAAAATGGAGAATAATAGATATTTGAAAATGTGATATATAAACATTTTATTCGTTTGTACCTTTATCAACTCTTGAGAGGAGACTTATAGGTCTTATTTTATGTAAAATGAGGTACTAAATCCTCTGGTGAAAACTGCGATGTCCTATCTTTAACCGTATAGGAGATCGAGTGAAATGGAGAATAATAGATATTTTAAAATGTGATATATAAACATTTTATTCGTTTGTACCTTTATCAACCCTTGAGAGTAGACTAATAGGACATATTTTATGTAAAATGAGGTGCTGAATCCACTGGTGAAAACCGCGATGTCCTATCTTTAACCGTTTAGAAGATCAAGTAAAATTGAGAATAATAGATATTTGAAAATGTGATATATAAAAATTTTATTCGTTTGTACCTTTATCAACTCTTGAGAGTAGACTTATAGGACTTATTTTATGTAAAATAAGGTGCTAAAACCACTGGTAAAAACCGCGATGTCCTATCTCTAACCGTTTAAGAGATCGAGTAAAATTAATAATAACAGATATTTGAAAATGTGATATATAAAAATTTTATTCGTTTGTACCTTTATCAACTCTTGAGAGTAGACTTATAGGAGTTTTTTAATGTAAAATGAGGTGCTAAATCGACTGGTAAAAACCGCGATGTCCTATCTTTAACCGTTTAGGAGATTGAGTAAAATGGAGAATAATAGATATTTGAAAATGTGATATATAAACATTTTATTCGTTTGTACCTTGATCAATTTTTGAGGGTAGACTTATAAAACTTATTTTATGTAAAATGTGGTGCTAAATCCACTGGTGAAAACCGCGATGTCCTATCTTTAACCGTTTAGAAGATCAAGTAAAATTGAGAATAATAGATATTTTAAAATGTGATATATAAACATTTTATTCGTTTGTACCTTTATCCACCCTTGAGAGTAGACTAATAGGACATATTTTATGTAAAATGAGGTGCTAAATCCACTGGTGAAAACCGCGATGTCCTATCTATCACCGTTTAGGAGATTGAGTAAAATGGAGAATAATAGATATTTGAAAATGTGATATATAAACATTTTATTCGTTTGTACCTTGATCAATTTTTGAGGGTAGACTTATAAAACTTATTTTATGTAAAATGTGGTGCTAAATCCACTGGTAAAAACCGGGATGTCCTATCTTTAACCGTTTAGAAGATCAAGTAAAATTGAGAATAATAGATATTTGAAAATGTGATATATAAAAATTTTATTCGTTTGTACCTTTATCAACTCTTGAGAGTAGACTTACAGGACTTATTTTATGTAAAATATAGTGCTAAATCCACTGGTGAAAACCGCGATGTCCTATCTTTAACCGTTTAGGAGATCGAGTAAAATGGAGAATAATAGATATTTGAAAATGTGATATATAAACATATTATTCGTTTGTACCTTGATCAATTTTTGAGGGTAGACTTATAAAACTTATTTTATGTAAAATGAGGTGCTAAATCCACTGGTAAAAACCGCGATGTCCTATCTTTAACCGTTTAGAAGATCAAGTAAAATTGAGAATAATAGATATTTGAAAATGTGATATATAAAACTTTTATTCGTTTGTACCTTATCAACTCTTGAGAGTAGACTTATAGGACTTATTTTATGTAAAATAAAGTGCTAAAACCACTGGTAAAAACCGCGATGTCCTATCTCTAACCGTTTAAGAGATCGAGTAAAATTAATAATAACAGATATTTGAAAATGTGATATATAAAAATTTTATTCGTTTGTACCTTTATCAACTCTTAAGAGTAGACTTATAGGAGTTTTTTTATGTAAAATGAGGTGCTAAATCGACTGGTAAAAACCGCGATGTCCTATCTTTAACCGTTTAGGAGATCGAGTAAAATGGAGAATAATAGATATTTTTTAATGTGATATATAAACAATTTATTCGTTTGTACCTTTATCAACTCTTGAGAGTAGACTTATAAGACTTATTTTAAGTAAAATGAGGTGCTAAATCCACTGGTGAAAACCGCGATGTCCTATCATTAACCGTTTAATAGATCGAGTAAAATGGAGAATAATAGATATTTTTTAATGTGATATATAAACAATTTATTCGTTTGTACCTTTATCAACTCTTGAGAGTAGACTTATAAGACTTATTTTAAGTAAAATGAGGTGCTAAATCCACTGGTGAAAACCGCGATGTCCTATCTTTAACCGTTTAGGAGATCGAGTAAAATGGAGAATAATAGATATTTTTTAATGTGATATATAAACAATTTATTCGTTTGTACCTTTATCAACTCTTGAGAGTAGACTTATAAGACTTATTTTAAGTAAAATGAGGTGCTAAATCCACTGGTGAAAACCGCGATGTCCTATCATTAACCGTTTAGGAGATCGAGTAAAATGGAGAATAATAGATATTTGAAAATGTGATATATAAACATTTTGTTCGTTTGAACCTTTATCAACTCTTGAGAGTAGACTTATGGGACCTATTTTATGTAAAATGAGGTGCTAAATCCACTGGTGAAAACCGCGATGTCCTATCTTTAACCGTTTTGGAGATCGAGTAAAATGGAGAATAATAGATATTTGAAAATGTGATATATAAACATTTTATTCGTTTGTACCTTTATCAACTCTTGAGAGTAGACTTATAGGACCTATTTTATGTAAAATGAGGTGCTAAATCCACTGGTGAAAACCGCGATGTCCTATCAATAACCGTTTAGGAGATCGAGTAAAATGGAGAATAATAGATATTTGAAAATGTGATATATAAACATTTTATTCGTTTGTACCTTTATCAACTCTTGAGAGAAGACTTATAGGACTTATTTTATGTAAAATGAGGTGCTAAATCCACTGGTGAAAACCGCGATGTCCTATCTTTAACCGTTTAGGAGATCGAGTAAAATGGAGAATAATGAATATTTGAAAATGTGATATATAAACATTTTATTCGTTTGTACCTTGATCAACTCTTGAGGGTAGACTTATAGGACCTATTTTATGTAAAATGAGGTGCTAAATCCACTGGTGGAAACCGCGATGTCCTATCTTTTACCGTTTAGGAGATCGAGTAAAATGGAAAATAAAAGATATTTGAAAATGTGATATATAAACATTTTATTCGTTTTTACCTTTATCAACTCTTGAGAGTAGACTTATAGGACCTATTTTATGTAAAATGAGGTGCTAAATCCACTGGTAAAAACCGCTATGTCCTATCTTTAACCGTTTAGGAGATCGAGCAAAATGGAGAATAATAGATATTTGAAAATGTGATATATAAACATTTTATTCGTTTGTACCTTTATCAACTTTTGAGAGTAGACTTATAGGTCTTATTTTATGTAAAATGAGGTACTTAATCGTCTGGAGAAAACCG
Organism: Silvanus unidentatus; assembly: GCA_963930825.1. Lineage (NCBI taxonomy): Eukaryota > Metazoa > Arthropoda > Insecta > Coleoptera > Silvanidae > Silvanus > Silvanus unidentatus. The sequence goes on along the minus strand of OZ005757.1, from coordinate 17,061,528 downwards.
CGATGTCCTATCTTTAACCGTTTAGGAGATCAAGTAAAATGGATATTAATAGATATTTGAAAATGTGATATATAAACATTTTATTCGTTTGTACCTTTATCAACTTTTGAGAGTAGACTTATAGGACTTATTATATGTAAAATGAGGTGCTAAATCCACTGGTGAAAACCGCGATGTCCTATCTTTAACCGTTTATGAGATCGAGTGAAATGGAGGATAATAGATATTTTAAAATGTGATATATAAACATTTTATTCGTTTGTACCTTTATCAACTCTTAAGAGTAGACTTATATGACTTATTTTATGTAAAATGAGGTGCTAAATCCACTGGTAAAAACCGCGATGTCCTATCTTTAACCGTTTAGGAGATCAAATAAAATGGAGAATAATAGATATTTGAAAATGTGATATATAAACATTTTATTCAGTTGTCAAAGAATGACGGCTGTCAAAAATGTCAGCTGTCAAAAAATGACAGATGTCAAGAATGACAGATGTCAAGAGTGACAGATGTCAAGAATGACAGATGTCAAGAGTGACAGATGTCAAGAGTGACAGATGTCAAGAGTGACAGATGTCAAGAGTGACAGATGTCAAGAATAACAGATGTCAAAAAATGACAAATGTCAAGACTAACAACTGTCAAAAAATGGCAGATGTCAAAAATGACAGCTGTCAATAAATCATAGATGTCAAGAATGACAGATGTCTAAAAATGACAGTTGTTATATAACTAATTTTATATAAAATGGTATGCTAAATTGACTGATAACCGCAATGTCCTATCTTTAACCTTTTAGGAGATCGAGTAAACTGGAGAAGAGATATTTGAAAATGTGATATATAAACATTTTATTCTTTTGTACCTTTATCAACTCTTAAGAGTAGACTTATAGGACTTATTTTATGTAAAATGAGGTGCTAAATCCACTGGTAAAAACCGAGATGTCCTATCTTTAACCGTTTAGGAGATCGAGTAAAATTGAGAATAATAGATATTTGAAAATGTGATATATAAAAATTTTATTCGTTTGTACCTTTATCAACTCTTGAGAGTAGACTTATAGGACATATTTTATGTAAAATGAGGTGCTATATCCACTGGTAAAAACCGAGATGTCCTATCTTTAACCGTTTAGGAGATCGAGTAAAATGGAGAATAATAGATATTTTAAAATGTGATATATAAACATTTTATTCGTTTGTACCGTTATCAACTCTTGAGAGTAGACTTATAGGAATTATTTTATGTAAAATAAGGTGCTAAATCCACTGGTGAAAACCGCGATGTCCTATCTTTCACCGTTTAGGAGATCGAGTAAAATGGAGAAAAATAGATATTTGAAAATGTGATATATAAACATTTTATTCGTTTGTACCTTCATCAACTCTTGAGAGTAGACTTATAGGACCTATTTTATGTAAAATGAGGTGCTAAATCCACTGGTGAAAACCGCGATGTCCTATCTTGAACCGTTTAGGAGATCGAGTAAAATGGAGAAAAATAGATATTTGAAAATGTGATATATAAACATTTTATCCGTTTGTACCTTTATCAACTCTTGAGAGTAGACTTATAGGACCTATTTTATGTAAAATGAGGTGCTAGATCCACTGGTGAAAACCGCGATGTCTTATCTTTAACCGTTTAGGAGATCGAGTAAAATGGAGAATAATAGATATTTGAAAATGTGATATATAAACATTTTATTCGTTTGTACTTTTATCAACTCTTGAGAGTAGACTTATATGACTTATTTTATGTAAAATGAGGTGCTAAATCCACTGGTAAAAACCGCTATGTCCTATCTTTAACCGTTTAGGAGATCGAGTAAAATGGAGAATAATAGATATTTGAAAATGTGATATATAAACATTTTATTCGTTTGTACCTTTATCAACTCTTGAGAGTAGACTTATAGATCTTATTTTATTTAAAATGAGGTACTTAATCCTCTGGAGAAAACCGCAATGTCCTATCTTTAACTGTTTAGCAGATCGAGTAAAATGGAGAATAATAGATATTTTAAAATGTGATATATAAACATTTTATTCGTTTGTACTTTTATCAACTCTTAAGAGTAGACTTATAGGACTTATTTTATGTAAAATAAGGTGCTAAATCCACTGGTGAAAACCGCGATGTCCAATCTTTAACCGTTTAGGAGATCGAGTAAAATGGAGAATAATAGATATTTGAAAATGTGATATATAAACATTTTATTTGTTTGTACCTTTATCAACTCTTGAGTGTAGACTTATAGGACCTATTTTATGTAAAATGAGGTGCTAAATCCACTGGTGAAAACCGCGATGTCCTATCTTAAACCATTTAGGAGATCGAGTAAAATGGAAAAAAATAGATATTTGAAAATGTGATATATAAACATTTTATTCGTTTTTACCTTTATCAACTCTTGAGAGTAGACTTATAGGACCTATATAATGTAAAATGAGGTGCTAAATCCACTGGTGAAAACCGCGATGTCCTATCTTTAACCGTTTTGAAGATCAAGTAAAATTGAGAATAATAGATATTTGAAAATGTGATATATAAACACTTTATTCGTTTGTACCTTTATCAACTCTTGAGAGTAGACTTATAGGACTTATTTTATGTAAAATATAGTGCTAAATCCACTGGTGAAAACCGCGATGTCCTATCTTTAACCGTTTAGGAGATCGAGTAAAATGGAGAATAATAGATATTTGAAAATGTGATATATAAACATTTTATTCGTTTGTACCTTTATCAACCCTTGAGAGTAGACTTATAGGACATATTTTATGTAAAATGAGGTGCTGAATCCACTGGTGAAAACCGCGATGTAGTATCTTTAACCGTTTAGGAGATCGAGTAAAATGGAGAATAATAGATATTTGAAAATGTGATATATAAACATTTTATTCGTTTGTACCTTTATCAACTCTTGAGAGGAGACTTATAGGTCTTATTTTATGTAAAATGAGGTACTAAATCCTCTGGTGAAAACTGCGATGTCCTATCTTTAACCGTATTGGAGATCGAGTGAAATGGAGAATAATAGATATTTTAAAATGTGATATATAAACATTTTATTCGTTTGTACCTTTATCAACCCTTGAGAGTAGACTAATAGGACATATTTTATGTAAAATGAGGTGCTAAATCCACTGGTGAAAACCGCGATGTCCTATGTATCACCGTTTAGGAGATCGAGTAAAATGGAGAATAATAGATATTTGAAAATGTGATACATAAACATTTTATTCGTTTGTACCTTGATCAATTTTTGAGGGTAGACTTATAAAACTTATTTTATGTAAAATGAGGTGCTAAATCCACTGGTAAAAACCGCGATGTCCTATCTTTAACCGTTTAGAAGATCAAGTAAAATTGAGAATAATAGATATTTGAAAATGTGATATATAAAAATTTTATTCGTTTGAACCTTTATCAACTCTTAAGAATAGACTTATAGGACTTATTTTATGTAAAATGAGGTGCTAAAACCACTGGTCAAAACCGCGATGTCCTATCTTTAACCGCTTAGGAGATCGAGTAAAATAGAAAATAATAGATATTTGAAAATGTGATATATAAACATTTTATTCGTTTGTACCTTTATCAACTCTTGAGAGTAGACTTATAGGACTTATTTTATGTAAAATGAGGTGCTAAATCCACTGGTGAAAACCGCGATGTCCTATCTTTAACCGTTTAGGAGATCGAGTAAAATAGAAAATAATAGATATTTGAAAATGTGATATATAAACATTTTATTCGTTTGTACCTTTATCAACTCTTGAGAGTAGACTTATAGATCTTATTTTATTTAAAATGAGGTACTTAATCCTCTGGAGAAAACCGCAATGTCCTATCTTTAACTGTTTAGCAGATCGAGTAAAATGGAGAATAATAGATATTTTAAAATGTGATATATAAACATTTTATTCGTTTGTACCTTTATCAACTCTTAAGAGTAGACTTATAGGACTTATTTTATGTAAAATAAGGTGCTAAATCCACTGGTGAAAACCGCGATGTCCAATCTTTAACCGTTTAGGAGATCGAGTAAAATGGAGAATAATAGATATTTGAAAATGTGATATATAAACATTTTATTCGTTTTTACCTTTATCAACTCTTGAGAGTAGACTTATAGGACTTATTTTATGTAAAATATAGTGCTAAATCCACTGGTGAAAACCGCGATGTCCTATCTTTAACCGTTTAGGAGATCGAGTAAAATGGAGAATAATAGATATTTGAAAATGTGATATATAAACATTTTATTCGTTTGTACCTTTATCAACCCTTGAGAGTAGACTTATAGGACATATTTTATGTAAAATGAGGTGCTGAATCCACTGGTGAAAACCGCGATGTCCTATCTTAAACCATTTAGGAGATCGAGTAAAATGGAAAAAAATAGATATTTGAAAATGTGATATATAAACATTTTATTCGTTTTTACCTTTATCAACTCTTGAGAGTAGACTTATAGGACCTATATAATGTAAAATGAGGTGCTAAATCCACTGGTGAAAACCGCGATGTCCTATCTTTAACCGTTTTGAAGATCAAGTAAAATTGAGAATAATAGATATTTGAAAATGTGATATATAAACACTTTATTCGTGTGTACCTTTATCAACTCTTGAGAGTAGACTTATAGGACTTATTTTATGTAAAATATAGTGCTAAATCCACTGGTGAAAACCGCGATGTCCTATCTTTAACCGTTTAGGAGATCGAGTAAAATGGAGAATAATAGATATTTGAAAATGTGATATATAAACATTTTATTCGTTTGTACCTTTATCAACCCTTGAGAGTAGACTTATAGGACATATTTTATGTAAAATGAGGTGCTGAATCCACTGGTGAAAACCGCGATGTAGTATCTTTAACCGTTTAGGAGATCGAGTAAAATGGAGAATAATAGATATTTGAAAATGTGATATATAAACATTTTATTCGTTTGTACCTTTATCAACTCTTGAGAGGAGACTTATAGGACTTATTTTATGTAAAATGAGGTGCTAAATCCACTGGTTAAAACCGCGATGTCCTATCTTTAACCGTTTAGGAGATCGAGTAAAATGGAGAATAATAGATATTTGAAAATGTGATATATAAACATTTTATTTGTTTGTACCTTTATCAACTCTTGAGTGTAGACTTATAGGACTTATTTTATGTAAAATAAGGTGCTAAATCCACTGGTGAAAAGCGCGATGTCCTATCTTAAACTGTTTAGGAGATTGAGTAAAATGGAGAATAATAGATATTTGAAAATGTGATATATAAACATTTTATTCGTTTGTACCTTTATCAACCCTTGAGAGTAGACTTATAGGACATATTTTATGTAAAATGAGGTGCTGAATCCACTGGTGAAAACCGCGATGTAGTATCTTTAACCGATTAGGAGATCGAGTAAAATGGAGAATAATAGATATTTGAAAATGTGATATATAAACATTTTATTCGTTTGTACCTTTATCAACTCTTGAGAGTAGACTAATAGGACATATTTTATGTAAAATGAGGTGCTGAATCCACTGGTGAAAACCGCGATGTAGTATCTTTAACCGATTAGGAGATCGAGTAAAATGGAGAATAATAGATATTTGAAAATGTGATATATAAACATTTTATTCGTTTGTACCTTTATCAACTCTTGAGAGGAGACTTATAGGTCCTATTTTATGTAAAATGAGGTACTAAATCCTCTGGTGAAAACTGCGATGTCCTATCTTTAACCGTATAGGAGATCGAGTGAAATGGAGAATAATAGATATTTTAAAATGTGATATATAAACATTTTATTCGTTTGTACCTTTATCAACCCTTGAGAGTAGACTAATAGGACATATTTTATGTAAAATGAGGTGCTGAATCCACAGGTGAAAACCGCGATGTCCTATCTTTAACCGTTTAGAAGATCAAGTAAAATTGAGAATAATAGATATTTGAAAATGTGATATATAAAAATTTTATTCGTTTGTACCTTTATCAACTCTTGAGAGTAGACTTATAGGACTTATTTTATGTAAAATAAGGTGCTAAAACCACTGGTAAAAACCGCGATGTCCTATCTCTAACCGTTTAAGAGATCGAGTAAAATTAATAATAACAGATATTTGAAAATGTGATATATAAAAATTTTATTCGTTTGTACCTTTATCAACTCTTGAGAGTAGACTTATAGGAGTTTTTTTATGTAAAATGAGGTGCTAAATCGACTGGTAAAAACCGCGATGTCCTATCTTTAACCGTTTAGGAGATTGAGTAAAATGGAGAATAATAGATATTTGAAAATGTGATATATAAACATTTTATTCGTTTGTACCTTGATCAATTTTTGAGGGTAGACTTATAAAACTTATTTTATGTAAAATGTGGTGCTAAATCCACTGGTAAAAACCGCGATGTCCTATCTTTAACCGTTTAGAAGATCAAGTAAAATTGAGAATAATAGATATTTGAAAATGTGATATATAAAAATTTTATTCGTTTGTACCTTTATCAACTCTTGAGAGTAGACTTATAGGACTTATTTTATGTAAAATATAGTGCTAAATCCACTGGTGAAAACCGCGATGTCCTATCTTTAACCGTTTAGGAGATCGAGTAAAATGGAGAATAATAGATATTTGAAAATGTGATATATAAACATATTATTCGTTTGTACCTTGATCAATTTTTGAGGGTAGACTTATAAAACTTATTTTATGTAAAATGAGGTGCTAAATCCACCGGTAAAAACCGCGATGTCCTTTCTTTAACCGTTTAGAAGATCAAGTAAAATTGAGAATAATAGATATTTGAAAATGTGATATATAAAAATTTTATTCGTTTGTACCTTATCAACTCTTGAGAGTAGACTTATAGGACTTATTTTATGTAAAATAAAGTGCTAAAACCACTGGTAAAAACCGCGATGTCCTATCTCTAACCGTTTAAGAGATCGAGTAAAATTAATAATAACAGATATTTGAAAATGTGATATATAAAAATTTTATTCGTTTGTACCTTTATCAACTCTTAAGAGTAGACTTATAGGAGTTTTTTTATGTAAAATGAGGTGCTAAATCGACTGGTAAAAACCGCGATGTCCTATCTTTAACCGTTTAGGAGATCGAGTAAAATGGAGAATAATAGATATTTTTTAATGTGATATATAAACAATTTATTCGTTTGTACCTTTATCAACTCTTGAGAGTAGACTTATAAGACTTATTTTAAGTAAAATGAGGTGCTAAATCCACTGGTGAAAACCGCGATGTCCTATCATTAACCGTTTAATAGATCGAGTAAAATGGAGAATAATAGATATTTTTTAATGTGATATATAAACAATTTATTCGTTTGTACCTTTATCAACTCTTGAGAGTAGACTTATAAGACTTATTTTAAGTAAAATGAGGTGCTAAATCCACTGGTGAAAACCGCGATGTCCTATCTTTAACCGTTTAGGAGATCGAGTAAAATGGAGAATAATAGATATTTTTTAATGTGATATATAAACAATTTATTCGTTTGTACCTTTATCAACTCTTGAGAGTAGACTTATAAGATTTATTTTAAGTAAAATGAGGTGCTAAATCCACTGGTGAAAACCGCGATGTCCTATCATTAACCGTTTAGGAGATCGAGTAAAATGGAGAATAATAGATATTTGAAAATGTGATATATAAACATTTTGTTCGTTTGAACCTTTATCAACTCTTGAGAGTAGACTTATGGGACCTATTTTATGTAAAATGAGGTGCTAAATCCACTGGTGAAAACCGCGATGTCCTATCTTTAACCGTTTTGGAGATCGAGTAAAATGGAGAATAATAGATATTTGAAAATGTGATATATAAACATTTTATTCGTTTGTACCTTTATCAACTCTTGAGAGTAGACTTATAGGACCTATTTTATGTAAAATGAGGTGCTAAATCCACTGGTGAAAACCGCGATGTCCTATCAATAACCGTTTAGGAGATCGAGTAAAATGGAGAATAATAGATATTTGAAAATGTGATATATAAACATTTTATTCGTTTGTACCTTTATCAACTCTTGAGAGAAGACTTATAGGACTTATTTTATGTAAAATGAGGTGCTAAATCCACTGGTGAAAACCGCGATGTCCTATCTTTAACCGTTTAGGAGATCGAGTAAAATGGAGAATAATGAATATTTGAAAATGTGATATATAAACATTTTATTCGTTTGTACCTTGATCAACTCTTGAGGGTAGACTTATAGGACCTATTTTATGTAAAATGAGGTGCTAAATCCACTGGTGGAAACCGCGATGTCCTATCTTTTACCGTTTAGGAGATCGAGTAAAATGGAAAATAAAAGATATTTGAAAATGTGATATATAAACATTTTATTCGTTTTTACCTTTATCAACTCTTGAGAGTAGACTTATAGGACCTATTTTATGTAAAATGAGGTGCTAAATCCACTGGTAAAAACCGCTATGTCCTATCTTTAACCGTTTAGGAGATCGAGCAAAATGGAGAATAATAGATATTTGAAAATGTGATATATAAACATTTTATTCGTTTGTACCTTTATCAACTTTTGAGAGTAGACTTATAGGTCTTATTTTATGTAAAATGAGGTACTTAATCCTCTGGAGAAAACCGCGATGTCCTATCTTTAACCGTTTAGGAGATCAAGTAAAATGGATATTAATAGATATTTGAAAATGTGATATATAAACATTTTATTCGTTTGTACCTTTATCAACTTTTGAGAGTAGACTTATAGGACTTATTATATGTAAAATGAGGTGCTAAATCCACTGGTGAAAACCGCGATGTCCTATCTTTAACCGTTTATGAGATCGAGTGAAATGGAGGATAATAGATATTTTAAAATGTGATATATAAACATTTTATTCGTTTGTACCTTTATCAACTCTTAAGAGTAGACTTATATGACTTATTTTATGTAAAATGAGGTGCTAAATCCACTGGTAAAAACCGCGATGTCCTATCTTTAACCGTTTAGGAGATCAAATAAAATGGAGAATAATAGATATTTGAAAATGTGATATATAAACATTTTATTCAGTTGTCAAAGAATGACGGCTGTCAAAAATGTCAGCTGTCAAAAAATGACAGATGTCAAGAATGACAGATGTCAAGAGTGACAGATGTCAAGAATGACAGATGTCAAGAGTGACAGATGTCAAGAGTGACAGATGTCAAGAGTGACAGATGTCAAGAGTGACAGATGTCAAGAGTGACAGATGTCAAGAATAACAGATGTCAAAAAATGACAAATGTCAAGATTAACAACTGTCAAAAAATGGCAGATGTCAAAAATGACAGCTGTCAATAAATCATAGATGTCAAGAATGACAGATGTCTAAAAATGACAGTTGTTATATAACTAATTTTATATAAAATGGTATGCTAAATTGACTGATAACCGCGATGTCCTATCTTTAACCTTTTAGGAGATCGAGTAAACTGGAGAAGAGATATTTGAAAATGTGATATATAAACATTTTATTCGTTTGTACCTTTATCAACTCTTAAGAGTAGACTTATAGGACTTATTTTATGTAAAATGAGGTGCTAAATCCACTGGTAAAAACCGAGATGTCCTATCTTTAACCGTTTAGGAGATCGAGTAAAATTGAGAATAATAGATATTTGAAAATGTGATATATAAAAATTTTATTCGTTTGTACCTTTATCAACTCTTGAAAGTAGACTTATAGGACATATTTTATGTAAAATGAGGTGCTTAATCCACTGGTGAAAACCGCGATGTCCTATCTTTTACCGTTTAGGAGATCGAGTAAAATGGAGAATAATAGATATTTTAAAATGTGATATATAAACATTTTATTCGTTTGTACCGTTATCAACTCTTGAGAGTAGACTTATAGGAATTATTTTATGTAAAATAAGGTGCTAAATCCACTGGTGAAAACCGCGATGTCCTATCTTTCACCGTTTAGGAGATCGAGTAAAATGGAGAAAAATAGATATTTGAAAATGTGATATATAAACATTTTATTCGTTTGTACCTTTATCAACTCTTGAGAGTAGACTTATAGGAACTATATAATGTAAAATGAGGTGCTAAATCCACTGGTGAAAACCGCGATGTCGTATCTTTAGCCGTTTAGGAGATCGAGTAAAATGGAGAATAATAGATATTTGAAAATGTGATATATAAAAATTTTATTCGTTTGTACCTTATCAACTCTTGAGAGTAGACTTATAGGACTTATTTTATGTAAAATAAAGTGCTAAAACCACTGGTAAAAACCGCGATGTCCTATCTCTAACCGTTTAAGAGATCGAGTAAAATTAATAATAACAGATATTTGAAAATGTGATATATAAAAATTTTATTCGTTTGTACCTTTATCAACTCTTAAGAGTAGACTTATAGGAGTTTTTTTATGTAAAATGAGGTGCTAAATCGACTGGTAAAAACCGCGATGTCCTATCTTTAACCGTTTAGGAGATCGAGTAAAATGGAGAATAATAGATATTTTTTAATGTGATATATAAACAATTTATTCGTTTGTACCTTTATCAACTCTTGAGAGTAGACTTATAAGACTTATTTTAAGTAAAATGAGGTGCTAAATCCACTGGTGAAAACCGCGATGTCCTATCATTAACCGTTTAATAGATCGAGTAAAATGGAGAATAATAGATATTTTTTAATGTGATATATAAACAATTTATTCGTTTGTACCTTTATCAACTCTTGAGAGTAGACTTATAAGACTTATTTTAAGTAAAATGAGGTGCTAAATCCACTGGTGAAAACCGCGATGTCCTATCTTTAACCGTTTAGGAGATCGAGTAAAATGGAGAATAATAGATATTTTTTAATGTGATATATAAACAATTTATTCGTTTGTACCTTTATCAACTCTTGAGAGTAGACTTATAAGATTTATTTTAAGTAAAATGAGGTGCTAAATCCACTGGTGAAAACCGCGATGTCCTATCATTAACCGTTTAGGAGATCGAGTAAAATGGAGAATAATAGATATTTGAAAATGTGATATATAAACATTTTGTTCGTTTGAACCTTAATCAACTCTTGAGAGTAGACTTATGGGACCTATTTTATGTAAAATGAGGTGCTAAATCCACTGGTGAAAACCGCGATGTCCTATCTTTAACCGTTTTGGAGATCGAGTAAAATGGAGAATAATAGATATTTGAAAATGTGATATATAAACATTTTATTCGTTTGTACCTTTATCAACTCTTGAGAGTAGACTTATAGGACCTATTTTATGTAAAATGAGGTGCTAAATCCACTGGTGAAAACCGCGATGTCCTATCAATAACCGTTTAGGAGATCGAGTAAAATGGAGAATAATAGATATTTGAAAATGTGATATATAAACATTTTATTCGTTTGTACCTTTATCAACTCTTGAGAGAAGACTTATAGGACTTATTTTATGTAAAATGAGGTGCTAAATCCACTGGTGAAAACCGCGATGTCCTATCTTTAACCGTTTAGGAGATCGAGTAAAATGGAGAATAATGAATATTTGAAAATGTGATATATAAACATTTTATTCGTTTGTACCTTGATCAACTCTTGAGGGTAGACTTATAGGACCTATTTTATGTAAAATGAGGTGCTAAATCCACTGGTGGAAACCGCGATGTCCTATCTTTTACCGTTTAGGAGATCGAGTAAAATGGAAAATAAAAGATATTTGAAAATGTGATATATAAACATTTTATTCGTTTTTACCTTTATCAACTCTTGAGAGTAGACTTATAGGACCTATTTTATGTAAAATGAGGTGCTAAATCCACTGGTAAAAACCGCTATGTCCTATCTTTAACCGTTTAGGAGATCGAGCAAAATGGAGAATAATAGATATTTGAAAATGTGATATATAAACATTTTATTCGTTTGTACCTTTATCAACTTTTGAGAGTAGACTTATAGGTCTTATTTTATGTAAAATGAGGTACTTAATCCTCTGGAGAAAACCGCGATGTCCTATCTTTAACCGTTTAGGAGATCAAGTAAAATGGATATTAATAGATATTTGAAAATGTGATATATAAACATTTTATTCGTTTGTACCTTTATCAACTTTTGAGAGTAGACTTATAGGACTTATTATATGTAAAATGAGGTGCTAAATCCACTGGTGAAAACCGCGATGTCCTATCTTTAACCGTTTATGAGATCGAGTGAAATGGAGGATAATAGATATTTTAAAATGTGATATATAAACATTTTATTCGTTTGTACCTTTATCAACTCTTAAGAGTAGACTTATATGACTTATTTTATGTAAAATGAGGTGCTAAATCCACTGGTAAAAACCGCGATGTCCTATCTTTAACCGTTTAGGAGATCAAATAAAATGGAGAATAATAGATATTTGAAAATGTGATATATAAACATTTTATTCAGTTGTCAAAGAATGACGGCTGTCAAAAATGTCAGCTGTCAAAAAATGACAGATGTCAAGAATGACAGATGTCAAGAGTGACAGATGTCAAGAATGACAGATGTCAAGAGTGACAGATGTCAAGAGTGACAGATGTCAAGAGTGACAGATATCAAGAGTGACAGATATCAAGAATAACAGATGTCAAAAAATGACAAATGTCAAGATTAACAACTGTCAAAAAATGGCAGATGTCAAAAATGACAGCTGTCAATAAATCATAGATGTCAAGAATGACAGATGTCTAAAAATGACAGTTGTTATATAACTAATTTTATATAAAATGGTATGCTAAATTGACTGATAACCGCGATGTCCTATCTTTAACCTTTTAGGAGATCGAGTAAACTGGAGAAGAGATATTTGAAAATGTGATATATAAACATTTTATTCGTTTGTACCTTTATCAACTCTTAAGAGTAGACTTATAGGACTTATTTTATGTAAAATGAGGTGCTAAATCCACTGGTAAAAACCGAGATGTCCTATCTTTAACCGTTTAGGAGATCGAGTAAAATTGAGAATAATAGATATTTGAAAATGTGATATATAAAAATTTTATTCGTTTGTACCTTTATCAACTCTTGAGAGTAGACTTATAGGACATATTTTATGTAAAATGAGGTGCTTAATCCACTGGTGAAAACCGCGATGTCCTATCTTTTACCGTTTAGGAGATCGAGTAAAATGGAGAATAATAGATATTTTAAAATGTGATATATAAACATTTTATTCGTTTGTACCGTTATCAACTCTTGAGAGTAGACTTATAGGAATTATTTTATGTAAAATAAGGTGCTAAATCCACTGGTGAAAACCGCGATGTCCTATCTTTCACCGTTTAGGAGATCGAGTAAAATGGAGAAAAATAGATATTTGAAAATGTGATATATAAACATTTTATTCGTTTGTACCTTTATCAACTCTTGAGAGTAGACTTATAGGACCTATATAATGTAAAATGAGGTGCTAAATCCACTGGTGAAAACCGCGATGTCGTATCTTTAGCCGTTTAGGAGATCGAGTAAAATGGAGAATAATAGATATTTGAAAATGTGATATATAAACATTTTATTCGTTTGTACCTTTATCAACTCTTGAGAGTAGACTTATAGGACCAATTTTATGTAAACTGAGGTGCTAAATCCACTGGTGAAAACCGCGATGTCCTATCTTTTACCGTTTAGGAGATCGAGTAAAATGGAAAATAAAAGATATTTGAAAATGTGATATATAAACATTTTACTCGTTTTTACTTTATCAACTCTTGAGAGTAGACTTATAGGACCTATTTTATGTAAAATGAGGTGCTAAATCCACTGGTAAAAACCGCTATGTCCTATCTTTTACCGTTTAGGAGATCGAGTAAAATGGAAAATAAAAGATATTTGAAAATGTGATATATAAACATTTTATTCGTTTTTACCTTTATCAACTCTTGAGAGTAGACTTATAGGACATATTTTATGTAAAATGAGGTGCTAAATCCACTGGTAAAAACCGCTATGTCCTATCTTTAACCGTTTAGGAGATCGAGTGAAATGGAGAATAATAGACATTTGAAAATGTGATATATAAACATTTTATTCGTTTGTACCTTTATCAACTCTTGAGAGTAGACTTATAGGTCTTATTTTATGTAAAATGAGGTACTTAATCCTCTGGAGAAAACCGCGATGTCCTATCTTTAACCGTTTAGGAGATCGAGTAAAATGGATATTAATAGATATTTGAAAATGTGATATATAAACATTTTATTCGTTTGTACCTTTATCAACTTTTGAGAGTAGACTTATAGGACTTATTATATGTAAAATGAGGTGCTTAATCCACTGGTGAAAACCGCGATGTCCTATCTTTAACCGTTTATAAGATCGAGTGAAATGGAGAATAATAGATATTTTAAAATGTGATATATAAACATTTTATTCGTTTGTACCTTTATCAACTCTTAAGAGTAGACTTATAGGACTTATTTTATGTAAAATAAGGTGCTAAATCCACTGGTGAAAACCGCGATGTCCAATCTTTAACCGTTTAGGAGATCGAGTAAAATTGAGAATAATAGATATTTGAAAATGTGGTATATAAACATTTTATTCGTTTGTACCTTGATCAACTCTTGAGGGTAGACTTATAGGACTTATTTTATGTAAAATGAGGTGCTAAATCCACTGGTGAAAACCGCGATGTCCTATCTTTCACCGTTTAGGAGATCGAGTAAAATGGAGAAAAATAGATATTTGAAAATGTGATATATAAACATTTTATTCGTTTGTACCTTTATCAACTCTTGAGAGTAGACTTATAGGACCTATTTTATGTAAAATGAGGTGCTAAATCCACTGGTGAAAACCGCGATGTCCTATCTTGAACCGTTTAGGAGATCGAGTAAAATGGAGAAAAATAGATATTTGAAAATGTGATATATAAACATTTTATCCGTTTGTACCTTTATCAACTCTTGAGAGTAGACTTATAGGACCTATTTTATGTAAAATGAGGTGCTAGATCCACTGGTGAAAACCGCGATGTGACATCTTTAACCGTTTAAGAGATCGAGTAAAATGGAGATAAATAGATATTTGAAAATGTGATACATAAACATTTTATCCGTTTGTACCTTTATCAACTCTTGAGAGTAGACTTACAGGACCTATTTTATGTAAAATGAGGTGCTAAATCCACTGGTGAAATCCGTGATGTCCTATCTTTAACCGTTTAGGAGATCGAGTAAAATGGAGAATAATAGATATTTGAAAATGTGATATATAAACATTTTATTCGTTTTTACCTTTATCAACTCTTGAGAGTAGACTTATAGGACTTATTTTATGTAAAATGGGGTGCTTAATCCACTGATGAAAACCGCGATGTCCCATCTTTTACCGTTTAGGAGATCGAGTAAAATGGAATATAATAGATATTTAAAAATGTGATATATAAACATTTTATTCGTTTGTACCTTGATCAACTCTTGAGGGTAGACTTATAGGACCTATTTTATGTAAAATGAGGTGCTAAATCCACTGGTGAAAACCGCGATGTCCTATCTTTAACCGTCTAGGAGATCGAGTAAAATGGAGAATAATAGAAATTTGAAAATGTGACATATAAACATTTTATTCGTTTTTACCTTTATCAACTCTTGAGAGTAGACTTATAGGACCTATTTTATGTAAAATGAGGTGCTAGATCCACTGGTGAAAACCGCGATGTGACATCTTTAACCGTTTAGGAGATCGAGTAAAATGGAGAATAATAGATATTTGAAAATGTGATATCTAAACATTTTATTCGTTTTTACCTTTATCAACTCTTGAGAGTAGACTTAAAGGATTTATTTTATGTAAAATGGGGTGCCTAATCCACTGGTGAAAACCGCGATGTCCTATCTTTTACCGTTTAGGAGATCGAGTAAAATGGAGAAAAATAGATATTTGAAAATGTGATATATAAACATTTTATTCGTTTGTACCTTCATCAACTCTTGAGAGTAGACTTATAGGACCTATTTTATGTAAAATGAGGTGCTAAATCCACTGGTGAAAACCGCGATGTCCTATCTTGAACCGTTTAGGAGATCGAGTAAAATGGAGAAAAATAGATATTTGAAAATGTGATATATAAACATTTTATCCGTTTGTACCTTTATCAACTCTTGAGAGTAGACTTATAGGACCTATTTTATGTAAAATGAGGTGCTAGATCCACTGGTGAAAACCGCGATGTCTTATCTTTAACCGTTTAGGAGATCGAGTAAAATGGAGAATAATAGATATTTGAAAATGTGATATATAAACATTTTATTCGTTTGTACCTTTATCAACTCTTGAGAGTAGACTTATATGACTTATTTTATGTAAAATGAGGTGCTAAATCCACTGGTAAAAACCGCTATGTCCTATCTTTAACCGTTTAGGAGATCGAGTAAAATGGAGAATAATAGATATTTGAAAATGTGATATATAAACATTTTATTCGTTTGTACCTTTATCAACTCATGAGAGTAGACTTATAGATCTTATTTTATTTAAAATGAGGTACTTAATCCTCTGGAGAAAACCGCAATGTCCTATCTTTAACTGTTTAGCAGATCGACTTAAATGGAGAATAATAGATATTTTAAAATGTGATATATAAACATTTTATTCGTTTGTACCTTTATCAACTCTTAAGAGTAGACTTATAGGACTTATTTTATGTAAAATAAGGTGCTAAATCCACTGGTGAAAACCGCGATGTCCAATCTTTAACCGTTTAGGAGATCGAGTAAAATTGAGAATAATAGATATTTGAAAATGTGGTATATAAACATTTTATTCGTTTGTACCTTGATCAACTCTTGAGGGTAGACTTATAGGACTTATTTTATGTAAAATGAGGTGCTAAATCCACTGGTGAAAACCGCGATGTCCTATCTTTCACCGTTTAGGAGATCGAGTAAAATGGAGAAAAATAGATATTTGAAAATGTGATATATAAACATTTTATTCGTTTGTACCTTTATCAACTCTTGAGAGTAGACTTATAGGACCTATTTTATGTAAAATGAGGTGCTAAATCCACTGGTGAAAACCGCGATGTCCTATCTTGAACCGTTTAGGAGATCGAGTAAAATGGAGAAAAATAGATATTTGAAAATGTGATATATAAACATTTTATCCGTTTGTACCTTTATCAACTCTTGAGAGTAGACTTATAGGACCTATTTTATGTAAAATGAGGTGCTAGATCCACTGGTGAAAACCGCGATGTGACATCTTTAACCGTTTAGGAGATCGAGTAAAATGGAGATAAATAGATATTTGAAAATGTGATACATAAACATTTTATCCGTTTGTACCTTTATCAACTCTTGAGAGTAGACTTACAGGACCTATTTTATGTAAAATGAGGTGCTAAATCCACTGGTGAAATCCGCGATGTCCTATCTTTAACCGTTTAGGAGATCGAGTAAAATGGAGAATAATAGATATTTGAAAATGTGATATATAAACATTTTATTCGTTTTTACCTTTATCAACTCTTGAGAGTAGACTTATAGGACTTATTTTATGTAAAATGGGGTGCTTAATCCACTGATGAAAACCGCGATGTCCCATCTTTTACCGTTTAGGAGATCGAGTAAAATGGAATATAATAGATATTTAAAAATGTGATATATAAACATTTTATTCGTTTGTACCTTGATCAACTCTTGAGGGTAGACTTATAGGACCTATTTTATGTAAAATGAGGTGCTAAATCCACTGGTGAAAACCGCGATGTCCTATCTTTAACCGTCTAGGAGATCGAGTAAAATGGAGAATAATAGAAATTTGAAAATGTGACATATAAACATTTTATTCGTTTTTACCTTTATCAACTCTTGAGAGTAGACTTATAGGACCTATTTTATGTAAAATGAGGTGCTAGATCCACTGGTGAAAACCGCGATGTGACATCTTTAACCGTTTAGGAGATCGAGTAAAATGGAGAATAATAGATATTTGAAAATGTGATATCTAAACATTTTATTCGTTTTTACCTTTATCAACTCTTGAGAGTAGACTTAAAGGATTTATTTTATGTAAAATGGGGTGCCTAATCCACTGGTGAAAACCGCGATGTCCTATCTTTAACCGTTTAGGAGATCGAGTAAAATGGAGAATAATAGATATTTGAAAATGTGATATCTAAACATTTTATTCGTTTTTACCTTTATCAACTCTTGAGAGTAGACTTAAAGGATTTATTTTATGTAAAATGGGGTGCCTAATCCACTGGTGAAAACCGCGATGTCCTATCTTTCACCGTTTAGGAGATCGAGTAAAATGGAGAAAAATAGATATTTGAAAATGTGATATATAAACATTTTATTCGTTTGTACCTTCATCAACTCTTGAGAGTAGACTTATAGGACCTATTTTATGTAAAATGAGGTGCTAAATCCACTGGTGAAAACCGCGATGTCCTATCTTGAACCGTTTAGGAGATCGAGTAAAATGGAGAAAAATAGATATTTGAAAATGTGATATATAAACATTTTATCCGTTTGTACCTTTATCAACTCTTGAGAGTAGACTTATAGGACCTATTTTATGTAAAATGAGGTGCTAGATCCACTGGTGAAAACCGCGATGTCTTATCTTTAACCGTTTAGGAGATCGAGTAAAATGGAGAATAATAGATATTTGAAAATGTGATATATAAACATTTTATTCGTTTGTACCTTTATCAACTCTTGAGAGTAGACTTATATGACTTATTTTATGTAAAATGAGGTGCTAAATCCACTGGTAAAAACCGCTATGTCCTATCTTTAACCGTTTAGGAGATCGAGTAAAATGGAGAATAATAGATATTTGAAAATGTGATATATAAACATTTTATTCGTTTGTACCTTTATCAACTCATGAGAGTAGACTTATAGATCTTATTTTATTTAAAATGAGGTACTTAATCCTCTGGAGAAAACCGCAATGTCCTATCTTTAACTGTTTAGCAGATCGACTTAAATGGAGAATAATAGATATTTTAAAATGTGATATATAAACATTTTATTCGTTTGTACCTTTATCAACTCTTAAGAGTAGACTTATAGGACTTATTTTATGTAAAATAAGGTGCTAAATCCACTGGTGAAAACCGCGATGTCCAATCTTTAACCGTTTAGGAGATCGAGTAAAATTGAGAATAATAGATATTTGAAAATGTGGTATATAAACATTTTATTCGTTTGTACCTTGATCAACTCTTGAGGGTAGACTTATAGGACTTATTTTATGTAAAATGAGGTGCTAAATCCACTGGTGAAAACCGCGATGTCCTATCTTTCACCGTTTAGGAGATCGAGTAAAATGGAGAAAAATAGATATTTGAAAATGTGATATATAAACATTTTATTCGTTTGTACCTTTATCAACTCTTGAGAGTAGACTTATAGGACCTATTTTATGTAAAATGAGGTGCTAAATCCACTGGTGAAAACCGCGATGTCCTATCTTGAACCGTTTAGGAGATCGAGTAAAATGGAGAAAAATAGATATTTGAAAATGTGATATATAAACATTTTATCCGTTTGTACCTTTATCAACTCTTGAGAGTAGACTTATAGGACCTATTTTATGTAAAATGAGGTGCTAGATCCACTGGTGAAAACCGCGATGTGACATCTTTAACCGTTTAGGAGATCGAGTAAAATGGAGATAAATAGATATTTGAAAATGTGATACATAAACATTTTATCCGTTTGTACCTTTATCAACTCTTGAGAGTAGACTTACAGGACCTATTTTATGTAAAATGAGGTGCTAAATCCACTGGTGAAATCCGCGATGTCCTATCTTTAACCGTTTAGGAGATCGAGTAAAATGGAGAATAATAGATATTTGAAAATGTGATATATAAACATTTTATTCGTTTTTACCTTTATCAACTCTTGAGAGTAGACTTATAGGACTTATTTTATGTAAAATGGGGTGCTTAATCCACTGATGAAAACCGCGATGTCCCATCTTTTACCGTTTAGGAGATCGAGTAAAATGGAATATAATAGATATTTAAAAATGTGATATATAAACATTTTATTCGTTTGTACCTTGATCAACTCTTGAGGGTAGACTTATAGGACCTATTTTATGTAAAATGAGGTGCTAAATCCACTGGTGAAAACCGCGATGTCCTATCTTTAACCGTCTAGGAGATCGAGTAAAATGGAGAATAATAGAAATTTGAAAATGTGACATATAAACATTTTATTCGTTTTTACCTTTATCAACTCTTGAGAGTAGACTTATAGGACCTATTTTATGTAAAATGAGGTGCTAGATCCACTGGTGAAAACCGCGATGTGACATCTTTAACCGTTTAGGAGATCGAGTAAAATGGAGAATAATAGATATTTGAAAATGTGATATCTAAACATTTTATTCGTTTTTACCTTTATCAACTCTTGAGAGTAGACTTAAAGGATTTATTTTATGTAAAATGGGGTGCCTAATCCACTGGTGAAAACCGCGATGTCCTATCTTTCACCGTTTAGGAGATCGAGTAAAATGGAGAATAATAGATATTTGAAAATGTGATATATAAACATTTTATTCGTTTTTACCTTTATCAACTCTTGAGAGTAGACTTATAGGACCTATTTTATGTAAAATGAGGTGCTAAATCCACTGGTGAAAACCGCGATGTCTTATCTTTAACCGTTTAGGAGATCGAGTAAAATGGAGAATAATAGATATTTGAAAATGTGATATATAAACATTTTATTCGTTTGTACCTTTATCAACTCTTGAGAGTAGACTTATAGGACTTATTTTATGTAAAATGAGGTGCTAAATCCACTGGTGAAATCCGCGATGTCCTATCTTTAACCGTTTAGGAGATCGAGTATAATGGAGAATAATAGATATTTGATAATATGATATATAAACATTTTATTCGTTTGTTCCTTTATCAACTCTTGAGAGAAGACTTATAGGACTTATTTTATGTTAAATGACGTGCTAAATCCACTGGTGAAAACCGCGATGTCCTATCTTGAACCGTTTAGGAGATCGAGTAAAATGGAGAATACTAGATATTTGATAATATGATATATAAACATTTTATTCGTTTGTACCTTGATCAACTCTTGAGGGTAGACTTATAGGACCTATTTTATGTAAAATGAGGTGCTAAATCCACTGGTGAAAACCGCGATGTCCTATCTTTAATCGTTTAGGAGATCGAGTAAAATGGAGAATAATAGAAATTTGAAAATGTGTATATAAACATTTTATTCGTTTTTACCTTTATCAACTCTTGAAAGTAGACTTAAAGGACCTATTTTATGTAAAATGAGGTGCTAAATCCACTGGTGATAACCGCGATGTGATATTTTCAACCATTTAGGAGATCGGGTAAAATGGAGAATAATAGATATTTGAAAATGTGAAATATAAACATTTTATTCGTTTTTACCTTTGTCAACTCTTGAGAGTAGACTTATAAAACCTTTTATATGTAAAATCAGGTGCTTAATCCACTGGTGAAAACTGCGATGTGATATCTTTAACCGTTTAGGAGATCGAGTAAAATGGAGAATAATAGACATTTGAAAATGTGATATATAAACATTTTATTCGTTTCTACCTTTATCAACTCTTGAGAGTAGACTTATAGGACCTATTTTATGTAAAATGAGGTGCTAAATCCACTGGTGAAAACCGCGATGTGATATCTTTAACCGTTTAGGAGATCGAGTAAAATGGAGAATAATAGATATTTGAAAATGTGATATATAAACATTTTATTCGTTTGTACCTTTATCAACTCTTAAGAGTAGACTTATAGGACTTATTTTATGTAAAATGAGGTGCTAAATCCACTGGTGAAAACCGCGATGTCCTATTTTTAACCGTTTATTAGATTGAGTAAAATGGAAAATAATAGATATTTGAAAATGTGATATATAAACATTTTATTGTTTGTACCTTTATCAACTCTTAAGAGTAGACTTATAGGACTTGTTTTATGTAAAATGAGGTGCTAAATCCACTGGTGAAATCCGCGATGTCCTATCTTGAACCGTTTAGGAGATCGAGTAAAATGGAGAAAAATAGATATTTGAAAATGTGATATATAAATATTTTATTCGTTTGTACCTTGATCAACTCTTGACTGTAGACTTATAGGACCTATTTTATGTAAAATGAGGTGCTAAATCCACTGGTGAAAACCGCGATGTCCTCTCTTTAACCGTTTAGGAGATCGAGAAAAATTGAGAAAAATAGATATTTGAAAATGTGATATATAAACATTTTATTCGTTTGTACCTTTATCAACTCTTGAGAGTAGACTTATAGGACCTATATAATGTAAAATGAGGTGCTAAATCCACTGGTGAAAACCGCGATGTCGTATCTTTAGCCGTTTAGGAGATCGAGTAAAATGGAGAATAATAGATATTTGAAAATGTGATATATAAACATTTTATTCGTTTGTACCTTTATCAACTCTTGAGAGTAGACTTATAGGACCAATTTTATGTAAACTGAGGTGCTAAATCCACTGGTGAAAACCGCGATGTCCTATCTTTTACCGTTTAGGAGATCGAGTAAAATGGAAAATAAAAGATATTTGAAAATGTGATATATAAACATTTTACTCGTTTTTACTTTATCAACTCTTGAGAGTAGACTTATAGGACCTATTTTATGTAAAATGAGGTGCTAAATCCACTGGTAAAAACCGCTATGTCCTATCTTTTACCGTTTAGGAGATCGAGTAAAATGGAAAATAAAAGATATTTGAAAATGTGATATATAAACATTTTATTCGTTTTTACCTTTATCAACTCTTGAGAGTAGACTTATAGGACATATTTTATGTAAAATGAGGTGCTAAATCCACTGGTAAAAACCGCTATGTCCTATCTTTAACCGTTTAGGAGATCGAGTGAAATGGAGAATAATAGACATTTGAAAATGTGATATATAAACATTTTATTCGTTTGTACCTTTATCAACTCTTGAGAGTAGACTTATAGGTCTTATTTTATGTAAAATGAGGTACTTAATCCTCTGGAGAAAACCGCGATGTCCTATCTTTAACCGTTTAGGAGATCGAGTAAAATGGATATTAATAGATATTTGAAAATGTGATATATAAACATTTTATTCGTTTGTACCTTTATCAACTTTTGAGAGTAGACTTATAGGACTTATTATATGTAAAATGAGGTGCTTAATCCACTGGTGAAAACCGCGATGTCCTATCTTTAACCGTTTATAAGATCGAGTGAAATGGAGAATAATAGATATTTTAAAATGTGATATATAAACATTTTATTCGTTTGTACCTTTATCAACTCTTAAGAGTAGACTTATAGGACTTATTTTATGTAAAATAAGGTGCTAAATCCACTGGTGAAAACCGCGATGTCCAATCTTTAACCGTTTAGGAGATCGAGTAAAATTGAGAATAATAGATATTTGAAAATGTGGTATATAAACATTTTATTCGTTTGTACCTTGATCAACTCTTGAGGGTAGACTTATAGGACTTATTTTATGTAAAATGAGGTGCTAAATCCACTGGTGAAAACCGCGATGTCCTATCTTTCACCGTTTAGGAGATCGAGTAAAATGGAGAAAAATAGATATTTGAAAATGTGATATATAAACATTTTATTCGTTTGTACCTTTATCAACTCTTGAGAGTAGACTTATAGGACCTATTTTATGTAAAATGAGGTGCTAAATCCACTGGTGAAAACCGCGATGTCCTATCTTGAACCGTTTAGGAGATCGAGTAAAATGGAGAAAAATAGATATTTGAAAATGTGATATATAAACATTTTATCCGTTTGTACCTTTATCAACTCTTGAGAGTAGACTTATAGGACCTATTTTATGTAAAATGAGGTGCTAGATCCACTGGTGAAAACCGCGATGTGACATCTTTAACCGTTTAAGAGATCGAGTAAAATGGAGATAAATAGATATTTGAAAATGTGATACATAAACATTTTATCCGTTTGTACCTTTATCAACTCTTGAGAGTAGACTTACAGGACCTATTTTATGTAAAATGAGGTGCTAAATCCACTGGTGAAATCCGTGATGTCCTATCTTTAACCGTTTAGGAGATCGAGTAAAATGGAGAATAATAGATATTTGAAAATGTGATATATAAACATTTTATTCGTTTTTACCTTTATCAACTCTTGAGAGTAGACTTATAGGACTTATTTTATGTAAAATGGGGTGCTTAATCCACTGATGAAAACCGCGATGTCCCATCTTTTACCGTTTAGGAGATCGAGTAAAATGGAATATAATAGATATTTAAAAATGTGATATATAAACATTTTATTCGTTTGTACCTTGATCAACTCTTGAGGGTAGACTTATAGGACCTATTTTATGTAAAATGAGGTGCTAAATCCACTGGTGAAAACCGCGATGTCCTATCTTTAACCGTCTAGGAGATCGAGTAAAATGGAGAATAATAGAAATTTGAAAATGTGACATATAAACATTTTATTCGTTTTTACCTTTATCAACTCTTGAGAGTAGACTTATAGGACCTATTTTATGTAAAATGAGGTGCTAGATCCACTGGTGAAAACCGCGATGTGACATCTTTAACCGTTTAGGAGATCGAGTAAAATGGAGAATAATAGATATTTGAAAATGTGATATCTAAACATTTTATTCGTTTTTACCTTTATCAACTCTTGAGAGTAGACTTAAAGGATTTATTTTATGTAAAATGGGGTGCCTAATCCACTGGTGAAAACCGCGATGTCCTATCTTTCACCGTTTAGGAGATCGAGTAAAATGGAGAAAAATAGATATTTGAAAATGTGATATATAAACATTTTATTCGTTTGTACCTTCATCAACTCTTGAGAGTAGACTTATAGGACCTATTTTATGTAAAATGAGGTGCTAAATCCACTGGTGAAAACCGCGATGTCCTATCTTGAACCGTTTAGGAGATCGAGTAAAATGGAGAAAAATAGATATTTGAAAATGTGATATATAAACATTTTATCCGTTTGTACCTTTATCAACTCTTGAGAGTAGACTTATAGGACCTATTTTATGTAAAATGAGGTGCTAGATCCACTGGTGAAAACCGCGATGTCTTATCTTTAACCGTTTAGGAGATCGAGTAAAATGGAGAATAATAGATATTTGAAAATGTGATATATAAACATTTTATTCGTTTGTACCTTTATCAACTCTTGAGAGTAGACTTATATGACTTATTTTATGTAAAATGAGGTGCTAAATCCACTGGTAAAAACCGCTATGTCCTATCTTTAACCGTTTAGGAGATCGAGTAAAATGGAGAATAATAGATATTTGAAAATGTGATATATAAACATTTTATTCGTTTGTACCTTTATCAACTCATGAGAGTAGACTTATAGATCTTATTTTATTTAAAATGAGGTACTTAATCCTCTGGAGAAAACCGCAATGTCCTATCTTTAACTGTTTAGCAGATCGAGTAAAATGGAGAATAATAGATATTTTAAAATGTGATATATAAACATTTTATTCGTTTGTACCTTTATCAACTCTTAAGAGTAGACTTATAGGACTTATTTTATGTAAAATAAGGTGCTAAATCCACTGGTGAAAACCGCGATGTCCAATCTTTAACCGTTTAGGAGATCGAGTAAAATTGAGAATAATAGATATTTGAAAATGTGGTATATAAACATTTTATTCGTTTGTACCTTGATCAACTCTTGAGGGTAGACTTATAGGACTTATTTTATGTAAAATGAGGTGCTAAATCCACTGGTGAAAACCGCGATGTCCTATCTTTCACCGTTTAGGAGATCGAGTAAAATGGAGAAAAATAGATATTTGAAAATGTGATATATAAACATTTTATTCGTTTGTACCTTTATCAACTCTTGAGAGTAGACTTATAGGACCTATTTTATGTAAAATGAGGTGCTAAATCCACTGGTGAAAACCGCGATGTCCTATCTTGAACCGTTTAGGAGATCGAGTAAAATGGAGAAAAATAGATATTTGAAAATGTGATATATAAACATTTTATCCGTTTGTACCTTTATCAACTCTTGAGAGTAGACTTATAGGACCTATTTTATGTAAAATGAGGTGCTAGATCCACTGGTGAAAACCGCGATGTGACATCTTTAACCGTTTAGGAGATCGAGTAAAATGGAGATAAATAGATATTTGAAAATGTGATACATAAACATTTTATCCGTTTGTACCTTTATCAACTCTTGAGAGTAGACTTACAGGACCTATTTTATGTAAAATGAGGTGCTAAATCCACTGGTGAAATCCGCGATGTCCTATCTTTAACCGTTTAGGAGATCGAGTAAAATGGAGAATAATAGATATTTGAAAATGTGATATATAAACATTTTATTCGTTTTTACCTTTATCAACTCTTGAGAGTAGACTTATAGGACTTATTTTATGTAAAATGGGGTGCTTAATCCACTGATGAAAACCGCGATGTCCCATCTTTTACCGTTTAGGAGATCGAGTAAAATGGAATATAATAGATATTTAAAAATGTGATATATAAACATTTTATTCGTTTGTACCTTGATCAACTCTTGAGGGTAGACTTATAGGACCTGTTTTATGTAAAATGAGGTGCTAGATCCACTGGTGAAAACCGCGATGTGACATCTTTAACCGTTTAGGAGATCGAGTAAAATGGAGAATAATAGATATTTGAAAATGTGATATCTAAACATTTTATTCGTTTTTACCTTTATCAACTCTTGAGAGTAGACTTAAAGGATTTATTTTATGTAAAATGGGGTGCCTAATCCACTGGTGAAAACCGCGATGTCCTATCTTTCACCGTTTAGGAGATCGAGTAAAATAAAGAAAAATAGATATTTGAAAATGTGATATATAAACATTTTATTCGTTTGTACCTTCATCAACTCTTGAGAGTAGACTTATAGGACCTATTTTATGTAAAATGAGGTGCTAAATCCACTGGTGAAAACCGCGATGTCCTATCTTGAACCGTTTAGGAGATCGAGTAAAATGGAGAAAAATAGATATTTGAAAATGTGATATATAAACATTTTATCCGTTTGTACCTTTATCAACTCTTGAGAGTAGACTTATAGGACCTATTTTATGTAAAATGAGGTGCTAGATCCACTGGTGAAAACCGCGATGTCTTATCTTTAACCGTTTAGGAGATCGAGTAAAATGGAGAATAATAGATATTTGAAAATGTGATATATAAACATTTTATTCGTTTTTACCTTTATCAACTCTTGAGAGTAGACTTATAGGACCTATTTTATGTAAAATGAGGTGCTAAATCCACTGGTGAAAACCGCGATGTCTTATCTTTAACCGTTTAGGAGATCGAGTAAAATGGAGAATAATAGATATTTGAAAATGTGATATATAAACATTTTATTCGTTTGTACCTTTATCAACTCTTGAGAGTAGACTTATAGGACTTATTTTATGTAAAATGAGGTGCTAAATCCACTGGTGAAATCCGCGATGTCCTATCTTTAACCGTTTAGGAGATCGAGTATAATGGAGAATAATAGATATTTGATAATATGATATATAAACATTTTATTCGTTTGTTCCTTTATCAACTCTTGAGAGAAGACTTATAGGACTTATTTTATGTTAAATGACGTGCTAAATCCACTGGTGAAAACCGCGATGTCCTATCTTGAACCGTTTAGGAGATCGAGTAAAATGGAGAATAATAGATATTTGAAAATGTGATATATAAACATTTTATTCGTTTGTACCTTGATCAACTCTTGAGGGTAGACTTATAGGACCTATTTTATGTAAAATGAGGTGCTAAATCCACTGGTGAAAACCGCGATGTCCTATCTTTAATCGTTTAGGAGATCGAGTAAAATGGAGAATAATAGAAATTTGAAAATGTGTATATAAACATTTTATTCGTTTTTACCTTTATCAACTCTTGAAAGTAGACTTAAAGGACCTATTTTATGTAAAATGAGGTGCTAAATCCACTGGTGATAACCGCGATGTGATATTTTCAACCATTTAGGAGATCGGGTAAAATGGAGAATAATAGATATTTGAAAATGTGAAATATAAACATTTTATTCGTTTTTACCTTTGTCAACTCTTGAGAGTAGACTTATAAAACCTTTTATATGTAAAATCAGGTGCTTAATCCACTGGTGAAAACTGCGATGTGATATCTTTAACCGTTTAGGAGATCGAGTAAAATGGAGAATAATAGACATTTGAAAATGTGATATATAAACATTTTATTCGTTTCTACCTTTATCAACTCTTGAGAGTAGACTTATAGGACCTATTTTATGTAAAATGAGGTGCTAAATCCACTGGTGAAAACCGCGATGTGATATCTTTAACCGTTTAGGAGATCGAGTAAAATGGAGAATAATAGATATTTGAAAATGTGATATATAAACATTTTATTCGTTTGTACCTTTATCAACTCTTAAGAGTAGACTTATAGGACTTATTTTATGTAAAATGAGGTGCTAAATCCACTGGTGAAAACCGCGATGTCCTATTTTTAACCGTTTAGGAGATTGAGTAAAATGGAAAATAATAGATATTTGAAAATGTGATATATAAACATTTTATTGTTTGTACCTTTATCAACTCTTAAGAGTAGACTTATAGGACTTGTTTTATGTAAAATGAGGTGCTAAATCCACTGGTGAAATCCGCGATGTCCTATCTTGAACCGTTTAGGAGATCGAGTAAAATGGAGAAAAATAGATATTTGAAAATGTGATATATAAATATTTTATTCGTTTGTACCTTGATCAACTCTTGACTGTAGACTTATAGGACCTGTTTTATGTAAAATGAGGTGCTAAATCCACTGGTGAAAACCGCGATGTCCTCTCTTTAACCGTTTAGGAGATCGAGAAAAATTGAGAATAATAGATATTTGAAAATGTGATATATAAACATTTTATTCGTTTTTACCTTTATCAACTCTTGAGGGTAGACTTATAGGACCTATTTTATGTAAAATGAGGTGCTAAATCCACTGGTGAAAACCGCGATGTCCTATCTTTAGCCGTTTAGGAGATCGAGTAAAATGGATAATAATAGAAATTTTGAAAATGTGACATATAAACATTTTATTCGTTTTTACCTTTATCAACTCTTGAGAGTAGACTTATAGGACCTATTTTATGTAAAATGAGGTGCTAAATCCACTGGTGAAAACCGCGATGTCCTATCTTTAACCGTTTAGGAGATCGAGTATAATGGAGAATAATAGATATTTGATAATATGATATATAAACATTTTATTCGTTTGTTCCTTTATCAACTCTTGAGAGTAGACTTATAGGACTTATTTTATGTAAAATGGGGTGCTTAATCCACTGATGAAAACCGCGATATCCTATCTTTTACCGTTTAGGAGATCGAATAAAATGGAGAATAATAGATATTTGAAAATGTGATATATAAACATTTTATTCGTTTGTACCTTCATCAACTCATGAGGGTAGACTTATAGGACCTGTTAAATGTAAAATGAGGTGCTAAATCCACTGGTGAAAACCGCGATGTAGTATCTTGAACCGTTTAAGAGATCGAGTAAATTGGAAAAAAATAGATATTTGAAAATGTGATATATAAACCTTT
The DNA here is from genome assembly GCA_963930825.1 of Silvanus unidentatus. Taxonomy (NCBI): domain Eukaryota; kingdom Metazoa; phylum Arthropoda; class Insecta; order Coleoptera; family Silvanidae; genus Silvanus; species Silvanus unidentatus. Next base: position 17,031,927 of record OZ005757.1, on the reverse strand, counting down.
TATTCGTTTTTAGCTTGATCAACTCTTGAGGGTAGACTTATAGGACCTATTTTATGTAAAATGAGGTGCTAAATCCACTGGTGAAATCCGCGATGTCTTATCTTTAACCGTTTAGGAGATCGAGTAAAATGGAGAATAATAGATATTTGAAAATGTGATATATAAACATTTTAATCGTTTGTGCCTTTATCAACATTTGAGAGTAGACTTATAGGACCTATTTTATGTAAAATGAGGCGCTAAATCCACTGGTGAAAACCGCGATTTCCTAGCATTTTCCGATTAGGAGATCGAGTAAAATGGAGAATAATAGATATTTGAAAATGTGATATATTAACATTTTATTCGTTTGTACTTTGATCAACTCTTGAGGGTAGACTTATAGGACTTATTTTATGTAAAATGAGGTGCTAAATCCACTGGTGAAAACCGCGATGTGATATCTTTAACCGTTTAGGAGATCGAGTAAAATGGAGAATAATAGATATTTGAAAATGTGATATATAAACATTTTATTCGTTTGTACCTTTATCAACTCTTAAGAGTAGACTTATAGGACTTATTTTATGTAAAATGAGGTGCTAAATCCACTGGTGAAAACCGCGATGTCCTATTTTTAACCGTTTAGGAGATTGAGTAAAATGGAAAATAATAGATATTTGAAAATGTGATATATAAACATTTTATTGTTTGTACCTTTATCAACTCTTAAGAGTAGACTTATAGGACTTGTTTTATGTAAAATGAGGTGCTAAATCCACTGGTGAAATCCGCGATGTCCTATCTTGAACCGTTTAGGAGATCGAGTAAAATGGAGAAAAATAGATATTTGAAAATGTGATATATAAATATTTTATTCGTTTGTACCTTGATCAACTCTTGACTGTAGACTTATAGGACCTGTTTTATGTAAAATGAGGTGCTAAATCCACTGGTGAAAACCGCGATGTCCTATCTTTAACCGTTTAGGAGATCGAGAAAAATTGAGAATAATAGATATTTGAAAATGTGATATATAAACATTTTATTCGTTTTTACCTTTATCAACTCTTGAGGGTAGACTTATAGGACCTATTTTATGTAAAATGAGGTGCTAAATCCACTGGTGAAAACCGCGATGTCTTATCTTTAACCGTTTAGGAGATCGAGTAAAATGGATAATAATAGAAATTTTGAAAATGTGACATATAAACATTTTATTCGTTTTTACCTTTATCAACTCTTGAGAGTAGACTTATAGGACCTATTTTATGTAAAATGAGGTGCTAAATCCACTGGTGAAAACCGCGATGTCCTATCTTTAACCGTTTAGGAGATCGAGTATAATGGAGAATAATAGATATTTGATAATATGATATATAAACATTTTATTCGTTTGTTCCTTTATCAACTCTTGAGAGTAGACTTATAGGACTTATTTTATGTAAAATGGGGTGCTTAATCCACTGATGAAAACCGCGATATCCTATCTTTTACCGTTTAGGAGATCGAATAAAATGGAGAATAATAGATATTTGAAAATGTGATATATAAACATTTTATTCGTTTGTACCTTCATCAACTCATGAGGGTAGACTTATAGGACCTGTTATATGTAAAATGAGGTGCTAAATCCACTGGTGAAAACCGCGATGTAGTATCTTGAACCGTTTAAGAGATCGAGTAAATTGGAAAAAAATAGATATTTGAAAATGTGATATATAAACCTTTTATTCGTTTTTAGCTTGATCAACTCTTGAGGGTAGACTTATAGGACCTATTTTATGTAAAATGAGGTGCTAAATCCACTGGTGAAATCCGCGATGTCTTATCTTTAACCGTTTAGGAGATCGAGTAAAATGGAGAATAATAGATATTTGAAAATGTGATATATAAACATTTTAATCGATTGTGCCTTTATCAACATTTGAGAGTAGACTTATAGGACCTATTTTATGTAAAATGAGGCGCTAAATCCACTGGTGAAAACCGCGATGTCCTAGCATTTTCCGATTAGGAGATCGAGTAAAATGGAGAATAATAGATATTTGAAAATGTGATATATTAACATTTTATTCGTTTGTACTTTGATCAACTCTTGAGGGTAGACTTATAGGACTTATTTTATGTAAAATGAGGTGCTAAATCCACTGGTGAAAACCGCGATGTCCTATCATTAACCGTTTAGGAGATGGAGTAAAATGGAGAATAATAGATATTTGAAAATGTGATATATAAACATTTTATTCGTTTGTACCTTTATCAACTCTTGAGAGTAGACTTATAGGACTTATTTTATGTAAAATGAGGTGCTAAATCCACTGGTGAAATCCGCGATGTCCTATCTTTAACCGTTTAGGAGATCGAGTATAATGGAGACTAATAGATATTTGATAATATGATATATAAACATTTTATTCGTTTGTTCCTTTATCAACTCTTGAGAGTAGACTTATAGGACTTATTTTATGTTAAATGACGTGCTAAATCCACTGGTGAAAACCGCGATGTCCTATCTTGAACCGTTTAGGAGATCGAGTAAAATGGAGAATAATAGATATTTGAAAATGTGATATATTAACATTTTATTCGTTTGTACCTTGATTAACTCTTGAGAGTAGACTTATAAAACCTATTTTATGTAAAATGAGGTGCTAAATCCACTGGTGAAAACCGCGATGTGATATCTTTAACCGTTTAGGAGATCGAGTAAAATGGAGAATAATAGATATTTGAAAATGTGATATATAAACATTTTATTCGTTTGTACCTTGATCAACTCTTGAGGGTAGACTTATAGGACCTATTTTATGTAAAATGAGGTGCTAAATCCACTGGTGAAAACCGCGATGTCCTATCTTTAATCGTTTAGGAGATCGAGTAAAATGGAGAATAATAGAAATTTGAAAATGTGTATATAAACATTTTATTCGTTTTTACCTTTATCAACTCTTGAAAGTAGACTTAAAGGACCTATTTTATGTAAAATGAGGTGCTAAATCCACTGGTGAAAACCGCGATGTGATATCTTTAACCGTTTAGGAGATCGAGTAAAATGGAGAATAATAGATATTTGAAAATGTGATATATAAACATTTGATTCGTTTGTACCTTTATCAACTCTTAAGAGTAGACTTATAGGACTTATTTTATGTAAAATGAGGTGCTAAATCCACTGGTGAAAACCGCGATGTCCTATTTTTAACCGTTTAGGAGATTGAGTAAAATGGAAAATAATAGATATTTGAAAATGTGATATATAAACATTTTATTGTTTGTACCTTTATCAACTCTTAAGAGTAGACTTATAGGACTTGTTTTATGTAAAATGAGGTGCTAAATCCACTGGTGAAATCCGCGATGTCCTATCTTGAACCGTTTAGGAGATCGAGTAAAATGGAGAAAAATAGATATTTGAAAATGTGATATATAAATATTTTATTCGTTTGTACCTTGATCAACTCTTGACTGTAGACTTATAGGACCTGTTTTATGTAAAATGAGGTGCTAAATCCACTGGTGAAAACCGCGATGTCCTATCTTTAACCGTTTAGGAGATCGAGAAAAATTGAGAATAATAGATATTTGAAAATGTGATATATAAACATTTTATTCGTTTTTACCTTTATCAGCTATTGAGGGTAGACTTATAGGACCTATTTTATGTAAAATGAGGTGCTAAATCCACTGGTGAAAACCGCGATGTCCTATCTTTAACCGTTTAGGAGATCGAGTAAAATGGATAATAATAGAAATTTTGAAAATGTGACATATAAACATTTTATTCGTTTTTACCTTTATCAACTCTTGAGAGTAGACTTATAGGACCTATTTTATGTAAAATGAGGTGCTAAATCCACTGGTGAAAACCGCGATGTCCTATCTTTAACCGTTTAGGAGATCGAGTATAATGGAGAATAATAGATATTTGATAATATGATATATAAACATTTTATTCGTTTGTTCCTTTATCAACTCTTGAGAGTAGACTTATAGGACTTATTTTATGTAAAATGGGGTGCTTAATCCACTGATGAAAACCGCGATATCCTATCTTTTACCGTTTAGGAGATCGAATAAAATGGAGAATAATAGATATTTGAAAATGTGATATATAAACATTTTATTCGTTTGTACCTTGATTAACTCATGAGGGTAGACTTATAGGACTTATTTTATGTAAAATGAGGTGCTAAATCCACTGGTGAAAACCGCGATGTCCTATTTTTAACGGTTTAGGAGATTGAGTAAAATGGAGAATAATAGATATTTGAAAATGTGATATATAAACATTTTATTGTTTGTACCTTTATCAACTCTTAAGAGTAGACTTATAGGACTTATTTTATGTAAAATGAGGTGCTAAATCCACTGGTGAAATCCGCGATGTCCTATCTTGAACCGTTTAGGAGATCGAGTAAAATGGAGAAAAATAGATATTTGAAAATGTGATATATAAACATTTTATTCGTTTGTACCTTTATCAACTCTTGAGAGTAGACTTATAGGACCTATTTAATGTAAAATAAGGTGCTCAATCCACTGGTGAAATCCGCGATGTCCTATCTTGAACCGTTTAGGAGATCGCGTAAAATGGAGAAAAATAGATATTTGAAAATGTGATATATAAACATATTATTCGTTTTTACCTTTATCAACTCTTGAGAGTAGACTTATGGGACCTATTTTATGTAAAATGAGGTGCCAAATCCACTGGTGAAAACCTCGATGTCCTATCTTTAACCGTTTAGGAGATCGAGTAAAATGGAGAAAAATAGATATTTGAAAATGTGATATATAAACATTTTATTCGTTTGTACCTTGATCAACTCTTGACTGTAGACTTATAGGACCTGTTTTATGTAAAATGAAGTGCTAAATCCACTGGTGAAAACCGCGATGTCCTATCTTTAACCGTTTAGGAGATCGAGTAAAATGGAGAAAATTAGATATTTGAAAATGTGATATATAAACATTTTATTCGTTTGTACCTTTATCAACTCTTAAGAGTAGACTTATAGGAATTATTTTATGTAAAATGAGGTGCTAAATCCACTGGTGAAATCCGCGATGTCCTATCTTGAACCGTTTAGGAGATCGAGTAAAATGGAGAAAAATAGATATTTGAAAATGTGATATATAAACATTTTATTCGTTTTTAACTTTATCAACTCTTGAGAGTAGACTTATAGGACCTATTTTATGTAAAATGAGGTGCTAAATCCACTGGTGAAAATCTCGATGTCCTATCTTTAACCGTTTAGGAGATCGAGTAAAATGGAGAATAATAGATATTTGAAAATGTGATATATAAACATTTTATTCGTTTGTACCTTTATCAACATTTGAGAGTAGACTTATAGGACCTATTTTATGTAAAATGAGGTGCTAAATCCACTGGTGAAAACCGCGATGTCCTATCTTTAACCGTTTAGGAGATCGAGTAAAATGGAGAATAATAGATATTTGAAAATGTGATATATAAACATTTTATTCGTTTGTACCTTTATCAACATTTGAGAGTAGACTTATAGGACCTATTTTATGTAAAATGAGGTGCTAAATCCACTGGTGAAAACCGCGATGTGCTATCTTCAACCGTTTAGGAGATCGAGTAAAATGGAGAATAATAGAAATTTGAAAATGTGATATATAAACATTATATTCGTTTGTACCTTTATCAACTTTTAAGAGAAGACTTATAGGACTTATTTTATGTAAAATGAGGTGCTAAATCCACTGGTGAAAACCGCGATGTCCTGTCTTGAACCGTTTAGGAGATCGAGTAAAATGGAGAAAAATAGATATTTGAAAATGTGATATATAAACATTTTATTCGTTTGTACCTTTATCAACTCTTGAGGGTAGACTTATAGGACCTATTTTATGTAAAATGAGGTGCTAAATCCACTGGTGAAAACCGCGATGTCCTATCTTTAACCGTTTAGGAGATCGGGTAAAATGGAGAATAATAGAAATTTGAAAATGTGACATATAAACATTTTATTCGTTTTTACATTTATCAACTCTTGAGAGTAGACTTATATTACTTATTTTATGTAAAATGAGGTGCTAAATCCACTGGTGAAATCCGCGATGTCCTATCTTTAACCGTTTAGGAGATCGAGTATAATGGAGAATAATAGATATTTGATAATATGATATATAAACATTTTATTCGTTTGTTCCTTTATCAACTCTTGAGAGTAGACTTATAGGACTTATTTTATGTAAAATGAGGTGCTAAATCCACTGATGAAAACCGCGATGTGATATCTTTAACCGTTTAGGAGATCGAGTAAAATGGAGAATAATAGATATTTGAAAATGTGATATATAAACATTTTATTCGTTTGTACCTTTATCAACTCTTGAGAGTAGACTTATAGAACCTATTTTATGTAAAATGAGGTGCTAAATCCACTGGTGAAAACCGCGATGTGATATCTTTAACGGTTTAGGAGATCGAGTAAAATGGAGAATAATAGATATTTGAAAATGTGATATATAAACATTTTATTCGTTTGTACCTTTATCAACTCTTAAGAGTAGACTTATAGGACTTATTTTATGTAAAATGAGGTGCTAAATCCACTGGTGAAAACCGCGATGTCCTATTTTTAACCGTTTAGGAGATTGAGTAAAATGGAGAACAATAGATATTTGAAAATGTGATATATAAATATTTTATTGTTTGTACCTTTATCAACTCTTAAGAGTAGACTTATAGGACTTATTTTATGTAAAATGAGGTGCTAAATCCACTGGTGAAATCCGCGATGTCCTATCTTGAACCGTATAGGAGATCGAGTAAAATAAAGAAAAATAGATATTTGAAAATGTGATATATAAACATTTTATTCGTTTTTACCTTTATCAACTCTTGAGAGTAGACTTATAGGACCTATTTTATGTAAAATGAGGTGCTAAATCCACTGGTGAAAACCGCGATGTGATATCTTTAACCGTTTAGGAGATCGAGTAAAATGGAGAATAATAGATATTTGAAAATGTGATATATAAACATTTTATTCGTTTGTACCTTTATCAACTCTTGAGAGTAGACTTATAGGACCTATTTTATGTAAAATGAGGTGCTAAACCCACTGGTGAAAACCGCGATGTGATATCTTTAACCGTTTAGGAGATCGAGTAAAATGGAGAATAATAGATATTTGAAAATGTGATATATAAACATTTTATTCGTTTGTACCTTTATCAACTCTTAAGAGTAGACTTATAGGACTTATTTTATGTAAAATGAGGTGCTAAATCCACTGGTGAAAACCGCGATGTCCTATTTTTAACCGTTTAGGAGATTGAGTAAAATGGAGAATAATAGATATTTGAAAATGTGATATATAAACATTTTATTGTTTGTACCTTTATCAACTCTTAAGAGTAGACTTATAGGACTTATTTTATGTAAAATGAGGTGCTAAATCCACTGGTGAAATCCGCGATGTCCTATCTTAAACCGTTTAGGAGATCGAGTAAAATGGAGAAAAATAGATATTTGAAAATGTGATATATAAACATTTTATTCGTTTTTACCTTTATCAACTCTTGAGAGTAGACTTATAGGACCTATTTTATGTAAAATGAGGTGCTAAATCCACTGGTAGAAACCTCGATGTAATATCTTTAACCGTTTAGGAGATCGAGTAAAATGGAGAATAATACATATTTGAAAATGTGATATATAAACAGTTTGTTCGTTTGTACCTTTATCAACTCTTGAGAGTAGACTTATAGGACCTATTTTATGTAAAATGAGGTGCTAAATCCACTGGTGAAAACCGCGATGTGATATCTTTAACCGTTTAGGAGATCGAGTAAAATGGAGAATAATAGATATTTGAAAATGTGATATATAAACATTTTATTCGTTTGTACCTTTACCAACTCTTGAGAGTAGACTTATAGGACCTATTTTATGTAAAATGAGGTGCTAAACCCACTTGTGAAAACCGCGATGTGATATCTTTAACCGTTTAGGAGATCGAGTAAAATGGAGAATAATAGATATTTGAAAATGTGATATATAAACATTTTATTCGTTTGTACCTTTATCAACTCTTAAGAGTAGACTTATAGGACTTATTTTATGTAAAATGAGGTGCTAAATCCACTGGTGAAAACCGCGATGTCCTATTTTTAACCGTTTAGGAGATTGAGTAAAATGGAGAATAATAGATATTTGAAAATGTGATATATAAACATTTTATTCGTTTGTACCTTTATCAACTCTTAAGAGTAGACTTATAGGACTTATTTTATGTAAAATGAGGTGCTAAATCTACTGGTGAAAACCGCAATGTGATATCTTTAACTGTTTAGGAGATCGAGTAAAATGGAGAATAATAGATATTTGAAAATGTGATATATAAACATTTTATTCGTTTGTACCTTTATCAACTCTTGAGAGTAGACTTATAGGACCTATTTTATGTAAAATGAGGTGCTAAATCCACTGGTGAAAACCGCGATGTGACATCTTTAACCGTTTAGGAGATCGAGTAAAATGGAGAATAATAGATATTTGAAAATGAGATATATAAACATTTTATTCGTTTGTACCTTTATAAACTCTTAAGAGTAGACTTATAGGACTTATTATATGTAAAATGAGGTGCTAAATCCACTGGTGAAAACCGCGATGTCTTATCTTTAACCGTTTAGGAGATCGAGTAAAATAGAAAATAATAGATATTTGAAAATGTGATATATAAGCATTTTATTCGTTTGTACCTTTATCTACTCTTCAGAGTAGACTTATAGGACTTATTTTATGTAAAATGAGGTGCTAAATCCACTGGTTAAATCCGCGATGTCCTATCTTTAACCGTTTAGGAGATCGAGTAAAATGAAGAATAATAGATATTTGAAAATGTGATATATAAACATTTTATTCGTTTGTACCTTTATCAACTCTTGAGAGTAGACTTATAGGACTCATTTTATGTAAAATATAGTGCTAAATCCACTGGTGAAAACCGCGATGTCCTATCTTTAACCGTTTAGGAGATCGAGTAAAATGGAGAATAATAGATATTTGAAAATGTGATATATAAACATTTTATTCGTTTGTACCTTTATCAAGTCTTGAGAGTAGACTTATAGGACATATTTTATGTTAAATGAGGTGCTAAATCCTCTAGTGAAAACCGCGATGTCCTATTTTTAACCGTTTAGAAGATCTAGTAAAATGGATATTAATAGATATTTGAAAATGTGATATGTAAACATTTTATCCGTTTGTACCTTTATCAACTTTTGAGAGTAGACTTATAGGACTTATTTTATGTAAAATAAGGTGCTAAATCCACTGGTGAAAACCGCGATGTCCTATCTTTAACCGTTTAGGAGATCGAGTAAAATGGAGAATAATAGATATTTGAAAATGTGATATATAAACATTTTATTCGTTTGTACCTTTATCAACTCTTGAGAGGAGACTTATAGGACTTATTTTATGTAAAATGAGGTGCTAAATCCACTGGCGAAAACCGCGATGTCCTATTTTTTACCGTTTAGGAGATCGAGTAAAATGGAGAATAATAGATATTTGAAAATGTGATATATAAACATTTTATTCGTTTGTTCCTTTATCAACTCTTGAGAGTAGACTTATAGGACTTATTTTATGTTAAATGAGGTGCTAAATCCTCTGGTGAAAACCGCGATGTCCTATTTTTAACCGTTTAGAAGATCTAGTAAAATGGATATTAATAGATATTTGAAAATGTGATATGTAATCATTTTATTCGTTTGTACCTTTATCAACTTTTGAGAGTAGACTTATAGGACTTATTATATGTAAAATGAGGTGCAAAATCCACTGGTGAAAACCGCGATGTCCTATCTTTAACCGTTTAGGAGATCGAGTAAAATGGAGAATAATAGATATTTGAAAATGTGATATATAAACATTTTATTCGTTTGTACCTTTATCAACTTTTGAGAGTAGAGTTATAGGACTTATTATATGTTAAATGAGGTGTTAAATCCTCTGGTGAAAACCGCGATGTCCTATTTTTAACCGTTTAGAAGATCTAGTAAAATGGATATTAATAGATATATGAAAATGTGATATGTAAACATTTTATTCGTTTGTACGTTTATCAACTTTTGAGAGTAGACTTATAGGACTTATTATATGTAAAATGAGGTGCTAAATCCACTGGTGAAAACCGCGATGTCCTATCTTTAACCGTTTAGGAGATCGAGTAAAATGGAGAATAATAGATATTTGAAAATGTGATATAAAAACATTTTATTCGTTTGTACCTTTATCAACTTTTGAGAGTAGACTTATAGAACTTATTATATGTAAAATGAGGTGCTAAATCCACTGGTGAAAACCGCGATGTCCTATCTTTAACCGTTTAGGAGATCGAGTGAAATGGAGAATAATTGATATTTTAAAATGTGATATATAAACATTTTATTCGTTTGTACCTTTATCAACTTTTAAGAGTAGACTTATAGGACTTATTTTATGTAAAATAAGGTGCTAAATCCTCTGGTGAAAACCGCGATGTCCTATCTTTAACCGTTTAGGAGATCGAGTAAAATGGAGAATAATAGATATTTGAAAATGTGATATATAAACATTTTATTTGTTTGTACCTTTATCAACTCTTGAGAGTAGACTTATAGGACTTATTTTATGTAAAATAAGGTGCTAAATCCACTGGTGAAAACCGCGATGACCTATCTTTAACCGTTTAGGAGATTGAGTAAAATGGAGAATAATAGATATTGAAAAATGTGATATATAAACATTTTATTCAGTTGTCAAAGAATGACGGCTGTCAAAAATGTCAGCTGTCAAAAAATGACAGATGTCAAAAATGACAAATGTCAAGAATGACAGATGTCAAGAGTGGCAGATGTCAAGTGTGACAGATGTCAAGAATAACAGATGTCAAAAAATGACAAATGTCAAGATTGACAACCGTCAAAAAATTATAGATGTCAAGAATGACAGATGTCTAAAAATGACAGTTGTTATATAACTTATTTTATATAAAATGGTATGCTAAATTGACTGATAACCGCGATGTCCTATCTTTAACCTTTTAGGAGATCGAGTAAAATGGAGAAGAGATATTTGAAAATGTGATATATAAACACTTTATTCGTTTGTACCTTTATCAACTCTTGAGAGTAGACTTATAGGACCTATTATATGTAAAATGAGGTGCTAAATCCACTGGTAAAAACCGCGATGTCCTATCTTTAACCGTTTAGGAGATCGAGTAAAATGGAGAATAATAGATATTTGATATGTGATATATAAACATTTTATTCGTTTGTACCTTTATCAACTCTTGAGAGTAGACTTATAAGACTTATTTTATGTAAAATGAGGTGCTAAATCCACTGGTAAAAACCGCGATGTCCTATCTTTAACCGTTTAGGAGATCGAGTAAAATGGAGAATAATAGATATTTGATATGTGATATATAAACATTTTATTCGTTTGTACCTTTATCAACTCTTGAGAGTAGACTTATAAGACTTATTTTATGTAAAATGAGGTGCTAAATCCACTGGTAACAACCGCGATGTCCTATCTTTAACCGTTTAGGAGATCGAGTAAAATGGAGAATAATAGATATTTGAAAATGTGATATATAAACATTTTATTCGTTTGTACCTTTATCAACTTTTGAGAGTAGACTTATAGGACTTATTATATGTAAAATGAGGTGCTAAATCCACTGGTGGAAACCGCGATGTCCAATCTTTAACCGTTTAGGAGATCGAGTAAAATGGAGAATAATAGATATTTGAAAATGTGATATATAAACATTTTATTCGTTTGTACCTTTATCAACTCTTGAGAAGAGACTTATAGGACTTATTTTATGTAAAATGAGGTGCTAAATCCACTGGTGAAAACCGCGATGTCCTATCTTTAACCGTTTAGGAGATCGAGTGAAATGGAGAATAATAGATATTTTAAAATGTAATATATAAACATTTTATTCGTTTGTACCTTTATCAACTCTTAAGAGTAGACTTATAGGACATATTTTATGTAAAATAAGGTGCTAAATCCACTGGTGAAAACCGCGATGTCCTATCGTTAACCGTTTAGGAGATCGAGTAAAATGGAAAATAATAGATATTTGAAAATGTGATATATAAACATTTTATTCGTTTGTACCTTTATCAAGTCTTGAGAGTAGACTTATAGGATTTATTTTATGTTAAATGAGGTGCTAAATCCTCTAGTGAAAACCGCGATGTCCTATTTTTAACCGTTTAGAAGATCTAGTAAAATGGATATTAATAGATATTTGAAAATGTGATATATAAACATTTTATCCGTTTGTACCTTTATCAACTTTTGAGAGTAGACTTATAGGACTTATTTTATGTAAAATAAGGTGCTAAATCCACTGGTGAAAACCGCGATGTCCTATCTTTAACCGTTTAGGAGATCGAGTAAAATGGAGAATAATAGATATTTGAAAATGTGATATATAAACATTTTATTCGTTTGTACCTTTATCAACTCTTGAGAGGAGACTTATAGGACTTATTTTATGTAAAATGAGGTGCTAAATCCACTGGCGAAAACCGCGATGTCCTATTTTTTACCGTTTAGGAGATCGAGTAAAATGGAGAATAACAGATATTTGAAAATGTGATATATAAACATTTTATTCGTTTGTACCTTTATCAACTCTTGAGAGTAGACTTATAGGACTTATTTTATGTTAAATGAGGTGCTAAATCCTCTGGTGAAAACCGCGATGTCCTATTTTTAACCGTTTAGAAGATCTAGTAAAATGGATATTAATAGATATTTGAAAATGTGATATGTAAACATTTTATTCGTTTGTACCTTTATCAACTTTTGAGAGTAGACTTATAGGACTTATTATATGTAAAATGAGGTGCTAAATCCAGTGGTGAAAACCGCGATGTCCTATCTTTAACCGTTTAGGAGATCGAGTAAAATGGAGAATAATAGATATTTGAAAATGTGATATATAAACATTTTATTCGTTTGTACCTTTATCAACTTTTGAGAGTAGAGTTATAGGACTTATTATATGTTAAATGAGGTGTTAAATCCTCTGGTGAAAACCGCGATGTCCTATCTTTAACCGTTTAGGAGATCGAGTGAAATGGAGAAAAATTGATATTTTAAAATGTGATATATAAACAATTTATTCGTTTGTACCTTTATCAACTTTTAAGAGTAGACTTATAGGACTTATTTTATGTAAAATAAGGTGCTAAATCCTCTGGTGAAAACCGCGATGTCCTATCTTTAACCGTTTAGGAGATCGAGTAAAATGGAGAATAATAGATATTTGAAAATGTGATATATAAACATTTTATTTGTTTGTACCTTTATCAACTCTTGAGAGTAGACTTATAGGACTTATTTTATGTAAAATAAGGTGCTAAATCCACTGGTGAAAACCGCGATGACCTATCTTTAACCGTTTAGGAGATTGAGTAAAATGGAGAATAATAGATATTTAAAAATGTGATATATAAACATTTTATTCAGTTGTCAAAGAATGACGGCTGTCAAAAATGTCAGCTGTCAAAAAATGACAGATATCAAAAATGACAAATGTCAAGAATGACAGATGTCAAGAGTGGCAGATGTCAAGTGTGACAGATGTCAAGAATAACAGATGTCAAAAAATGACAAATGTCAAGATTGACAACCGTCAAAAAATGACAGCTGTCAAAAAATTATAGATGTCAAGAATGACAGATGTCTAAAAATGACAGTTGTTATATAACTAATTTTATATAAAATGGTATGCTAAATTGACTGATAACCGCGATGTCCTATCTTTAACCTTTTAGGAGATCGAGTAAAATAGAGAAGAGATATTTGAAAATGTGATATATAAACACTTTATTCGTTTGTACCTTTATCAACTCTTGAGAGTAGACTTATAGGACCTATTACATGTAAAATGAGGTGCTAAATCCACTGGTAAAAACCGCGATGTCCTATCTTTAACCGTTTAGGAGATCGAGTAAAATGGAGAATAATAGATATTTGATATGTGATATATAAACATTTTATTCGTTTGTACCTTTATCAACTCTTGAGAGTAGACTTATAAGACTTATTTTATGTAAAATGAGGTGCTAAATCCACTGGTAAAAACCGCGATGTCCTATCTTTAACCGTTTAGGAGATCGAGTAAAATGGAGAATAATAGAAATATGATAATGTGGTATATAAACATTTTATTCGTTTGTACCCTTATCAACTCTTGAAAGTTGACTTATAGGACTTATTTTATGTAAAATGAGGTGCTAAATCCTCTGGTGAAAACCGCGATGTCCTATCTTTAACCGTTTAGGAGATCGAGTAAAATGGAGAATAATAGATATTTGAAAATGTGATATATAAACATTTTATTTGTTTGTACCTTTATCAACTCTTGAGAGTAGACTTATAGGACTTATTTTATGTAAAATAAGGTGCTAAATCCACTGGTGAAAACCGCGATGACCTATCTTTAACCGTTTAGGAGATTGAGTAAAATGGAGAATAATAGATATTTAAAAATGTGATATATAAACATTTTATTCAGTTGTCAAAGAATGACGGCTGTCAAAAATGTCAGCTGTCAAAAAATGACAGATGTCAAAAATGACAAATGTCAAGAATGACAGATGTCAAGAGTGGCAGATGTCAAGTGTGACAGATGTCAAGAATAACAGATGTCAAAAAATGACAAATGTCAAGATTGACAACCGTCAAAAAATGACAGCTGTCAAAAAATTATAGATGTCAAGAATGACAGATGTCTAAAAATGACAGTTGTTATATAACTAATTTTATATAAAATGGTATGCTAAATTGACTGATAACCGCGATGTCCTATCTTTAACCTTTTAGGAGATCGAGTAAAATGGAGAAGAGATATTTGAAAATGTGATATATAAACACTTTATTCGTTTGTACCTTTATCAACTCTTGAGAGTAGACTTATAGGACCTATTACATGTAAAATGAGGTGCTAAATCCACTGGTAAAAACCGCGATGTCCTATCTTTAACCGTTTAGGAGATCGAGTAAAATGGAGAATAATAGATATTTGATATGTGATATATAAACATTTTATTCGTTTGTGCCTTTATCAACTCTTGAGAGTAGACTTATAAGACTTATTTTATGTAAAATGAGGTGCTAAATCCACTGGTAAAAACCGCGATGTCCTATCTTTAACCGTTTAGGAGATCGAGTAAAATGGAGAATAATAGAAATATGATAATGTGGTATATAAACATTTTATTCGTTTGTACCCTTATCAACTCTTGAAAGTTGACTTATAGGACTTATTTTATGTAAAATGAGGTGCTAAATCCACTGGTGAAAACCGCGATGTAATATCTTTAACCGTTTAGGAGATCGAGTAAAATGGAGAATAATAGATATTTGAAAATGTGATATATAAACATTTTATTCGTTTTTACCTTTATCAACTCTTGAGAGTAGACTTATAGGACCTATTTTATGTAAAATGAGGTTTTAAATCCACTGGTAAAAACCGCGATGTCCAATCTTTAACCGTTTAGGAGATGGAGTAAAATGGAGAATAATAGATATTTGAAAATGTGATATATAAACATTTTATTTGTTTGTACCTTTATCAACTCTTGAGAGTAGACTTATAGGACTTATTTTATGTAAAATGAGGTGCTAAATCCACTGGTTAAATCTGCGATGTCCTATCTTTAACCGTTTAGGAGATCGAGTAAAATGAAGAATAATAGATATTTGAAAATGTGATATATAAACATTTTAATCGTTTGTACCTTTATCAACTCTTGAGAGTAGACTTATAGGACTCATTTTATGTAAAATATAGTGCTAAATCCACTGGTGAAAACCGCGATGTCCTATCTTTAACCGTTTAGGAGATCGAGTAAAATGGAGAATAGTAGATATTTGAAAATGTGATATATAAACATTTAATTCGTTTGTACCTTTATCAACTTTTAAGAGTAGACTTATAGGACTTATTTTATGTAAAATAAGGTGCTAAATCCTCTGGTGAAAACCGCGATGTCCTATCTTTAACCGTTTAGGAGATCGAGTAAAATGGAGAATAATAGATATTTGAAAATGTGATATATAAACATTTTATTTGTTTGTACCTTTATCAACTCTTGAGAGTAGACTTATAGGACATATTTTATGTAAAATAAGGTGCTAAATCCACTGGTGAAAACCGCGATGACCTATCTTTAACCGTTTAGGAGATTGAGTAAAATGGAGAATAATAGATATTGAAAAATGTGATATATAAACATTTTATTCAGTTGTCAAAGAATGACAGATGTCAAAAAATGACAAATGTCAAGAATGACAAATGTCAAAAATGACAGATGTCAAAATTGACAGATGTCAAAAAATGACAGATGTCAAAAATGACAAATGTCAAAATTGACAGATGTCAAAAAATGACAGATGTCAAAAATGACAAATGTCAAGAATGACAGATGTCAAGAGTGGCAGATGTCAAGTGTGACAGATGTCAAGAATAACAGATGTCAAAAAATGACAAATGTCAAGATTGACAACTGTCAAAAAATGACAGCTGTCAAAAAATTATAGATGTCAAGAATGACAGATGTCTAAAAATGACAGTAGATACATAACTAATTTTATATAAAATGGTATGCTAAATTGACTGATAACCGCGATGTCCTATCTTTAATCTTTTAGGAGATCGAGTAAAATGGAGAAGAGATATTTGAAAGTGTGATATATAAACACTTTATTCGTTTGTACCTTTATCAACTCTTGAGAGTAGACTTATAGGACCCATTATATATAAAATGAGGTGCTAAATCCACTGGTAAAAACCGCGATGTTCTATCTTTAACCGTTTAGGAGATCGAGTAAAATGGAGAATAATAGATATTTGATATGTGATATATAAACATTTTATTCGTTTGTACCTTTATCAACTCTTGAGAGTAGACTTATAAGACTTATTTTATGTAAAATGAGGTGCTAAATCCACTGGTAAAAACCGCGATGTCCTATCTTTAACCGTTTAGGAGATCGAGTAAAATGGAGAATAATAGATATTTGATATGTGATATATAAACATTTTATTCGTTTGTACCTTTATCAACTCTTGAGAGTAGACTTATAAGACTTATTTTATGTAAAATGAGGTGCTAAATCTACTGGTAACAACCGCGATGTCCTATCTTTAACCGTTTAGGAGATCGAGTAAAATGGAGAATAATAGATATTTGATAATGTGGTATATAAACATTTTATTCGTTTGTACCCTTATCAACTCTTGGAAGTAGACTTATAGGACTTATTTTATGTAAAATGAGGTGCTAAATCCACTGGTGAAAACCGCGATGTGATATCTTTAACCGTTTAGGAGATCGAGTAAAATGGAGAATAATAGATATTTGAAAATGTGATATATAAACATTTTATTCGTTTTTACCTTTATCAACTCTTGAGAGTAGACTTATTGGACCTATTTTATGTATAATGAGGTTTTAAATCCACTGGTAAAAATCGCGATGTCCAATCTTTAACCGTTTAGGAGATCGAGTAAAATGGAGAATAATAGATATTTGATAATGTGGTATATAAACATTTTATTCGTTTGTACCCTTATCAACTCTTGAAAGTAGACTTATAGGACTTATTTTATGTAAAATGAGGTGCTAAATCCACTGGTGAAAACCGCGATGTGATATCTTAAACCGTTTAGGAGATCGAGTAAAATGGAGAATAATAGATATTTGAAAATGTGATATATAAACATTTTATTTGTTTGTACCTTTATCAACACTTGAGAGTAGACTTATAAGACTTATTTTATGTAAAATGAGGTGC
The DNA here is from genome assembly GCA_963930825.1 of Silvanus unidentatus. NCBI lineage: Eukaryota > Metazoa > Arthropoda > Insecta > Coleoptera > Silvanidae > Silvanus > Silvanus unidentatus. Next base: position 17,014,070 of record OZ005757.1, on the reverse strand, counting down.
TAAATCCACTAATGAAAACCGCGATGTCCTATCTTTAACCGTTTTGGAGATCGAGTAAAATGGAGAATAATAGATATTTGATAATGTGATATATAAACATTTTATTCGTTTGTATCTTTATCAACTCTTGAGAGTAGACTTATAAGACTTATTTTATGTAAAATGAGGTGCTAAATCCACTGGTGAAAACCGCGATGTCCTATCTTTTTCCGTTTAGGAGATCGAGTAAAATAAAAAATAATAGATATTTGAAAATGTGATATATAAACATTTTATTCGTTTTTACCTTTATCAACTCTTGAGAGTAGACTTATAGGACTTATTTTATGTAAAATAAGGAGCTAAAACCACTGGTGAAAACCGCGATGTCCTATTTTTAACCGTTTAGGAGATCGAGTAAAATAGAAAATAATAGATATTTGAAAATGTGATATATAAACATTTTATTCGTTTGTACCTTTATCAACTCTTGAGAGTAGACTTATAAGACTTATTTTATGTAAAATGAGGTGCTAAATTCACTCGTGAAAATTGCGTTGTCCAATCTTTAACCGTTGAGGAGATCGAGTAAAATAGAAAATAATAGATATTTGAAAATGTGATATATAAACATTTTATTCGTTTGTACCTTTATCAACTCTTGAGAGTAGACTTATAGGACTTATTTTATGTAAAATAAGGAGCTAAAACCACTGGTGAAAACCGCGATGTCCTATTTTTAACCGTTTAGGAGATCGAGTAAAATGGAGAATAATAGATATTTGAAAATGTGTTATATAAACATTTTATTCGTTTGTACCTTTATCAACTTTTGAGAGTAGGCTAATAGGACTTATTATATGTTAAATGAGGTGCTAAATGCACTGGTAAAAACCGCGATGTCCTATCTTTAACCGTTTAGGAGATCGAGTCAAATGGAGAAAAATAGTTATTTGAAAATGTGATATATAAACATTTTATTCGTTTGAAATTTTATCAACTCTTGAGAGTAGACTTATAGGAGTTATTTTATGTAAAATGAGGTGCTAAATCCTCTTGTGGAAACCACGATGTCCTATCTTTAACCGTTTAGGAGATGGAGTAAAATGGAGAATAATAGATATTTGAAAATGTGATATATAAACATTTTATTCGTTTGTACCTTTATCAACTCTTGAGAGTAGTCTTATAGGACTTATTTTATGTAAAATGAGGTGCTAAATCCACTGGTGAAAACGTCGATGTCCTATCTTTAACCATTTAGGAGATCGAGTAAAATGGAGAATAATAGATATTTGAAAATGAGATATATAAACATATTATTCGTTTGTACCTTTATCAACTCTTGAGAGTAGACTTATAGGACTTATTTTATGTAAAATGAGGTGCTAAATCCACTCGTGAAAACCGCGATGTCCTATCTTTAACCGTTGAGGAGATCGAGTAAAATAGAAAATAATAGATATTTGAAAATGTGATATATAAACATTTTATTCGTTTGTGCCTTTATCAACTCTTATGAGTAGGCTTATAGGACTTATTTTATGTAAAATAAGGTGCTAAAACCACTGGTGAAAACCGCGATGTCCTATTTTTTACCGTTTAGGAGATCGAGTAAAATGGAGAATAATAGATATTTGAATATGTGATATATAAACATTTTATTCGTTTGTACCTTTATCAACTCTTAAGAGTAGACTTATAGGACTTATTTTATGTAAAATGAGGTGCTAAATCCACTGGTGAAAACCGCGATGTCCTATCTTGAACCGTTTAGGAGATCGAGTAAAATGGAGAATAATAGATATTTGAAAATGTGATATATAAACATTTTGTTCGTTTGTACCTTGATCAACTCTTCAGAGTAGACTTATAGGACTTATTTTATGTAAAATGAGGTGCTAAATCCACTGGTGAAAACCGCGATGTCCTATGTTTAACCGTTTAGGAGATCGAGTAAAATAGAAAATAATACATATTTGAAAATGAGATATATAAACATTTTATTCGTTTGTACCTTTATCAACTGTTGAGAGTAGACTAATAGGACTTATTATATGTTAAATGAGGTGCTAAATTTACTGGTAAAAACCGCGATGTCCTATCTTTAACCGTTTAGGAGATCGAGTAAAATGGAGAAAAATAGATATTTGAAAATGTGATATATAAACATTTTATTCGTTTGTACCTTTATCAACTCTTGAGAGTAGACTTATAGGAGTTATTTTATGTAAAATGAGGTGCTAAATTCACTGGTGAAAACCGCGATGTCCTATCTTGAACCGTTTAGGAGATCGAGTAAAATGGAGAAAAATAGAAATTTGAAAATGTGATATATAAACATTTTATTCGTTTTTACCTTTATTAACTCTTGAGAGTAGACTTATAGGACCTATTTTATGTAAAATGAGGTGCTAAATCCACTGGTGAAAACCTCGATGTCCTATCTTTAACCGTTTAGGAGATCGAGTAAAATGGAGAATAATAGATATTTGAAAATGAGATATATAAACATATTATTCGTTTGTACCTTTATCAACATTTGAGAGTAGACTTATAGTACCTATTTTATGTAAAATGAGGTGCTAAATCCACTGGTGAAAACCACGATGTCCTATCTTTAACCGTTTAGGAGATCGAGTAAAATGGAGAATAATAGATATTTGAAAATGTGATATATAAACATTTTATTCGTTTTTACCTTTATCAACTCTTGAGAATAGACTTATAGGACTTATTTTATGTAAAATGGGGTGCTTAATCCACTGATGAAAACCACGATGTCCTATCTTTAACCGTTTAGGAGATGGAGTAAAATGGAGAATAATAGATATTTGAAAATGTGATATATAAACATTTTATTCGATTGTACCTTTATCAACTCTTGAGAGTAGACTTATAGGAGTTATTTTATGTAAAATGAGGTGCTAAATCCACTGGTAAAAACCGCGATGTCCTATCTTGAACCGTTTAGGAGATCGAGTAAAATGGAGAATAATAGATATTTGAAAATGTGATATATAAACATTTTATTCGTTTGTACCTTTATCAACTTTTGAGAGTAGACTAATAGGACTTATTATATGTAAAATGAGGTGCTAAATCCACTGGTAAAAATCGCGATGTCCTATCTTGAACCGTTTAGGAGATCGAGTAAAATGGAGAATAATAGATATTTGAAAATGTGATATATAAACATTTTATTCGTTTGTACCTTTATCAACTCTAAAGAGTAGACTTATAGGACTTACTTTATGTAAAATGAGGTGCTAAATCCACTGGTGAAAACCGCGATGTCCTATTTTTAACCGTTTATTAGATCGAGTAAAATGGAGAATAATAGATATTTAAAAATGTGATATATAAACATTTTGTTCGTTTGTACCTTTATCAACTCTTGAGAGTAGACTTATAGGACTTATTTTATGTAAAATGAGGTGCTAAATCCTCTTGTGGAAACCGCGATGTCCTATCTCTAACCGCTTAGGATATCGAGTAAAATGGATATTAATAGATATTTGAAAATGTGATATATAAACATTTTATTCGTTTGTACCTTTATCAACTCTTGAGAGTAGACTTATTGGAGTTATTTTATGTAAAATGAGGTGCTAAATCCACTGGTGAAAACCGCGATGTCATATCTTTAACCGTTTAGAAGATCGAGTAAAATGGAGAATAATAGATATTTGAAAATGTGATATATAAACATTTTATTCGTTTGTACCTTTATCAACTCTTGAGAGTAGACTTATAGGACTTATTTTATGTAAAAGAGGTGCTAAATTCACTGGTGAAATCCGCGATGTCCTATCTTTAACCGTTTAGGAGATCGAGTAAAATGGAGAATAATAGGTTTTTGAAAATGTGATATATAAACATTTTATACGTTTGTACCTTTATCAACTCTAAAGAGTAGACTTATAGGACTTATTTTATGTAAAATGAGGTGCTAAATCCACTGGTGAAAACCGCGATGTCCTATTTTTAACCGTTTAGGAGATCGAGTAAAATGAAGAATAATAGATATTTAAAAATGTGATATATAAACATTTTGTTCGTTTGTACCTTGATCAACTCTTGAGAGTAGACTTATACGACTTATTTTATGTAAAATGAGGTGCTAAATCCACTGGTGGAAACCCCGATGTCCTATCTTGAACCGTTTAGGAGATCGAGTAAAATGTAGAATAATAGATATTTGAAAATGTGATATATAAACATTTTGTTCGTTTGTACCTTTATCAACTCTTGAGAGTAGACTTATAGGACATATTTTATGTAAAATGAGGTGCTACATCCACTGGTGAAAACCGCGATGTCTTATCTTGAACCGTTTAGGAGATCGAGTAAAATAGAGAATAATAGAAATTTGAAAATGTGATATATAAACATTTTATTCGTTTTTACCTTTATCAACTCTTGAGAGTAGACTTATAGGACCTATTTTATGTAAAATGAGGTGCTAAATCCACTGGTGAAAACCGCGATGTCCAATCTTTAACCGTTTAGGAGATCGAGTAAAATGGAAAATAACAGATATTTGAAAATGTGATATATAAACAATTTGTTCGTTTGTACCTTTATCAACTCTAAAGAGTAGACTTATAGGACTTATTTTATGTAAAATGAGGTGCTAAATCCACTGGTGAAAACCGCGATGTCCTATTTTTAACCGTTTAGGAGATCGAGTAAAATGAAGAATAATAGATATTTAAAAATGTGATATATAAACATTTTGTTCGTTTGTACCTTGATCAACTCTTGAGAGTAGACTTATAGGACTTATTTTATGTAAAATGAGGTGCTAAATCCACTGGTGGAAACCCCGATGTCCTATCTTGAACCGTTTAGGAGATCGAGTAAAATGTAGAATAATAGATATTTGAAAATGTGATATATAAACATTTTGTTCCTTTGTACCTTTATCAACTCTTGAGAGTAGACTTATAGGACATATTTTATGTAAAATGAGGTGCTACATCCACTGGTGAAAACCGCGATGTCTTATCTTGAACCGTTTAGGAGATCGAGTAAAATAGAGAATAATAGAAATTTGAAAATGTGATATATAAACATTTTATTCGTTTTTACCTTTATCAACTCTTGAGAGTAGACTTATAGGACCAATTTTATGTAAAATGAGGTGCTACATCCACTGGTGAAAACCGCGATGTCTTATCTTGAACCGTTTAGGAGATCGAGTAAAATAGAGAATAATAGAAATTTGAAAATGTGATATATAAACATTTTATTCGTTTTTACCTTTATTAACTCTTGAGAGTAGACTTATAGGACCTATTTTATGTAAAATGAGGTGCTAAATCCACTGGTGAAAACCTCGATGTCCTATCTTTAACCGTTTAGGAGATCGAGTAAAATGGAGAATAATAGATATTTGAAAATGAGATATATAAACATATTATTCGTTTGTACCTTTATCAACATTTGAGAGTAGACTTATAGTACCTATTTTATGTAAAATGAGGTGCTAAATCCACTGGTGAAAACCACGATGTCCTATCTTTAACCGTTTAGGAGATCGAGTAAAATGGAGAATAATAGATATTTGAAAATGTGATATATAAACATTTTATTCGTTTTTACCTTTATCAACTCTTGAGAATAGACTTATGGGACTTATTTTATGTAAAATGGGGTGCTTAATCCACTGATGAAAACCACGATGTCCTATCTTTAACCGTTTAGGAGATGGAGTAAAATGGAGAATAATAGATATTTGAAAATGTGATATATAAACATTTTATTCGATTGTACCTTTATCAACTCTTGAGAGTAGACTTATAGGAGTTATTTTATGTAAAATGAGGTGCTAAATCCACTGGTAAAAACCGCGATGTCCTATCTTGAACCGTTTAGGAGATCGAGTAAAATGGAGAATAATAGATATTTGAAAATGTGATATATAAACATTTTATTCGTTTGTACCTTTATCAACTTTTGAGAGTAGACTAATAGGACTTATTATATGTAAAATGAGGTGCTAAATCCACTGGTAAAAATCGCGATGTCCTATCTTGAACCGTTTAGGAGATCGAGTAAAATGGAGAATAATAGATATTTGAAAATGTGATATATAAACATTTTATTCGTTTGTACCTTTATCAACTCTAAAGAGTAGACTTATAGGACTTATTTTATGTAAAATGAGGTGCTAAATCCACTGGTGAAAACCGCGATGTCCTATTTTTAACCGTTTAGGAGATCGAGTAAAATGGAGAATAATAGATATTTAAAAATGTGATATATAAACATTTTGTTCGTTTGTACCTTGATCAACTCTTGAGAGTAGACTTATAGGACTTATTTTATGTAAAATGAGGTGCTAAATCCTCTTGTGGAAACCGCGATGTCCTATCTCTAACCGCTTAGGATATCGAGTAAAATGGATATTAATAGATATTTGAAAATGTGATATATAAACATTTTATTCGTTTGTACCTTTATCAACTCTTGAGAGTAGACTTATTGGAGTTATTTTATGTAAAATGAGGTGCTAAATCCACTGGTGAAAACCGCGATGTCATATCTTTAACCGTTTAGAAGATCGAGTAAAATGGAGAATAATAGATATTTGAAAATGTGATATATAAACATTTTATTCGTTTGTACCTTTATCAACTCTTGAGAGTAGACTTATAGGACTTATTTTATGTAAAAGAGGTGCTAAATTCACTGGTGAAATCCGCGATGTCCTATCTTTAACCGTTTAGGAGATCGAGTAAAATGGAGAATAATAGGTTTTTGAAAATGTGATATATAAACATTTTATACGTTTGTACCTTTATCAACTCTAAAGAGTAGACTTATAGGACTTATTTTATGTAAAATGAGGTGCTAAATCCACTGGTGAAAACCGCGATGTCCTATTTTTAACCGTTTAGGAGATCGAGTAAAATGAAGAATAATAGATATTTAAAAATGTGATATATAAACATTTTGTTCGTTTGTACCTTGATCAACTCTTGAGAGTAGACTTATAGGACTTATTTTATGTAAAATGCGGTGCTAAATCCACTGGTGGAAACCCCGATGTCCTATCTTGAACCGTTTAGGAGATCGAGTAAAATGTAGAATAATAGATATTTGAAAATGTGATATATAAACATTTTGTTCGTTTGTACCTTTATCAACTCTTGAGAGTAGACTTATAGGACATATTTTATGTAAAATGAGGTGCTAAATCCACTGGTGAAAACCGCGATGTCCAATCTTTAACCGTTTAGGAGATCGAGTAAAATGGAAAATAACAGATATTTGAAAATGTGATATATAAACAATTTGTTCGTTTGTACCTTTATCAACTCTAAAGAGTAGACTTATAGGACTTATTTTATGTAAAATGAGGTGCTAAATCCACTGGTAAAAACCGCGATGTCCTATCTTGAACCGTGTAGGAGATCGAGTAAATTGGAGAATAATAGATATTTGAAAATATGATATATAAACATTTTGTTCGTTTGTACCTTGATCAACTCTTGAGAGTAGACTTATAGGACTTATTTTATGTAAAGTAAGGTGCTAAATCCACTGGTGAAAACCCCGATGTCCTATCTTGAACCGTTTAGGAGATCGAGTAAAATGGATATTAATAGATATTTGAAAATGTGATATATAAACATTTTATTCGTTTGTACCTCTATCAACTTTTGAGAGTAGACTAATAGGACTTATTTTATGTAAAATGAGGTGCTAAATCCACTGGTGAAAACCGCGATGTCCTATCTTTAACCGCTTAGGATATCGAGTAAAATGGATATTAATAGATATTTGAAAATGTGATATATAAACATTTTATTCTTTTGTACCTTTATCAACTCTTGAGAGTAGACTTATTGGAATTATTTTATGTAAAATGAGGTGCTAAATCCACTGGTGAAAACCGCGATGTCCTATCTTTAACCGTTTAGGAGATCGAGTAAAATGGAGAATAATTGATATTTGAAAATGTGATATATAAACATTTTGTTCGTTTGTACCTTGATCAACTCTTGAGAGTAGACTTATAGGACTTATTTTATGTAAAATGAGGTGCTAAATCTACTGGTGAAAACCGCGATGTCTTATTTTTAACCGTTTAGGAGATCGAGTAAAATGGAGAATAATAGATTTTTGAATATGTGATATATAAACATTTTATTCGTTTGTACCTTTATCAACTCTTAAGAGTAGACTTATAGGACTTATTTTATGTAAAATGAGGTGCTAAATCCACTGGTGAAAACCGCGATGTCCTATCTTGAACCGTTTAGGAGATCGAGTAAAATGGAGAATAATAGATATTTGAAAATGTGATATATAAACATTTTGTTCGTTTGTACCTTGATCAACTCTTGAGAGTAGACTTATAGGACTTATTTTATGTAAAATGAGGTGCTAAATCCACTGGTGAAAACCCCGATGTCCTATCTTGAACCGTTTAGGAGATCGAGTAAAATGTAGAATAATAGATATTTGAAAATGTGATATATAAACATTTTGTTCGTTTGTACCTTTATCAACTCTTGAGAGTAGACTTATAGGACATATTTTATGTAAAATGAGGTGCTAAATTCACTGGTGAATACCGCGATGTCCTATCTTTAACCGTTTAGGAGATTGAGTAAAATGGAGAATAATAGATATTTGATAATGTAATATATAAACATTTTATTCGTTTTTACCTTCATCAACTCTTGAGAGTAGACTTATAGGACCTATTTTATGTAAAATGAGGTGCTAAATCCACTGGTGAAAACCGCAATGTCCTATCTTTAACCGTTTAGGAGATCGAGTAAAATGGAGAATAATAGATATTTGAAAATGTGATATATAAACATTTTGTTCGTTTGTACCTTCATCAACTCTAAAGAGTAGACTTATAGGACCTATTTTATGTAAAATGAGGTGCTAAATCCACTGGTGAAAAACCGCGATGTCCTATCTTTAACCGTTTAGGAGATCGAGTAAAATGGAGAATAATAGATATTTGAAAATGTGATATATAAACATTTTGTTCGTTTGTACCTTTATCAACTCTAAAGAGTAGACTTATAGGACCTATTTTATGTAAAATGAGGTGCTAAATCCACTGGTGAAAACCTCGATGTCCTATCTTTAACCGTTTAGGAGATCGGGTAAAATGGAGAATAATAGATATTTGAAAATGTGATATATAAACATTTTATTCGTTTGTACCTTTATCAACTTTTGAGAGTAGACTTATAGGACCTATTTTATGTAAAATGAGGTTTTAAATCCACTGGTGAAAACCGCGATGTCCTATCTTTAACCGTTTAGGAGATCGAGTAAAATGGAGAATAATAGAAATTTGAAAATGTGATGTATAAACATTTTATTCGTTTTTGCTTTTATCAACTCTTGAGAGTAGACTTATAGGACCTATTTTATGTAAAATGAGGTGCTAAATCCACTGGTGAAAACCTCGATGTCCTATCTTTAACCGTTTAGGAGATCGAGTAAAATGGAGAATAATAGATATTTGAAAATGAGATATATAAACATATTATTCGTTTGTACCTTTATCAACATTTGAGAGTAGACTTATAGTACCTATTTTATGTAAAATGAGGTGCTAAATCCACTGGTGAAAACCACGATGTCCTATCTTTAACCGTTTAGGAGATCGAGTAAAATGGAGAATAATAGATATTTGAAAATGTGATATATAAACATTTTATTCGTTTTTACCTTTATCAACTCTTGAGAATAGACTTATAGGACTTATTTTATGTAAAATGGGGTGCTTAATCCACTGATGAAAACCACGATGTCCTATCTTTAACCGTTTAGGAGATGGAGTAAAATGGAGAATAATAGATATTTGAAAATGTGATATATAAACATTTTATTCGATTGTACCTTTATCAACTCTTGAGAGTAGACTTATAGGAGTTATTTTATGTAAAATGAGGTGCTAAATCCACTGGTAAAAACCGCGATGTCCTATCTTGAACCGTTTAGGAGATCGAGTAAAATGGAGAATAATAGATATTTGAAAATGTGATATATAAACATTTTATTCGTTTGTACCTTTATCAACTTTTGAGAGTAGACTAATAGGACTTATTATATGTAAAATGAGGTGCTAAATCCACTGGTAAAAATCGCGATGTCCTATCTTGAACCGTTTAGGAGATCGAGTAAAATGGAGAATAATAGATATTTGAAAATGTGATATATAAACATTTTATTCGTTTGTACCTTTATCAACTCTAAAGAGTAGACTTATAGGACTTATTTTATGTAAAATGAGGTGCTAAATCCACTGGTGAAAACCGCGATGTCCTATTTTTAACCGTTTAGGAGATCGAGTAAAATGGAGAATAATAGATATTTAAAAATGTGATATATAAACATTTTGTTCGTTTGTACCTTGATCAACTCTTGAGAGTAGACTTATAAAACTTATTTTATGTAAAATGAGGTGCTAAATCCTCTTGTGGAAACCGCGATGTCCTATCTCTAACCGCTTAGGATATCGAGTAAAATGGATATTAATAGATATTTGAAAATGTGATATATAAACATTTTATTCGTTTGTACCTTTATCAACTCTTGAGAGTAGACTTATTGGAGTTATTTTATGTAAAATGAGGTGCTAAATCCACTGGTGAAAACCGCGATGTCATATCTTTAACCGTTTAGAAGATCGAGTAAAATGGAGAATAATAGATATTTGAAAATGTGATATATAAACATTTTATACGTTTGTACCTTTATCAACTCTTGAGAGTAGACTTATAGGACTTATTTTATGTAAAAGAGGTGCTAAATTCACTGGTGAAATCCGCGATGTCCTATCTTTAACCGTTTAGGAGATCGAGTAAAATGGAGAATAATAGGTTTTTGAAAATGTGATATATAAACATTTTATACGTTTGTACCTTTATCAACTCTAAAGAGTAGACTTATAGGACTTATTTTATGTAAAATGAGGTGCTAAATCCACTGGTGAAAACCGCGATGTCCTATTTTTAACCGTTTAGGAGATCGAGTAAAATGAAGAATAATAGATATTTAAAAATGTGATATATAAACATTTTATTCGTTTGTACCTCTATCAACTTTTGAGAGTAGACTAATAGGACTTATTTTATGTAAAATGAGGTGCTAAATCCACTGGTGAAAACCGCGATGTCCTATCTTTAACCGCTTAGGATATCGAGTAAAATGGAGAATAATAGATATTTGATAATGTAATATATAAACATTTTATTCGTTTTTACCTTCATCAACTCTTGAGAGTAGACTTATAGGACCTATTTTATGTAAAATGAGGTGCTAAATCCACTGGTGAAAACCGCAATGTCCTATCTTTAACCGTTTAGGAGATCGAGTAAAATGGAGAATAATAGATATTTGAAAATGTGATATATAAACATTTTGTTCGTTTGTACCTTCATCAACTCTAAAGAGTAGACTTATAGGACCTATTTTATGTAAAATGAGGTGCTAAATCCACTGGTGAAAAACCGCGATGTCCTATCTTTAACCGTTTAGGAGATCGAGTAAAATGGAGAATAATAGATATTTGAAAATGTGATATATAAACATTTTGTTCGTTTGTACCTTTATCAACTCTAAAGAGTAGACTTATAGGACCTATTTTATGTAAAATGAGGTGCTAAATCCACTGGTGAAAACCTCGATGTCCTATCTTTAACCGTTTAGGAGATCGGGTAAAATGGAGAATAATAGATATTTGAAAATGTGATATATAAACATTTTATTCGTTTGTACCTTTATCAACTTTTGAGAGTAGACTTATAGGACCTATTTTATGTAAAATGAGGTTTTAAATCCACTGGTGAAAACCGCGATGTCCTATCTTTAACCGTTTAGGAGATCGAGTAAAATGGAGAATAATAGAAATTTGAAAATGTGATGTATAAACATTTTATTCGTTTTTGCTTTTATCAACTCTTGAGAGTAGACTTATAGGACCTATTTTATGTAATATGAGGTGCTAAATTCACTGGTGAATACCGCGATGTCCTATCTTGAACCGTTTAGGAGATCGAGTAAAATGGAGAATAATAGATATTTGAAAATGTGATATATAAACATTTTATTCGTTTGTACCTTTATCAACTTTTGAGAGTAGACTAATAGGACTTATTATATGTAAAATGAGGTGCTAAATCCACTGGTAAAAATCGCGATGTCCTATCTTGAACCGTTTAGGAGATCGAGTAAAATGGAGAATAATAGATATTTGAAAATGTGATATATAAACATTTTATTCGTTTGTACCTTTATCAACTCTAAAGAGTAGACTTATAGGACTTATTTTATGTAAAATGAGGTGCTAAATCCACTGGTGAAAACCGCGATGTCCTATTTTTAACCGTTTAGGAGATCGAGTAAAATGGAGAATAATAGATATTTAAAAATGTGATATATAAACATTTTGTTCGTTTGTACCTTGATCAACTCTTGAGAGTAGACTTATAGGACTTATTTTATGTAAAATGAGGTGCTAAATCCTCTTGTGGAAACCGCGATGTCCTATCTCTAACCGCTTAGGATATCGAGTAAAATGGATATTAATAGATATTTGAAAATGTGATATATAAACATTTTATTCGTTTGTACCTTTATCAACTCTTGAGAGTAGACTTATTGGAGTTATTTTATGTAAAATGAGGTGCTAAATCCACTGGTGAAAACCGCGATGTCATATCTTTAACCGTTTAGAAGATCGAGTAAAATGGAGAATAATAGATATTTGAAAATGTGATATATAAACATTTTATTCGTTTGTACCTTGATCAACTCTTGAGAGTAGACTTATAGGACTTATTTTATGTAAAGTGAGGTGCTAAATCCACTGGTGAAAACCCCGATGTCCTATCTTGAACCGTTTAGGAGATCGAGTAAAATGGATATTAATAGATATTTGAAAATGTGATATATAAACATTTTATACGTTTGTACCTTTATCAACTCTAAAGAGTAGACTTATAGGACTTATTTTATGTAAAATGAGGTGCTAAATCCACTGGTGAAAACCGCGATGTCCTATCTTTAACCGCTTAGGATATCGAGTAAAATGGATATTAATAGATATTTGAAAATGTGATATATAAACATTTTATTCTTTTGTACCTTTATCAACTCTTGAGAGTAGACTTATTGGAATTATTTTATGTAAAATGAGGTGCTAAATCCACTGGAGAAAACCGCGATGTCCTATCTTTAACCGTTTAGGAGATCGAGTAAAATGGAGAATAATTGATATTTGAAAATGTGATATATAAACATTTTGTTCGTTTGTACCTTGATCAACTCTTGAGAGTAGACTTATAGGACTTATTTTATGTAAAATGAGGTGCTAAATCTACTGGTGAAAACCGCGATGTCTTATTTTTAACCGTTTAGGAGATCGAGTAAAATGGAGAATAATAGATTTTTGAATATGTGATATATAAACATTTTATTCGTTTGTACCTTTATCAACTCTTAAGAGTAGACTTATAGGACTTATTTTATGTAAAATGAGGTGCTAAATCCACTGGTGAAAACCGCGATGTCCTATCTTGAACCGTTTAGGAGATCGAGTAAAATGGAGAATAATAGATATTTGAAAATGTGATATATAAACATTTTGTTCGTTTGTACCTTGATCAACTCTTGAGAGTAGACTTATAGGACTTATTTTATGTAAAATGAGGTGCTAAATCCACTGGTGAAAACCCCGATGTCCTATCTTGAACCGTTTAGGAGATCGAGTAAAATGTAGAATAATAGATATTTGAAAATGTGATATATAAACATTTTGTTCGTTTGTACCTTTATCAACTCTTGAGAGTAGACTTATAGGACATATTTTATGTAAAATGAGGTGCTAAATTCACTGGTGAATACCGCGATGTCCTATCTTTAACCGTTTAGGAGATTGAGTAAAATGGAGAATAATAGATATTTGAAAATGTGATATATAAACATTTTATTCGTTTTTACCTTCATCAACTCTTGAGAGTAGACTTATAGGACCTATTTTATGTAAAATGAGGTGCTAAATCCACTGGTGAAAACCGCAATGTCCTATCTTTATCCGTTTAGGAGATCGAGTAAAATGGAGAATAATAGATATTTGAAAATGTGATATATAAACATTTTGTTCGTTTGTACCTTCATCAACTCTAAAGAGTAGACTTATAGGACCTATTTTATGTAAAATGAGGTGCTAAATCCACTGGTGAAAAACCGCGATGTCCTATCTTTAACCGTTTAGGAGATCGAGTAAAATGGAGAATAATAGATATTTGAAAATGTGATATATAAACATTTTGTTCGTTTGTACCTTTATCAACTCTAAAGAGTAGACTTATAGGACCTATTTTATGTAAAATGAGGTGCTAAATCCACTGGTGAAAACCTCGATGTCCTATCTTTAACCGTTTAGGAGATCGGGTAAAATGGAGAATAATAGATATTTGAAAATGTGATATATAAACATTTTATTCGTTTGTACCTTTATCAACTTTTGAGAGTAGACTTATAGGACCTATTTTATGTAAAATGAGGTTTTAAATCCACTGGTGAAAACCGCGATGTCCTATCTTTAACCGTTTAGGAGATCGAGTAAAATGGAGAATAATAGAAATTTGAAAATGTGATGTATAAACATTTTATTCGTTTTTGCTTTTATCAACTCTTGAGAGTAGACTTATAGGACCTATTTTATGTAATATGAGGTGCTAAATTCACTGGTGAATACCGCGATGTCCTATCTTTAACCGTTTAGGAGATTGAGTAAAATGGAGAATAATAGATATTTGATAATGTAATATATAAACATTTTATTCGTTTTTACCTTTATCAACTTTTGAGAGTAGACTTATAGGACCTATTTTATGTAAAATGAGGTGCTAAATCCACTGCTGAAAACCTCGATGTCCTATCTTTAACCGTTTAGGAGATCGGGTAAAATGGAGAATAATAGATATTTGAAAATGTGATATATAAACATTTTATTCGTTTGTACCTTTATCAACTTTTGAGAGTAGACTTATATGACCTTTTTTATGTAAAATGAGGTTTTAAATCCACTGGTGAAAACCGCGATGTCCTATCTTTAACCGTTTAGGAGATCGAGTAAAATGGAGAATAATAGATATTTGAAAATGTGATATATAAACATTTTGTTCGTTTGTACCTTAATCAACTCTTGAGAGTAGACTTATAGGACTTATTTTATGTAAAATGAGGTGCTAAATCCACTGGTGAAAACCGCGATGTCCTATCTTGAACCGTTTAGGAGATCGAGTAAAATGTAGAATAATAGATATTTGAAAATGTGATATATAAACATTTTGTTTGTTTGTACCTTTATCAACTCTTGAGAGTAGACTTATAGGACATATTTTATGTAAAATGAGGTGCTAAATTCACTGGTGAATACCGCGATGTCCTATCTTTAACCGTTTAAGAGATTGAGTAAAATGGAGAATAATAGATATTTGATAATGTAATATATAAACATTTTATTCGTTTTTACCTTCATCAACTCTTGAGAGTAGACTTATAGGACCTATTTTATGTTAAATGAGGTGCTAAATCTACTGGTGAAAACCGCGATGTCCTATCTTTAACCGTTTAGGAGATCGAGTAAAATGGAGAATAATAGATATTTGAAAATGTGATATATAAACATTTTGTTCGTTTGTACCTTCATCAACTCTAAAGAGTAGACTTATAGGACCAATTTTAAGTAAAATGAGGTGCTAAATCCACTGGTGAAAACCTCGATGTCCTATCTTTAACCGTTTAGAAGATCGGGTAAAATGGAGAATAATAGATATTTGAAAATGTGATATATAAACATTTTATTCGTTTGTACCTTTATCAACTTTTGAGAGTAGACTTATATGACCTTTTTTATGTAAAATGAGGTTTTAAATCCACTGGTGAAAACCGCGATGTCCTATCTTTAACCGTTTAGGAGATCGAGTAAAATGGAGAATAATAGATATTTGAAAATGTGATATATAAACATTTTGTTCGTTTGTACCTTAATCAACTCTTGAGAGTAGACTTATAGGACTTATTTTATGTAAAATGAGGTGCTAAATCCACTGGTGAAAACCGCGATGTCCTATCTTGAACCGTTTAGGAGATCGAGTAAAATGTAGAATAATAGATATTTGAAAATGTGATATATAAACATTTTGTTTGTTTGTACCTTTATCAACTCTTGAGAGTAGACTTATAGGACATATTTTATGTAAAATGAGGTGCTAAATTCACTGGTGAATACCGCGATGTCCTATCTTTAACCGTTTAAGAGATTGAGTAAAATGGAGAATAATAGATATTTGATAATGTAATATATAAACATTTTATTCGTTTTTACCTTCATCAACTCTTGAGAGTAGACTTATAGGACCTATTTTATGTTAAATGAGGTGCTAAATCTACTGGTGAAAACCGCGATGTCCTATCTTTAACCGTTTAGGAGATCGAGTAAAATGGAGAATAATAGATATTTGAAAATGTGATATATAAACATTTTGTTCGTTTGTACCTTCATCAACTCTAAAGAGTAGACTTATAGGACCAATTTTAAGTAAAATGAGGTGCTAAATCCACTGGTGAAAACCTCGATGTCCTATCTTTAACCGTTTAGAAGATCGGGTAAAATGGAGAATAATAGATATTTGAAAATGTGATATATAAACATTTTATTCGTTTGTACCTTTATCAACTTTTGAGAGTAGACTTATATGACCTTTTTTATGTAAAATGAGGTTTTAAATCCACTGGTGAAAACCGCGATGTCCTATCTTTAACCGTTTAGGAGATCGAGTAAAATGGAGAATAATAGATATTTGAAAATGTGATATATAAACATTTTGTTCGTTTGTACCTTAATCAACTCTTGAGAGTAGACTTATAGGACTTATTTTATGTAAAATGAGGTGCTAAATCCACTGGTGAAAACCGCGATGTCCTATCTTGAACCGTTTAGGAGATCGAGTAAAATGTAGAATTATAGATATTTGAAAATGTGATATATAAACATTTTGTTTGTTTGTACCTTTATCAACTCTTGAGAGTAGACTTATAGGACATATTTTATGTAAAATGAGGTGCTAAATTCACTGGTGAATACCGCGATGTCCTATCTTTAACCGTTTAAGAGATTGAGTAAAATGGAGAATAATAGATATTTGATAATGTAATATATAAACATTTTATTCGTTTTTACCTTCATCAACTCTTGAGAGTAGACTTATAGGACCTATTTTATGTTAAATGAGGTGCTAAATCTACTGGTGAAAACCGCGATGTCCTATCTTTAACCGTTTAGGAGATCGAGTAAAATGGAGAATAATAGATATTTGAAAATGTGATATATAAACATTTTGTTCGTTTGTACCTTCATCAACTCTAAAGAGTAGACTTATAGGACCTATTTCATGTAAAATGAGGTGCTAAATCCACTGGTGAAAAACCGCGATGTCCTATCTTTAACCGTTTAGGAGATCGAGTAAAATGGAGAATAATAGATATTTGAAAATGTGATATATAAACATTTTGTTCGTTTGTACCTTTATCAACTCTAAAGAGTAGACTTATAGGACCTATTTTATGTAAACTGAGGTGCTAAATCCACTGGTGAAAACCTCGATGTCCTATCTTTAACCGTTTAGGAGATCGGGTAAAATGGAGAATAATAGATATTTGAAAATGTGATATATAAACATTTTATTCGTTTGTACCTTTATCAACTTTTGAGAGTAGACTTATAGGACCTATTTTATGTAAAATGAGGTTTTAAATCCACTGGTGAAAACCGCGATGTCCTATCTTTAACCGTTTAGGAGATCGAGTAAAATGGAGAATAATAGAAATTTGAAAATGTGATGTATAAACATTTTATTCGTTTTTGCTTTTATCAACTCTTGAGAGTAGACTTATAGGACCTATTTTATGTAATATGAGGTGCTAAATTCACTGGTGAATACCGCGATGTCCTATCTTTAACCGTTTAGGAGATTGAGTAAAATGGAGAATAATAGATATTTGATAATGTAATATATAAACATTTTATTCGTTTTTACCTTTATCAACTTTTGAGAGTAGACTTATAGGACCTATTTTATGTAAAATGAGGTGCTAAATCCACTGCTGAAAACCTCGATGTCCTATCTTTAACCGTTTAGGAGATCGGGTAAAATGGAGAATAATAGATATTTGAAAATGTGATATATAAACATTTTGTTCGTTTTTACCTTTATCAACTCTAAAGAGTAGACTTATAGGACCAATTTTAAGTAAAATGAGGTGCTAAATCCACTGGTGAAAACCTCGATGTCCTATCTTTAACCGTTTAGAAGATCGGGTAAAATGGAGAATAATAGATATTTGAAAATGTGATATATAAACATTTTATTCGTTTGAACCTTTATCAACTTTTGAGAGTAGACTTATATGACCTTTTTTATGTAAAATGAGGTTTTAAATCCACTGGTGAAAACCGCGATGTCCTATCTTTAACCGTTTAGGAGATCGAGTAAAATGGAGAATAATAGATATTTGAAAATGTGATATATAAACATTTTGTTCGTTTGTACCTTAATCAACTCTTGAGAGTAGACTTATAGGACTTATTTTATGTAAAATGAGGTGCTAAATCCACTGGTGAAAACCGCGATGTCCTATCTTGAACCGTTTAGGAGATCGAGTAAAATGTAGAATAATAGATATTTGAAAATGTGATATATAAACATTTTGTTTGTTTGTACCTTTATCAACTCTTGAGAGTAGACTTATAGGACATATTTTATGTAAAATAAGGTGCTAAATTCACTGGTGAATACCGCGATGTCCTATCTTTAACCGTTTAAGAGATTGAGTAAAATGGAGAATAATAGATATTTGATAATGTAATATATAAACATTTTATTCGTTTTTACCTTCATCAACTCTTGAGAGTAGACTTATAGGACCTATTTTATGTAAAATGAGGTGCTAAATCCACTGGTGAAAACCGCGATGTCCTATCTTTAACCGTTTAGGAGATCGAGTAAAATGGAGAATAATAGATATTTGAAAATGTGATATATAAACATTTTGTTCGTTTGTACCTTCATCAACTCTAAAGAGTAGACTTATAGGACCTATTTCATGTAAAATGAGGTGCTAAATCCACTGGTGAAAAACCGCGATGTCCTATCTTTAACCGTTTAGGAGATCGAGTAAAATGGAGAATAATAGATATTTGAAAATGTGATATATAAACATTTTGTTCGTTTGTACCTTTATCAACTCTAAAGAGTAGACTTATAGGACCTATTTTATGTAAACTGAGGTGCTAAATCCACTGGTGAAAACCTCGATGTCCTATCTTTAACCGTTTAGGAGATCGGGTAAAATGGAGAATAATAGATATTTGAAAATGTGATATATAAACATTTTATTCGTTTGTACCTTTATCAACTTTTGAGAGTAGACTTATAGGACCTATTTTATGTAAAATGAGGTTTTAAATCCACTGGTGAAAACCGCGATGTCCTATCTTTAACCGTTTAGGAGATCAAGTAAAATGGAGAATAATAGAAATTTGAAAATGTGATGTATAAACATTTTATTCGTTTTTGCTTTTATCAACTCTTGAGAGTAGACTTATTGGACCTATTTTATGTAATATGAGGTGCTAAATTCACTGGTGAATACCGCGATGTCCTATCTTTAACCGTTTAGGAGATTGAGTAAAATGGAGAATAATAGATATTTGATAATGTAATATATAAACATTTTATTCGTTTTTACCTTTATCAACTTTTGAGAGTAGACTTATAGGACCTATTTTATGTAAAATGAGGTGCTAAATCCACTGCTGAAAACCTCGATGTCCTATCTTTAACCGTTTAGGAGATCGGGTAAAATGGAGAATAATAGATATTTTAAATGTGATATATAAACATTTTGTTCGTTTTTACCTTTATCAACTCTTGAGAGTAGACTTATTGGACCTATTTTATGTAATATGAGGTGCTAAATCCACTGGTGAAAACCGCGATGTCCTATTTTTAACCGTTTAGGAGATCGAGTAAAATGGAGAATAATAGATTTTTGAATATGTGATATATAAACATTTTATTCGTTTGTACCTTTATCAACTCTTAAGAGTAGACTTATAGGACTTATTTTATGTAAAATGAGGTGCTAAATCCACTGGTGAAAACCGCGATGTCCTATCTTGAACCGTTTAGGAGATCGAGTAAAATGGAGAATAATAGATATTTGAAAATGTTTTCTATAAACATTTTGTTCGTTTGTACCTTGATCAACTCTTAAGAGTAGACTTATAGGACTTATTTTATGTAAAATGAGGTGCTAAATCCACTGGTGAAAACCCCGATGTCCTATCTTGAACCGTTTAGGAGATCGAGTAAAATGTAGAATAATAGATATTTGAAAATGTGATATATAAACATTTTGTTCGTTTGTACTTTTATCAACTCTTGAGAGTAGACTTATAGGACATATTTTATGTAAAATGAGGTGCTAAATCCACTGCTGAAAACCTCGATGTCCTATCTTTAACCGTTTAGGAGATCGAGTAAAATGGAGAATAATAGAAATTTGAAAATGTGATGTATAAACATTTTATTCGTTTTTGCTTTTATCAACTCTAGAGAGTAGACTTATTGGACCTATTTTATGTAATATGAGGTGCTAAATCCACTGGTGAAAACCGCGATGTCCTATTTTTAACCGTTTAGGAGATCGAGTAAAATGGAGAATAATAGATTTTTGAATATGTGATATATAAACATTTTATTCGTTTGTACCTTTATCAACTCTTAAGAGTTGACTTATAGGACTTATTTTATGTAAAATGAGGTGCTAAATCCACTGGTGAAAACCGCGATGTCCTATCTTGAACCGTTTAGGAGATCGAGTAAAATGGAGAATAATAGATATTTGAAAATGTGATCTATAAACATTTTGTTCGTTTGTACCATGATCAACTCTTGAGAGTAGACTTATAGGACTTATTTTATGTAAAATGAGGTGCTAAATCCACTGGTGAAAACCCCGATGTCCTATCTTGAACCGTTTAGGAGATCGAGTAAAATGTAGAATAATAGATATTTGAAAATGTGATATATAAACATTTTGTTCGTTTGTACCTTTATCAACTCTTGAGAGTAGACTTATAGGACATATTTTATGTAAAATGAGGTGCTAAATTCACTGGTGAATACCGCGATGTCCTATCTTTAACCGTTTAGGAGATTGAGTAAAATGGAGAATAATAGATATTTGATAATGTAATATATAAACATTTTATTCGTTTTTACCTTCATCAACTCTTGAGAGTAGACTTATAGGACCTATTTTATGTAAAATGAGGTGCTAAATCCACTGGTGAAAACCGCGATGTCCTATCTTTAACCGTTTAGGAGATCGAGTAAAATGGAGAATAATAGATATTTGAAAATGTGATATATAAACATTTTGTTCGTTTGTACCTTCATCAACTCTAAAGAGTAGACTTATAGGACTATTTTATGTAAAATGAGGTGCTAAATCCACTGGTGAAAAACCGCGATGTCCTATCTTTAACCGTTTAGGAGATCGAGTAAAATGGAGAATAATAGATATTTGAAAATGTGATATATAAACATTTTGTTCGTTTGTACCTTTATCAACTCTAAAGAGTAGACTTATAGGACCTATTTTATGTAAAATGAGGTGCTAAATCCACTGGTGAAAACCTCGATGTTTTATCTTTAACCGTTTAGGAGATCGGGTAAAATGGAGAATAATAGATATTTGAAAATGTGATATATAAACATTTTATTCGTTTGTACCTTTATCAACTTTTGAGAGTAGACTTATAGGACCTATTTTATGTAAAATGAGGTTTTAAATCCACTGGTGAAAACCGCGATGTCCTATCTTTAACCGTTTAGGAGATCGAGTAAAATGGAGAATAATAGAAATTTGAAAATGTGATGTATAAACATTTTATTCGTTTTTGCTTTTATCAACTCTTGAGAGTAGACTTATAGGACCTATTTTATGTAATATGAGGTGCTAAATTCACTGGTGAATACCGCGATGTCCTATCTTTAACCGTTTAGGAGATTGAGTAAAATGGAGAATAATAGATATTTGATAATGTAATATATAAACATTTTATTCGTTTTTACCTTTATCAACTTTTGAGAGTAGACTTATAGGACCTATTTTATGTAAAATGAGGTGCTAAATCCACTGGTGAAAACCTCGATGTTCTATCTTTAACCGTTTAGGAGATCGGGTAAAATGGAGAATAATAGATATTTGAAAATGTGATATATAAACATTTTGTTCGTTTTTACCTTTATCAACTCTAAAGAGTAGACTTATAGGACCAATTTTATGTAAAATGAGGTGCTAAATCCACTGGTGAAAACCTCGATGTCCTATCTTTAACCGTTTAGGAGATCGGGTAAAATGGAGAATAATAGATATTTGAAAATGTGATATATAAACATTTTATTCGTTTGTACCTTTATCAACTTTTGAGAGTAGACTTATAGGACCTATTTTATGTAAAATGAGGTTTTAAATCCACTGGTGAAAACCGCGATGTCCTATCTTTAACCGTTTAGGAGATCGAGTAAAATGGAGAATAATAGAAATTTGAAAATGTGATGTATAAACATTTTATTCGTTTTTGCTTTTATCAACTCTTGAGAGTAGACTTATAGAACTTATTTTATGTAATATGAGGTGCTAACTCCACTGGTGAAAACCGCGATGTCCTATCTTAAACCGTTTAGGAGATCGAGTAAAATGGAAAATAATAGATATTTGAAAATGTGATATATAAACATTTTGTTCGTTTGTACCTTTATCAACTCTTGAGAGTAGACTTATAGGAGTTATTTTATGTAAAATGAGGTGCTAACTCCACTGGTGAAAACCGCGATGTCCTATCTTAAACCGTTTAGGAGATCGAGTAAAATGGAGAATAATAGATATTTGAAAATGTGATATATAAACATTTTGTTCGTTTGTACCTTAATCAACTCTTGAGAGTAGACTTATAGGACTTATTTTATGTAAAATGAGGTGCTAAATCCACTGGTGAAAACCGCGATGTCCTATCTTGAACCGTTTAGGAGATCGAGTAAAATGTAGAATAATAGATATTTGAAAATGTGATATATAAACATTTTGTTTGTTTGTACCTTTATCAACTCTTGAGAGTAGACTTATAGGACATATTTTATGTAAAATGAGGTGCTAAATTCACTGGTGAATACCGCGATGTCCTATCTTTAACCGTTTAAGAGATTGAGTAAAATGGAGAATAATAGATATTTGATAATGTAATATATAAACATTTTATTCGTTTTTACCTTCATCAACTCTTGAGAGTAGACTTATAGGACCTATTTTATGTAAAATGAGGTGCTAAATCCACTGGTGAAAACCGCGATGTCCTATCTTTAACCGTTTAGGAGATCGAGTAAAATGGAGAATAATAGATATTTGAAAATGTGATATATAAACATTTTGTTCGTTTGTACCTTCATCAACTCTAAAGAGTAGACTTATAGGACCTATTTCATGTAAAATGAGGTGCTAAATCCACTGGTGAAAAACCGCGATGTCCTATCTTTAACCGTTTAGGAGATCGAGTAAAATGGAGAATAATAGATATTTGAAAATGTGATATATAAACATTTTGTTCGTTTGTACCTTTATCAACTCTAAAGAGTAGACTTATAGGACCTATTTTATGTAAACTGAGGTGCTAAATCCACTGGTGAAAACCTCGATGTCCTATCTTTAACCGTTTAGGAGATCGGGTAAAATGGAGAATAATAGATATTTGAAAATGTGATATATAAACATTTTATTCGTTTGTACCTTTATCAACTTTTGAGAGTAGACTTATAGGACCTATTTTATGTAAAATGAGGTTTTAAATCCACTGGTGAAAACCGCGATGTCCTATCTTTAACCGTTTAGGAGATCGAGTAAAATGGAGAATAATAGAAATTTGAAAATGTGATGTATAAACATTTTATTCGTTTTTGCTTTTATCAACTCTTGAGAGTAGACTTATTGGACCTATTTTATGTAATATGAGGTGCTAAATTCACTGGTGAATACCGCGATGTCCTATCTTTAACCGTTTAGGAGATTGAGTAAAATGGAGAATAATAGATATTTTAAAATGTAATATATAAACATTTTATTCGTTTTTACCTTTATCAACTTTTGAGAGTAGACTTATAGGACCTATTTTATGTAAAATGAGGTGCTAAATCCACTGCTGAAAACCTCGATGTCCTATCTTTAACCGTTTAGGAGATCGGGTAAAATGGAGAATAATAGATATTTGAAAATGTGATATATAAACATTTTGTTCGTTTTTACCTTTATCAACTCTAAAGAGTAGACTTATAGGACCAATTTTATGTAAAATGAGGTGCTAAATCCACTGGTGAAAACCTCGATGTCCTATCTTTAACCGTTTAGAAGATCGGGTAAAATGGAGAATAATAGATATTTGAAAATGTGATATATAAACATTTTATTCGTTTGTACCTTTATCAACTTTTGAGAGTAGACTTATATGACCTATTTTATGTAAAATGAGGTTTTAAATCCACTGGTGAAAACCGCGATGTCCTATCTTTAACCGTTTAGGAGATCGAGTAAAATGGAGAATAATAGATATTTGAAAATGTGATATATAAACATTTTGTTCGTTTTTACCTTGATCAACTCTTGAGAGTAGACTTATAGGACTTATTTTATGTAAAATGAGGTGCTAAATCCACTGGTGAAAACCGCGATGTCCTATCTTGAACCGTTTAGGAGATCGAGTAAAATGGAGAATAATAGATATTTGAAAATGTGATCTATAAACATTTTGTTCGTTTGTACCTTGATCAACTCTTGAGAGTAGACTTATAGGACTTATTTTATGTAAAATGAGGTGCTAAATCCACTGGTGAAAACCCCGATGTCCTATCTTGAACCGTTTAGGAGATCGAGTAAAATGTAGAATAATAGATATTTGAAAATGTGATATATAAACATTTTGTTCGTTTGTACCTTTATCAACTCTTGAGAGTAGACTTATAGGACATATTTTATGTAAAATGAGGTGCTAAATTCACTGGTGAATACCGCGATGTCCTATCTTTAACCGTTTAGGAGATTGAGTAAAATGGAGAATAATAGATATTTGATAATGTAATATATAAACATTTTATTCGTTTTTACCTTCATCAACTCTTGAGAGTAGACTTATAGGACCTATTTTATGTAAAATGAGGTGCTAAATCCACTGGTGAAAACCGCGATGTCCTATCTTTAACCGTTTAGGAGATCGAGTAAAATGGAGAATAATAGATATTTGAAAATGTGATATATAAACATTTTGTTCGTTTGTACCTTCATCAACTCTAAAGAGTAGACTTATAGGACTATTTTATGTAAAATGAGGTGCTAAATCCACTGGTGAAAAACCGCGATGTCCTATCTTTAACCGTTTAGGAGATCGAGTAAAATGAAGAATAATAGATATTTGAAAATGTGATATATAAACATTTTGTTCGTTTGTACCTTTATCAACTCTAAAGAGTAGACTTATAGGACCTATTTTATGTAAAATGAGGTGCTAAATCCACTGGTGAAAACCTCGATGTCCTATCTTTAACCGTTTAGGAGATCGGGTAAAATGGAGAATAATAGATATTTGAAAATGTGATATATAAACATTTTATTCGTTTGTACCTTTATCAACTTTTGAGAGTAGACTTATAGGACCTATTTTATGTAAAATGAGGTTTTAAATCCACTGGTGAAAACCGCGATGTCCTATCTTTAACCGTTTAGGAGATCGAGTAAAATGGAGAATAATAGAAATTTGAAAATGTGATGTATAAACATTTTATTCGTTTTTGCTTTTATCAACTCTTGAGAGTAGACTTATAGGACCTATTTTATGTAATATGAGGTGCTAAATTCACTGGTGAATACCGCGATGTCCTATCTTTAACCGTTTAGGAGATTGAGTAAAATGGAGAATAATAGATATTTGATAATGTAATATATAAACATTTTATTCGTTTTTACCTTTATCAACTTTTGAGAGTAGACTTATAGGACCTATTTTATGTAAAATGAGGTGCTAAATCCACTGGTGAAAACCTCGATGTCCTATCTTTAACCGTTTAGGAGATCGGGTAAAATGGAGAATAATAGATATTTGAATATGTGATATATAAACATTTTGTTCGTTTTTACCTTTATCAACTCTAAAGAGTAGACTTATAGGACCAATTTTATGTAAAATGAGGTGCTAAATCCACTGGTGAAAACCTCGATGTCCTATCTTTAACCGTTTAGGAGATCGGGTAAAATGGAGAATAATAGATATTTGAAAATGTGATATATAAACATTTTATTCGTTTGTACCTTTATCAACTTTTGAGAGTAGACTTATAGGACCTATTTTATGTAAAATGAGGTTTTAAATCCACTGGTGAAAACTGCGATGTCCTATCTTTAACCGTTTAGGAGATCGAGTAAAATGGAGAATAATAGAAATTTGAAAATGTGATGTATAAACATTTTATTCGTTTTTGCTTTTATCAACTCTTGAGAGTAGACTTATAGAACTTATTTTATGTAAAATGAGGTGCTAACTCCACTGGTGAAAACCGCGATGTCCTATCTTAAACCGTTTAGGAGATCGAGTAAAATGGAAAATAATAGATATTTGAAAATGTGATATATAAACATTTTGTTCGTTTGTACCTTTATCAACTCTTGAGAGTAGACTTATAGGAGTTATTTTATGTAAAATGAGGTGCTAAATCCACTGGTGAAAACCGCGATGTCCTATCTTTAACCGTTTAGGAGATCGAGTAAAATGGAGAATAATAGATATTTTATAATGTGATATATAAACATTTTATTCGTTTGTACCTTTGTCAACTCTTGAGAGTAGACTTATAAGACTTATTTTAAGTAAAATGAGGTGCTAAGTCCACTGGTGAAAACCGCGATGTCCTATCTTCAACCGTTTAGGAGATCGAGTAAAATGGAGAATAATAGATATTTGAAAATGTAATATATAATCATTTTATTCGTTTGTACCTTTATCAACTCATGAGAGTAGACTAATAGGACTTATTTTATGTAAAATGAGGTGCTAAGTCCACTGGTGAAATCCGCGATGTCCTATCTTTAACCGTTTAGGAGATCGAGTAAAATGGAGAATAATAAATATTTTATAATGTGATGTATAAACATTTTATTCGTTTTTGCTTTTATCAACTCTTGAGAGTAGACTTATAGAACTTATTTTATGTAAAATGAGGTGCTAACTCCACTGGTGAAAACCGCGATGTCCTATCTTAAACCGTTTAGGAGATCGAGTAAAATGGAAAATAATAGATATTTGAAAATGTGATATATAAACATTTTGTTCGTTTGTACCTTTATCAACTCTTGAGAGTAGACTTATAGGAGTTATTTTATGTAAAATGAGGTGCTAAATCCACTGGTGAAATCCGCGATGTCCTATCTTTAACCGTTTAGGAGATCGAGTAAAATGGAAAATAATAGATATTTGAAAATGTGATATATAAACATTTTGTTCGTTTGTACCTTGATCAACTCTTGAGAGTAGACTTATAGGACTTATTTTATGTAAAATGAGGTGCTAAATCCACTGGTGAAAACCCCGATGTCCTATCTTGAACCGTTTAGGAGATCAAGTAAAATGGAGAATAATAGATATTTGAAAATGTGATATAGAAACATTTTATTCGTTTGTAACTTTATCAACTCTAAAGAGTAGACTTATAGGACTTATTTTATGTAAAATGAGGTGCTAAATCCACTGGTGAAAACCTCGATGTCCTATCTTTAACCGTTTAGGAGATCGAGTAAAATGGAGAATAATAGATATTTGAAAATGTGATATATAAACATTTTATTCGTTTGTACCTTTATCAACTTTTGAGAGTAGACTTATAGGACCTATTTTATGTAAAATGAGGTTTTAAATCCACTGGTGAAAACCGCGATGTCCTATCTTTAACCGTTTAGGAGATCGAGTAAAATGGAGAATAATAGAAATTTGAAAATGTGATGTATAAACATTTTATTCGTTTTTGCTTTTATCAACTCTTGAGAGTAGACTTATCGGACCTATTTTATGTAATATGAGGTGCTAAATTCACTGGTGAATACCGCGATGTCCTATCTTTAACCGTTTAGGAGATTGAGTAAAATGGAGAATAATAGATATTTGATAATGTAATATATAAACATTTTATTCGTTTTTACCTTTATCAACTTTTGAGAGTAGACTTATAGGACCTATTTTATGTAAAATGAGGTGCTAAATCCACTGGTGAAAACCTCGATGTCCTATCTTTAACCGTTTAGGAGATCGGGTAAAATGGAGAATAATAGATATTTGAAAATGTGATATATAAACATTTTGTTCGTTTTTACCTTTATCAACTCTAAAGAGTAGACTTATAGGACCAATTTTATGTAAAATGAGGTGCTAAATCCACTGGTGAAAACCTCGATGTCCTATCTTTAACCGTTTAGGAGATCGGGTAAAATGGAGAATAATAGATATTTGAAAATGTGATATATAAACATTTTATTCGTTTGTACCTTTATCAACTTTTGAGAGTAGACTTATAGGACCTATTTTATGTAAAATGAGGTTTTAAATCCACTGGTGAAAACCGCGATGTCCTATCTTTAACCGTTTAGGAGATCGAGTAAAATGGAGAATAATAGAAATTTGAAAATGTGATGTATAAACATTTTATTCGTTTTTGCTTTTATCAACTCTTGAGAGTAGACTTATAGAACTTATTTTATGTAAAATGAGGTGCTAACTCCACTGGTGAAAACCGCGATGTCCTATCTTAAACCGTTTAGGAGATCGAGTAAAATGGAAAATAATAGATATTTGAAAATGTGATATATAAACATTTTGTTCGTTTGTACCTTTATCAGCTCTTGAGAGTAGACTTATAGGAGTTATTTTATGTAAAATGAGGTGCTAAATCCACTGGTGAAAACCGCGATGTCCTATCTTTAACCGTTTAGGAGATCGAGTAAAATGGAGAATAATAGATATTTTATAATGTGATATATAAACATTTTATTCGTTTGTACCTTTGTCAACTCTTGAGAGTAGACTTATAAGACTTATTTTAAGTAAAATGAGGTGCTAAGTCCACTGGTGAAAACCGCGATGTCCTATCTTCAACCGTTTAGGAGATCGAGTAAAATGGAGAATAATAGATATTTGAAAATGTAATATATAATCATTTTATTCGTTTGTACCTTTATCAACTCATGAGAGTAGACTAATAGGACTTATTTTATGTAAAATGAGGTGCTAAGTCCACTGGTGAAATCCGCGATGTCCTATCTTTAACCGTTTAGGAGATCGAGTAAAATGGAGAATAATAAATATTTTATAATGTGATGTATAAACATTTTATTCGTTTTTGCTTTTATCAACTCTTGAGAGTAGACTTATAGAACTTATTTTATGTAAAATGAGGTGCTAACTCCACTGGTGAAAACCGCGATGTCCTATCTTAAACCGTTTAGGAGATCGAGTAAAATGGAAAATAATAGATATTTGAAAATGTGATATATAAACATTTTGTTCGTTTGTACCTTTATCAACTCTTGAGAGTAGACTTATAGGAGTTATTTTATGTAAAATGAGGTGCTAAATCCACTGGTGAAATCCGCGATGTCCTATCTTTAACCGTTTAGGAGATCGAGTAAAATGGAGAATAATAAATATTTGAAAATGTGATATATAAACATTTTATTCGTTTGTACCTTTATCAACTTTTGAGAGTAGACTTATAGGACCTATTTTATGTAAAATGAGGTGCTAAATCCACTGGTGAAAACCGCGATGTCCTATCTTTGACCGTTTAGGAGATCAAGTAAAATGGAGAATAATTGATATTTGATAATGTGATATATAAACATTTTATTCGTTTGTACCTTTATCAACTCTTGAGAGTAGACTTATAAGACTTATTTCATGTAAAATGAGGTGCTAAATCTACTGGTGAAAACCGCGATGTCCTATTTTTAACCGATTAGGAGATCGAGTAAAATGGAAAATAATAGATATTTGAAAATGTGATATATAAACCTTTAGTTCGTTTGTACCTTTATCAACTCTAAAGAGTAGACTTATAGGACTTATTTTATGTAAAATGAGGTGCTAAATCCACTGGTGAAATCCGCGATGTCCTATCTTTAACCGTTTAGGAGATCGAGTAAAATGGAGAATAATAGATATTTGAAAATGTGATATATAAACATTTTATTCATTTGTACCTTTATCAACTCTAAAGAGTAGACTTATAGGACTTATTTCATGAAAAATGAGGTGCTAAATCCACTGGTGAAATCCGCGATGTCCTCTCTTGAACCGTTTAGGAGATCGAGTAAAATGGAAAATAATAGATATTTGAAAATGTGATATATAAACATTTTGTTCGTTTGTACCTTGATCAACTCTTGAGAGTAGACTTATAGGACTTATTTTATGTAAAATGAGGTGCTAAATCCACTGGTGAAAACCCCGATGTCCTATCTTGAACCGTTTAGGAGATCAAGTAAAATGGAGAATAATAGATATTTGAAAATGTGATATAGAAACATTTTATTCGTTTGTAACTTTATCAACTCTAAAGAGTAGACTTATAGGACTTATTTTATGTAAAATGAGGTGCTAAATCCACTGGTGAAAACCGCGATGTCCTATTTTTAACCTTTTTGGAGATCGAGTAAAATGGAGTATAATAGATATTTGAATATGTGATATATAAACATTTTATTCGTTTGTACCTTTATCAACCCTTAAGAGTAGACTTATAGAACTTATTTTATGTAAAATGAGGTGCTAAATCCACTGGTGAAAACCGCGATGTCCTATCTTGAACCGTTTAGGAGATCGAGTAAAATGGAAAATAATAGATATTTGAAAATGTGATATATAAACATTTTGTTCGTTTGTATCTTGATCAACTCTTGAGAGTAGACTTATAGGACTTATTTTATGTAAAATGAGGTGCTAAATCCACTGGTGAAAACCCCGATGTCCAATCTTAAACCGTTTAGGAGATCGAGTAAAATGTAGAATAATAGATATTTGAAAATGTGATATATAAACATTTTGTTCGTTTGTACCTTGATCAACTTTTGAGAGTAGACTTATAGGACCTATTTTATGTAAAATGAGGTGCTAAATCCATTGGTGAAAACCGCGATGTTCTATCTTTAACCGTTTAGGAGATCGAGTAAAATGGATATTAATAGATATTTGAAAATGTGATATATAAACATTTTATTCGTTTGTACCTTTATCAACTTTTGAGAGTAGACTAATAGGACTTATTATATGTAAAATGAGGTGCTAAATCCACTGGTGAAAACCGCGATGTCCTATCTTTAACCGTTTAGGATATCGAGTAAAATGGATATTAATAGATATTTGAAAATGTGATATACAAACATTTTATTCGTTTGTACCTTTATCAACTCTTGAGAGTAGACTTATAGGAGTTATTTTATGTAAAATGAGGTGCTAAATATACTGGTGAAAACCGCGATGTTCTATCTTTAACCGTTTAGGAGATCGAGTAAAATGGAGAATAATAGATATTTTATAATGTGATATATAAACGTTTTATTCGTTTGTACCTTTATCAACTCTTGAAAGTAGACTTATAAGACTTATTTTAAGTAAAATGAGGTGCTAAGTCCACTGGTGAAAACCGCGATGTCCTATCTTCAACCGTTTAGGAGATCGAGTAAAATGGAGAATAATAGATATTTGAAAATGTAATATATAAACATTTTATTCGTTTGTAACTTTATCAACTCTTGAGAGTAGACTAATAGGACTTATTTTATGTAAAATGAGGTGCTAAATCCACTGGTGAAATCCGCGATGTCCTATCTTTAACCGTTTAGGAGATCGAGTAAAATGGAGAATAATAGATATTTGAAAATGTGATATATAAACATTTTATTCGTTTGTACCTTTATCAACTCTAAAGAGTAGACTTATAGAACTTATTTTATGTAAAATGAGGTGCTAAATCCACTGGTGAAAACCGCGATGTCCTATCTTGAACCGTTTAGGAGATTGAGTAAAATGGAGAATAATAGATATTTGAAAATGTGATATATAAACATTTTGTTCGTTTGTACCTTGATCAACTCTTGAGAGTAGACTTATAGGACTTATTTTATGTAAAATGAGGTGCTACATCCACTGGTGAAAACTGCGATGTCCTATCTTGAACCGTTTAGGAGATCGAGTAAAATGGAGAATAATAGATATTTGAAAATGTGATATATAAACATTTTGTTCGTTTGTACCATTATCAACTCTTGAGAGTAGACTTATAGGACATATTTTATGTAAAATGAGGTGCTACATCCACTGGTGAATACTGCGATGTCCTATCTTGAACCGTTTAGGAGATCGAGTAAAATGGAGAAAAATAGATATTTGAAAATGTGATATATAAACATTTTATTCGTTTTGACCTTTATCAACTCTTGAAAGTAGACTTATAGGACCTATTTTATGTAAAATGAGGTGCTTAATTTACTGGTGAAAACCGCGATGTCCTATCTTTAACCGTTTAGGAGATCGAGAAAAATGGAGAATAATAGATATTTGAAAATGTGATATATAAACTTTTTATCCGTTTTTACCTTTATCAACTCTAGAGAGTAGACTTATAGGACTTATTTTATGTAAAATGAGATGCTAAATCCACTGGTGAAAACCGCGATGTCCTAGCTTGATCCGTTTAGGAGATCGAGTAAAATGGATAAAAATAGTTATTTGAAAATGTGATATATAAACATTTTATTCGTTTGTACCTTTATCAACTCTTGAGAGTAGACTTATAGGACTTATTTTATGTAAAATGAGGTGCTAAATCCACTGGTGAAAACCGCGATGTCCTATCTTGATCCGTTTAGGAGATCGAGTAAAATGGATAAAAATAGTTATTTGAAAATGTGATATATAAACATTTTGTTCGTTTGTACCTTGATCAACTCTTGAGAGTAGACTTATAGGACTTATTTTATGTAAAATGAGGTGCTAAATCCACTGGTGAAAACCCCGATGTCCAATCTTGAACCGTTTAGGAGATCGCGTAAAATGTAGAATAATAGATATTTGAAAATGTGATATATAAACATTTTGTTCGTTTGTACCTTTATCAACTCTTGAGAGTAGTCTTATAGGACATATTTTATGTAAAATGAGGTGCTACATCCACTGGTGAAAACTGCGATGTCCTATCTTGAACCGTTTAGGAGATCGAGTAAAATGAAGAATAATAGATATTTGAAAATGTGATATATAAACATTTTATTCGTTTGTACCTTTATCAACTCTAAAGAGTAGGCTTATAGAACTTATTTTATGTAAAATGAGGTGCTAAATCCACTGGTGAAATCCGCGATGTCCTATCTTTAACCGTTTAGGAGATCGAGTAAGATGGAGAATAATAGATATTTGAAAATGTGATATATAAACATTTTATTCGTTTGTACTTTTATCAACTCTAAAGAGTAGACTTATAGAACTTATTTTATGTAAAATGAGGTGCTAAATCCACTGGTGAAAACCGCGATGTCCTATCTTGAACCGTTTAGGAGATCGAGTAAAATGTAGAATAATAGATATTTGAAAATGTGATATATAAACATTTTGTTCGTGTGTACCTTTATCAACTCTTGAGAGTAGACTTTTAGGACATATTTTATGTAAAATGAGGTGCTACATCCACTGGTGAAAACAACGATGTCCTATCTTGAGCCGTTTAGGAGATCGAGTAAAATGGAGAATAATAGATATTTGAAAATATGATATATAAACATTTTATTCGTTTGTACCTTTATCAACTCTTGAGAGTAGACATATAGGACTTATTTTATGTAAAATGAGGTGCTAAATCCACTGGTGAAATCCGCGATGTCCTATCTTTAACCGTTTAGGAGATCGAGTAAAATGGAGAATAATAGATATTTAAAAATGTGATATATAAACATTTTATTCGTTTGTACCTTTATCAACTCTAAAGAGTAGACTTATAGGACTTATTTTCTGTAAAATGAGGTGCTAAATCCACTGGTGAAAACCGCGATGTCCTATTTTTAACCATTTTGGAGATCGAGTAAAATGGAGTATAATAGATATTTGAATATGTGATATATAAACATTTTATTCGTTTGTACCTTTATCAACTCTTGAGAGTAGACTTATAGGACATATTTTATGTAAAATGAGGTGCTAAATCCACTGGTGAAAACCCCGATGTCCAATCTTAAACCGTTTAGGAGATCGAGTAAAATATAGAATAATAGATATTTGAAAATGTGATATATAAACATTTTGTTCGTTTGTACCTTTATCAACTCTTGAGAGTAGACTTATTGGACATATTTTATGTAAAATGAGGTGCTACATCCACTGGTGAAAACAGCGATGTCCTATCTTGAACCGTATAGGAGATCGAGTAAAATGGAGAAAAATAGATATTTGAAAATGTGATATATAAACATTTTATTCGTTTTTACCTTTATCAACTCTTGAAAGTAGACTTATACGACCTATTTTATGTAAAATGAGGTGCTAAATTCACTGGTGAAAACCGCGATGTCCTATCTTTAACCGTTTAGGAGATCGAGTAAAATGGAGAATAATAGATATTTGAAAATGTGATATATAAACATTTTATTCGTTTTTACCTTTATCAACTCTTGAGAGTAGACTCATAGGACCTATTTTATGTAAAATGAGGTGCTAAATCCACTGGTGAAAACCGCGATGTCCTATCATGAACCGTTTAGGAGATCGAGTAAAATGGAAAAAAAATAGATATTTGAAAATGTGATATATAAACATTTTATTCGTTTTTACCTTTATCAACTCTTGAGAGAAGACCTATAGGACCTATTTTATGTAAAATGAGGTGCTAAATCCACTGGTGAAAACCTCGATGTCCTATCTTTAACCGTTTAGGAGATCGAGTAAAATGGAGAATAATATATATTTGAAAATGTGATATATAAACATTTTATTCGTTTTTACCTTTATCAACTCTTGAGAGTAGACTTATAGGACTTATTTTATGTAAAATGAGGTGCTAAATCCACTGGTGAAATCCGCGATGTCCTATCATTAACCGTTTAGGAGATCGAGTAAAATGGAGAATAATAGATATTTGAAAATGTGATATATAAACATTTTATTCGTTTTTACCTTTATCAACTCTTGAGAATAGACTTATAGGACCTATTTTATGTAAAATGAGGTGCTAAATCCACTGGTGAAAACCCCGATGTCCTATCTTGAACCGTTTAGGAGATCGAGTAAAATGGATATTAATAGATATTTGAAAATGTGATATATAAACATTTTATTCGTTTGTAACTTTATCAACTTTTGAGAGTAGACTAATAGGACTTATTATATGTAAAATGAGGTGCTAAATCCACTGGTAAAAACCGCGATGTCCTATCTTTAACCGTTTAGGAGATCGAGTAAAATGGAGAATAATAGATATTTTATAATGTGATATATAAACATTTTATTCGTTTGTACCTTTATCAACTCTTGAGAGTAGACTTATATGACTTATTTTAAGTAAAATAAGGTGCTAAATCCACTGGTGAAAACCGCGATGTCCTATCTTTAACCGTTTAGGAGATCGAGTTATATGGAGAATAATAGATATTTGAAAATGTGATATATAAACATTTTATTCGTTTGTACTTTTATCAACTCTTGAGAGTAGTCTTATATGACTTATTTTATGTAAAATGAGGTGCTAAATCCACTGGTGAAAACCGCGATGTCCTATTTTTAACCGTTTAGGAGATCGAGTAAAATGGAGAATAATAGATATTTGAAAATGTGATATATAAACATTTTATTCGTTTTTACCTTTATCAACTCTTGAGAGTAGACTTATAGGACTTATTTTATGTAAAATGAGGTGCTAAATCCACTGGTGAAAACCGCGATGTCCTATCTTGAACCGTTTAGGAGATCGAGTAAAATGGATAAAAATAGTTATTTGAAAATGTGATATATAAACATTTTATTCGTTTGTACCTTTATCAACTTTTGAGAGTAGACTTATAGGACCTATTTTATGTGAAATGAGGTGCTAAATCCACTGGTGAAAACCGCGATGTCCTATCTTGAACCGTTTAATAGATCGAGTAAAATGGAGAATATTAGAAATTTGACATTGATATATAAACATTTTATTCGTTTTTACCTTTATCAACTTTTGAGAGTAGACTTATAGGACCTATTTTATGTAAAATGAAGTGCTAAATCCACTGGTGAAAACCTCGATGTCCTATCTTTAACCGTTAAGGAGATCGAGTAAAATGGAGAATAATAGATATTTGAAAATGTGATATATAAACATTTTATTTGTTTGTACCTTTATCAACTCCTGATAGTAGACTTATAAGACTTATTTCATGTAAAACGAGGTGCTAAATCTAGTGGTGAAAACCTCGATGTCCTATCATGAACCGTTTAGGAGATTGAGTAAAATGGAGAATAATAGATATTTGATAATGTGATATATAAACATTTTATTTGTTTGTACCTTTATCAACTCCTGATAGTAGACTTATAAGACTTATTTCATGTAAAACGAGGTGCTAAATCTAGTGGTGAAAACCGCGATGTCCTATCATGAACCGTTTAGGAGATTGAGTAAAATGGAGAATAATAGATATTTGATAATGTGATATATAAACATTTTATTTGTTTGTACCTTTATCAACTCTTGAGAGTAGACTTATAAGACTTATTTCATGTAAAACGAGGTGCTAAATCTACTGGTGAAAACCGCGATGTCCTATCATGAACCGTTTAGGAGATCGAGTAAAATGGAGAATAATAGATATTTGATAATGTGATATATAAACATTTTATTTGTTTGTACCTTTATCAACTCTTGAGAGTAGACTTATAAGACTTATTTTATGTAAAACGAGGTGCTAAATCTACTGGTGAAAACCGCGATGTCCTATCATGAACCGTTTAGGAGATCGAGTAAAATGGAGAAAAATAGATATTTGAAAATGTGATATATAAACATTTTATTCGTTTTTACCTTTATCAACTTTTGAGAGTAGACTTATAGGACCTATTTTATGTAAAATGAGGTGCTAAATCCACTGGTGAAAACCTCGATGTCCTATTTTTAACCGTTTAGGAGATCGGGTAAAATGGAGAATAATAGATATTTGAAAATGTGATATATAAACATTTTATTCGTTTGTACCTTTATCAACTTTTGAGAGTAGACTTATAGGACCTATTTTATGTAAAATGAGGTGCTAAATCCACTGGTGTAAACCGCGAGTCCTATCTTTAACCGTTTAGGAGATCGAGTAAAATGGAGAATAATAGAAATTTGAAAATGTGATATATAAACATTTTATTCGTTTTTACCTTTATCAACTATTGAGAGTAGACTTATAGGACCTATTTGATGTAAAATGAGGTGCTAAATCCACTGGTGAAAACCGCGATGTCCTATCTTTAACCGTTTAGGAGATCGAGTAAAATGGAAAATAATAGATATTTGAAAATGTGATATATAAACATTTTATTCGTTTTTACCTTTATCAACTCTTGAGAGTAGACTTATAGGACCTATTTTATGTAGAATGAGGTGCTAAATTCACTGGTGAAAACCGCGATGTCCTATCTTGAACCGTTTAGGAGATCGAGTAAAATGGATAAAAATAGTTATTTGAAAATGTGATATATAAACATTTTATTCGTTTGTACCTTTATCAACTTTTGAGAGTAGACTTATAGGACCTATTTTATGTAAAATGAGGTGCTAAATCCACTGGTGAAAACCGCAATGTCCTATCTTTAACCGTTTAGGAGATCGAGTAAAATGGAGAATAATAGAAATTTGAAAATGTGATATATAAACATTTTATTCGTTTTTACCTTTATCAACTATTGAGAGTAGACTTATAGGACCTATTTGATGTAAAATGAGGTGCTAAATCCACTGGTGAAAACCGCGATGTCCTATCTTTAACCGTTTAGGAGATCGAGTAAAATGGAGAATAATAGAAATTTGAAAATGTGATATATAAACATTTTATTCGTTTTTACCTTTATCAACTTTTGAGAGTAGACTTATAGGAGTTATTTTATGTAAAATGAGGTGCTAAATCCACTGGTGAAAACCGCGATGTCCTATCTTTAACCGTTTAGGAGATCAAGTAAAATGGAGAATAATTGATATTTGATAATGTGATATATAAACATTTTATTCGTTTGTACCTTTATCAACTCTTGAGAGTAGACTTATAAGACTTATTTCATGTAAAATGAGGTGCTAAATCTACTGGTGAAAACCGCGATGTCCTATTTTTAACCGATTAGGAGATCGAGTAAAATGGAAAATAATAGATATTTGAAAATGTGATATATAAACATTTTGTTCGTTTGTACCTTTATCAACTCTAAAGAGTAGACTTATAGAACTTATTTGATGTAAAATGAGGTGCTAAATCCACTGGTGAAAACCGCGATGTCCTATCTTTAACCGTTTAGGAGATCGAGTAAAATGGAAAATAATAGATATTTGAAAATGTGATATATAAACATTTTATTCGTTTTTACCTTTATCAACTCTTGAGAGTAGACTTATAGGACCTATTTTATGTAGAATGAGGTGCTAAATCTAGTGGTGAAAACCGCGATGTCCTATCATGAACCGTTTAGGAGATTGAGTAAAATGGAGAATAATAGATATTTGATAATGTGATATATAAACATTTTATTTGTTTGTACCTTTATCAACTCTTGAGAGTAGACTTATAAGACTTATTTCATGTAAAACGAGGTGCTAAATCTACTGGTGAAAACCGCGATGTCCTATCATGAACCGTTTAGGAGATCGAGTAAAATGGAGAATAATAGATATTTGATAATGTGATATATAAACATTTTATTTGTTTGTACCTTTATCAACTCTTGAGAGTAGACTTATAAGACTTATTTTATGTAAAACGAGGTGCTAAATCTACTGGTGAAAACCGCGATGTCCTATCATGAACCGTTTAGGAGATCGAGTAAAATGGAGAAAAATAGATATTTGAAAATGTGATATATAAACATTTTATTCGTTTTTACCTTTATCAACTTTTGAGAGTAGACTTATAGGACCTATTTTATGTAAAATGAGGTGCTAAATCCACTGGTGAAAACCTCGATGTCCTATTTTTAACCGTTTAGGAGATCGGGTAAAATGGAGAATAATAGATATTTGAAAATGTGATATATAAACATTTTATTCGTTTGTACCTTTATCAACTTTTGAGAGTAGACTTATAGGACCTATTTTATGTAAAATGAGGTGCTAAATCCACTGGTGTAAACCGCGAGTCCTATCTTTAACCGTTTAGGAGATCGAGTAAAATGGAGAATAATAGAAATTTGAAAATGTGATATATAAACATTTTATTCGTTTTTACCTTTATCAACTATTGAGAGTAGACTTATAGGACCTATTTGATGTAAAATGAGGTGCTAAATCCACTGGTGAAAACCGCGATGTCCTATCTTTAACCGTTTAGGAGATCGAGTAAAATGGAAAATAATAGATATTTGAAAATGTGATATATAAACATTTTATTCGTTTTTACCTTTATCAACTCTTGAGAGTAGACTTATAGGACCTATTTTATGTAGAATGAGGTGCTAAATTCACTGGTGAAAACCGCGATGTCCTATCTTGAACCGTTTAGGAGATCGAGTAAAATGGATAAAAATAGTTATTTGAAAATGTGATATATAAACATTTTATTCGTTTGTACCTTTATCAACTTTTGAGAGTAGACTTATAGGACCTATTTTATGTAAAATGAGGTGCTAAATCCACTGGTGAAAACCGCAATGTCCTATCTTTAACCGTTTAGGAGATCGAGTAAAATGGAGAATAATAGAAATTTGAAAATGTGATATATAAACATTTTATTCGTTTTTACCTTTATCAACTATTGAGAGTAGACTTATAGGACCTATTTGATGTAAAATGAGGTGCTAAATCTACTGGTGAAAACCGCGATGTCCTATCATGAACCGTTTAGGAGATCGAGTAAAATGGAGAAAAATAGATATTTGAAAATGTGATATATAAACATTTTATTCGTTTTTACCTTTATCAACTTTTGAGAGTAGACTTATAGGACCTATTTTATGTAAAATGAGGTGCTAAATCCACTGGTGAAAACCTCGATGTCCTATTTTTAACCGTTTAGGAGATCGGGTAAAATGGAGAATAATAGATATTTGAAAATGTGATATATAAACATTTTATTCGTTTGTACCTTTATCAACTTTTGAGAGTAGACTTATAGGACCTATTTTATGTAAAATGAGGTGCTAAATCCACTGGTGTAAACCGCGAGTCCTATCTTTAACCGTTTAGGAGATCGAGTAAAATGGAGAATAATAGAAATTTGAAAATGTGATATATAAACATTTTATTCGTTTTTACCTTTATCAACTATTGAGAGTAGACTTATAGGACCTATTTGATGTAAAATGAGGTGCTAAATCCACTGGTGAAAACCGCGATGTCCTATCTTTAACCGTTTAGGAGATCGAGTAAAATGGAAAATAATAGATATTTGAAAATGTGATATATAAACATTTTATTCGTTTTTACCTTTATCAACTCTTGAGAGTAGACTTATAGGACCTATTTTATGTAGAATGAGGTGCTAAATTCACTGGTGAAAACCGCGATGTCCTATCTTGAACCGTTTAGGAGATCGAGTAAAATGGATAAAAATAGTTATTTGAAAATGTGATATATAAACATTTTATTCGTTTGTACCTTTATCAACTTTTGAGAGTAGACTTATAGGACCTATTTTATGTAAAATGAGGTGCTAAATCCACTGGTGAAAACCGCAATGTCCTATCTTTAACCGTTTAGGAGATCGAGTAAAATGGAGAATAATAGAAATTTGAAAATGTGATATATAAACATTTTATTCGTTTTTACCTTTATCAACTATTGAGAGTAGACTTATAGGACCTATTTGATGTAAAATGAGGTGCTAAATCCACTGGTGAAAACCGCGATGTCCTATCTTTAACCGTTTAGGAGATCGAGTAAAATGGAGAATAATAGAAATTTGAAAATGTGATATATAAACATTTTATTCGTTTTTACCTTTATCAACTTTTGAGAGTAGACTTATAGGAGTTATTTTATGTAAAATGAGGTGCTAAATCCACTGGTGAAAACCGCGATGTCCTATCTTTAACCGTTTAGGAGATCAAGTAAAATGGAGAATAATTGATATTTGATAATGTGATATATAAACATTTTATTCGTTTGTACCTTTATCAACTCTTGAGAGTAGACTTATAAGACTTATTTCATGTAAAATGAGGTGCTAAATCTACTGGTGAAAACCGCGATGTCCTATTTTTAACCGATTAGGAGATCGAGTAAAATGGAAAATAATAGATATTTGAAAATGTGATATATAAACATTTTGTTCGTTTGTACCTTTATCAACTCTAAAGAGTAGACTTATAGAACTTATTTGATGTAAAATGAGGTGCTAAATCCACTGGTGAAAACCGCGATGTCCTATCTTTAACCGTTTAGGAGATCGAGTAAAATGGAAAATAATAGATATTTGAAAATGTGATATATAAACATTTTATTCGTTTTTACCTTTATCAACTCTTGAGAGTAGACTTATAGGACCTATTTTATGTAGAATGAGGTGCTAAATTCACTGGTGAAAACCGCGATGTCCTATCTCTAACCGTTTAGGAGATCGAGTAAAATGGAGAAT
This sequence comes from Silvanus unidentatus, assembly GCA_963930825.1. Lineage (NCBI taxonomy): Eukaryota > Metazoa > Arthropoda > Insecta > Coleoptera > Silvanidae > Silvanus > Silvanus unidentatus. The sequence goes on along the minus strand of OZ005757.1, from coordinate 16,972,109 downwards.
AATAGATATTTGATAATGTGATATATAAACATTTTATTTGTTTGTACCTTTATCAACTCTTGAGAGTAGACTTATAAGACTTATTTCATGTAAAACGAGGTGCTAAATCTACTGGTGAAAACCGCGATGTCCTATCATGAACCGTTTAGGAGATCGAGTAAAATGGAGAATAATAGATATTTGATAATGTGATATATAAACATTTTATTTGTTTGTACCTTTATCAACTCTTGAGAGTAGACTTATAAGACTTATTTTATGTAAAACGAGGTGCTAAATCTACTGGTGAAATCCGCGATGTCCTATCATGAACCGTTTAGGAGATCGGGTAAAATGGAGAAAAATAGATATTTGAAAATGTGATATATAAACATTTTATTCGTTTTTACCTTTATCAACTTTTGAGAGTAGACTTATAGGACCTATTTTATGTAAAATGAGGTGCTAAATCCACTGGTGAAAACCTCGATGTCCTATCTTTAACCGTTTAGGAGATCGGGTAAAATGGAGAATAATAGATATTTGAAAATGTGATATATAAACATTTTATTCGTTTGTACCTTTATCAACTTTTGAGAGTAGACTTATAGGACCTATTTTATGTAAAATGAGGTGCTAAATCCACTGGTGAAAACCGCGAGTCCTATCTTTAACCGTTTAGGAGATCGAGTAAAATGGAGAATAATAGAAATTTGAAAATGTGATATATAAACATTTTATTCGTTTTTACCTTTATCAACTTTTGAGAGTAGACTTATAGGACTTATTTTATGTAAAATGAGGTGCTAAATCCACTGGTGAAAACCGCGATGTCCTATCTTGAACCGTTTAGGAGATCGAGTAAAATGGATAAAAATAGTTATTTGAAAATGTGATATATAAACATTTTATTCGTTTGTACCTTTATCAACTTTTGAGAGTAGACTTATAGGACCTATTTTATGTAAAATGAGGTGCTAAATCCACTGGTGAAAACCGCAATGTCCTATCTTTAACCGTTTAGGAGATCGAGTAAAATGGAGAATAATAGAAATTTGAAAATGTGATATATAAACATTTTATTCGTTTTTACCTTTATCAACTATTGAGAGTAGACTTATAGGACCTATTTGATGTAAAATGAGGTGCTAAATCCACTGGTGAAAACCGCGATGTCCTATCTTTAACCGTTTAGGAGATCGAGTAAAATGGAGAATAATAGAAATTTGAAAATGTGATATATAAACATTTTATTCGTTTTTACCTTTATCAACTTTTGAGAGTAGACTTATAGGAGTTATTTTATGTAAAATGAGGTGCTAAATCCACTGGTGAAAACCGCGATGTCCTATCTTTAACCGTTTAGGAGATCAAGTAAAATGGAGAATAATTGATATTTGATAATGTGATATATAAACATTTTATTCGTTTGTACCTTTATCAACTCTTGAGAGTAGACTTATAAGACTTATTTCATGTAAAATGAGGTGCTAAATCTACTGGTGAAAACCGCGATGTCCTATTTTTAACCGATTAGGAGATCGAGTAAAATGGAAAATAATAGATATTTGAAAATGTGATATATAAACATTTTGTTCGTTTGTACCTTTATCAACTCTAAGGAGTAGACTTATAGAACTTATTTTATGTAAAATGAGGTGTTAAATCCACTGGTGAAATCCGCGATGTCCTATCTTTAACCGTTTAGGAGATCGAGTAAAATGGAAAATAATAGATATTTGAAAATGTGATATATAAACATTTTATTCGTTTGTACCTTTATCAACTCTAAAGAGTAGACTTATAGAACTTATTTTATGTAAAATTAGGTGCTAATTCCACTGGTGAAAACCGCGATGTCCTATCTTGAACCGTTTAGGAGATTGAGTAAAATGGAGATTAATAGAAATTTGAAAATGTGATATATAAACATTTTGTTCGTTTGTACCTTGATCAACTCTTGAGAGTAGACTTATAGGATTAATTTTATGTAGAATGAGGTGCTAAATCCACTGGTGAAATCCGCGATGTCCTATCTTTAACCGTTTAGGAGATCGAGAAAAATGGAGAATAATAGATATTTGAAAATGTGATATATAAACATTTTATTCGTTTGTACCTTTATCAACTCTAAAGAGTAGACTTATAGAACTTATTTTATGTAAAATGAGGTGCTAAATCCACTGGTGAAAACCGCGATGTCCTATCTTAAACCGTTTAGGAGATTGAGTAAAATGGAGAATAATAGATATTTGAAAATGTGATATATAAACATTTTGTTCGTTTGTACCTTGATCAACTCTTGAGAGAAGACTTATAGGATTTATTTTATGTAAAATGAGGTGCTAAATCCACTGGTGAAAACCCCGATGTCCTATCTTGAACCGTTTAGGAGATCGAGTAAAATGTAGAATAATAGATATTTGAAAATGTGATATATATACATTTTGTTCGTTTGTACCTTTATCAACTCTTGAGAGTAGACTTATAGGACATATTTTATGTAAAATGAGGTGCTACATCCACTGGTGATAACTGCGATGTCCTATCTTGAACCGTTTAGGAGATCGAGTAAAATGGATAAAAATAGATATTTGAAAATGTGATATATAAACATTTTATTCGTTTTTACCTTTATCAACTCTTGAGAGTAGACTTATAGAACCTATTTTATGTAAAATGAGGTGCTAAATTCACTAATGAAAACCGCGATGTCCTATCTTTAACCGTTTAGGAGATCGAGTAAATTGGAGAATAATAGATATTTGATAATGTGATATATAAACATTTTATTCGTTTGTACCATTATCAACTCTAAAGAGTAGACTTATAGGACTTATTTTATGTAAAATGAAGTGCTAAATCCACTGGTAAAATCCGCGATGTCCTATCTTTAACCGTTTAGGAGATCGAGTAAAATGGAGAATAATAGATATTTGAAAATGTGATATATAAACATTATATTCGTTTGTACCTTTATCAACTCTAAAGAGTAGACTTATAGAACTTATTTTATGTAAAATGAGGTGCTAAATCCACTGGTGAAAACCGCGATGTCCTATCTTAAACCGTTTAGGAGATTGAGTAAAATGGAGAATAATAGATATTTGAAAATGTGATATATAAACATTTTGTTCGTTTGTACCTTGATCAACTCTTGAGAGTAGACTTATAGGACTTATTTTATGTAAAATGAGGTGCTAAATCCACTGGTGAAAACCCCGATGTCCTATCTTGAACCGTTTAGGAGATCGAGTAAAATGGATAAAAATAGTTATTTGAAAATGTGATATATAAACATTTTATTCGTTTGTACCTTTATCAACTTTTGAGAGTAGACTTATAGGACCTATTTTATGTAAAATGAGGTGCTAAATCCACTGGTGAAAACCGCAATGTCCTATCTTTAACCGTTTAGGAGATCGAGTAAAATGGAGAATAATAGAAATTTGAAAATGTGATATATAAACATTTTATTCGTTTTTACCTTTATCAACTATTGAGAGTAGACTTATAGGACCTATTTGATGTAAAATGAGGTGCTAAATCCACTGGTGAAAACCGCGATGTCCTATCTTTAACCGTTTAGGAGATCGAGTAAAATGGAGAATAATAGAAATTTGAAAATGTGATATATAAACATTTTATTCGTTTTTACCTTTATCAACTTTTAAGAGTAGACTTATAGGAGTTATTTTATGTAAAATGAGGTGCTAAATCCACTGGTGAAAACCGCGATGTCCTATCTTTAACCGTTTAGGAGATCAAGTAAAATGGAGAATAATTGATATTTGATAATGTGATATATAAACATTTTATTCGTTTGTACCTTTATCAACTCTTGAGAGTAGACTTATAAGACTTATTTCATGTAAAATGAGGTGCTAAATCTACTGGTGAAAACCGCGATGTCCTATTTTTAACCGATTAGGAGATCGAGTAAAATGGAAAATAATAGATATTTGAAAATGTGATATATAAACATTTTGTTCGTTTGTACCTTTATCAACTCTAAAGAGTAGACTTATAGAACTTATTTTATGTAAAATGAGGTGTTAAATCCACTGGTGAAATCCGCGATGTCCTATCTTTAACCGTTTAGGAGATCGAGTAAAATGGAAAATAATAGATATTTGAAAATGTGATATATAAACATTTTATTCGTTTGTACCTTTATCAACTCTAAAGAGTAGACTTATAGAACTTATTTTATGTAAAATTAGGTGCTAATTCCACTGGTGAAAACCGCGATGTCCTATCTTGAACCGTTTAGGAGATTGAGTAAAATGGAGATTAATAGAAATTTGAAAATGTGATATATAAACATTTTGTTCGTTTGTACCTTGATCAACTCTTGAGAGTAGACTTATAGGATTAATTTTATGTAGAATGAGGTGCTAAATCCACTGGTGAAATCCGCGATGTCCTATCTTTAACCGTTTAGGAGATCGAGAAAAATGGAGAATAATAGATATTTGAAAATGTGATATATAAACATTTTATTCGTTTGTACCTTTATCAACTCTAAAGAGTAGACTTATAGAACTTATTTTATGTAAAATGAGGTGCTAAATCCACTGGTGAAAACCGCGATGTCCTATCTTAAACCGTTTAGGAGATTGAGTAAAATGGAGAATAATAGATATTTGAAAATGTGATATATAAACATTTTGTTCGTTTGTACCTTGATCAACTCTTGAGAGAAGACTTATAGGATTTATTTTATGTAAAATGAGGTGCTAAATCCACTGGTGAAAACCCCGATGTCCTATCTTGAACCGTTTAGGAGATCGAGTAAAATGTAGAATAATAGATATTTGAAAATGTGATATATATACATTTTGTTTGTTTGTACCTTTATCAACTCTTGAGAGTAGACTTATAGGACATATTTTATGTAAAATGAGGTGCTACATCCACTGGTGATAACTGCGATGTCCTATCTTGAACCGTTTAGGAGATCGAGTAAAATGGATAAAAATAGATATTTGAAAATGTGATATATAAACATTTTATTCGTTTTTACCTTTATCAACTCTTGAGAGTAGACTTATAGAACCTATTTTATGTAAAATGAGGTGCTAAATTCACTAATGAAAACCGCGATGTCCTATCTTTAACCGTTTAGGAGATCGAGTAAATTGGAGAATAATAGATATTTGATAATGTGATATATAAACATTTTATTCGTTTGTACCATTATCAACTCTAAAGAGTAGACTTATAGGACTTATTTTATGTAAAATGAAGTGCTAAATCCACTGGTGAAATCCGCGATGTCCTATCTTTAACCGTTTAGGAGATCGAGTAAAATGGAGAATAATAGATATTTGAAAATGTGATATATAAACATTATATTCGTTTGTACCTTTATCAACTCTAAAGAGTAGACTTATAGAACTTATTTTATGTAAAATGAGGTGCTAAATCCACTGGTGAAAACCGCGATGTCCTATCTTAAACCGTTTAGGAGATTGAGTAAAATGGAGAATAATAGATATTTGAAAATGTGATATATAAACATTTTGTTCGTTTGTACCTTGATCAACTCTTGAGAGTAGACTTATAGGACTTATTTTATGTAAAATGAGGTGCTAAATCCACTGGTGAAAACCCCGATGTCCTATCTTGAACCGTTTAGGAGATCGAGTAAAATGTAGAAAAATAGATATTTGAAAATGTGATATATATACATTTTGTTTGTTTGTACCTTTATCAACTCTTGAGAGTAGACTTATAGGACATATTTTATGTAAAATGAGGTGCTACATCCACTGGTGATAACTGCGATGTCCTATCTTGAACCGTTTAGGAGATCGAGTAAAATGGATAAAAATAGATATTTGAAAATGTGATATATAAACATTTTATTCGTTTTTACCTTTATCAACTCTTGAGAGTAGACTTATAGGACCTATTTTATGTAAAATGAGGTGCTAAATTCACTAATGAAAACCGCGATGTCCTATCTTTAACCGTTTAGGAGATCGAGTAAATTGAAGAATAATAGATATTTGATAATGTGATATATAAACATTTTATTCGTTTGTACCTTTATCAACTCTTGAGAGTAGACTTATAAGACTTATTTCATGTAAAATGAGGTGCTAAATCTACTGGTGAAAACCGCGATATCCTATCTTTAACCGTTTAGGAGATCGAGTAAAATGGAGAATAATAGATATTTGAAAATGTGATATATAAACATTTTATTCGTTTGTACCTTAATCATCTCTAAAGAGTAGACTTATAGGACTAATTTTATGTAAAATGAGGTGCTAAATCCACTGGTGAAAACCGCGATGTCCTATCTTTAACCGTTTAGGAGATCGAGTAAAATGGAGAATAATAAATATTTGAAAATGTGATTTATAAACATTTTATTCGTTTGTACCTTTATCAACTCTTGAGAGTAGACTTATAAGACTTATTTCATGTAAAATGAGGTGCTCAATCTACTGGTGAAAACCGCGATGTCCTATTTTTAACCGATTAGGAGATCGAGTAAAATGGAAAATAATAGATATTTGAAAATGTGATATATAAACATTTTGTTCGTTTGTACCTTTATCAACTCTAAAGAGTAGACTTATAAGACTTATTTCATGTAAAATGAGGTGCTAAATCTACTGGTGAAAACCGCGATATCCTATCTTTAACCGTTTAGGAGATCGAGTAAAATGGAGAATAATAGATATTTGAAAATGTGATATATAAACATTTTATTCGTTTGTACCTTAATCATCTCTAAAGAGTAGACTTATAGGACTAATTTTATGTAAAATGAGGTGCTAAATCCACTGGTGAAAACCGCGATGTCCTATTTTTAACCGTTTAGGAGATCAAGTAAAATGGAAAATAATAGATATTTGAAAATGTGATATATAAACATTTTGTTCGTTTGCACCTTTATCAACTCTAAAGAGTAGACTTATAGGACTTATTTTATGTAAAATGAGGTGCTAAATCCACTGGTGAAAACCGCGATGTCCTATTTTGAACCGTTTAGGAGATCGAGTAAAATGGAAAATAATAGATATTTGAAAATGTGATAATTAAACATTTTGTTCGTTTGTACCTTGATCAACTCTTGAGAGTAGACTTATAGGACTTATTTTATGTAAAATGAGGTGCTAAATCCACTGGTGAAAACACCGATGTCCTATCTTGAACCGTTTAGGAGATCGAGTAAAATGGAAAATAATAGATATTTGAAAATGTGATATACAAACATTTTATTCGTTTGTACCTTTATCAACTCTTGAGAGTAGACTTATAGGAGTTATTTTATGTAAAATGAGGTGCTAAATCCACTGGTGAAAACCGCGATGTCCTATCTTTAACCGTTTAGGATATCGAGTAAAATGGAGAATAATAGATATTTTATAATGTGATATATAAACATTTTATTCGTTTGTACCTTTGTCAACTCTTGAGAGTAGACTTATAAGACTTATTTTAAGTAAAATGAGGTGCTAAGTCCACTGGTGAAAACCGCGATGACCTATCTTCAACCGTTTAGGAGATCGAGTAAAATGGAGAATAATAGATATTTGAAAATGTAATATATAATCATTTTATTCGTTTGTACCTTTATCAACTTTTGAGAGTAGACTAATAGGACTTATTTTATGTAAAATGAGGTGCTAAATCCACTGGTGAAATCCGCGATGTCCTATCTTTAACCGTTTAGGAGATCGAGTAAAATGGAGAATAATAAATATTTGAAAATGTGATTTATTAACATTTTATTCGTTTGTACCTTTATCAACTTTTGAGAGTAGACTTATAGGACCTATTTTATGTAAAATGAGGTGCTAAATCCACTGGTGAAAACCGCGATGTCCTATCTTTAACCGTTTAGGAGATCAAGTAAAATGGAGAATAATTGATATTTGATAATGTGATATATAAACATTTTATTCGTTTGTACCTTTATCAACTCTTGAGAGTAGACTTATAAGACTTATTTCATGTAAAATGAGGTGCTAAATCTACTGGTGAAAACCGCGATGTCCTATTTTTAACCGATTAGGAGATCGAGTAAAATGGAAAATAATAGATATTTGAAAATGTGATATATAAACATTTTGTTCGTTTGTACCTTTATCAACTCTAAAGAGTAGACTTATAGAACTTATTTTATGTAAAATGAGGTGTTAAATCCACTGGTGAAATCCGCGATGTCCTATCTTTAACCGTTTAGGAGATCGAGTAAAATGGAAAATAATAGATATTTGAAAATGTGATATATAAACATTTTATTCGTTTGTACCTTTATCAACTCTAAAGAGTAGACTTATAGAACTTATTTTATGTAAAATTAGGTGCTAATTCCACTGGTGAAAACCGCGATGTCCTATCTTGAACCGTTTAGGAGATTGAGTAAAATGGAGAATAATAGATATTTGAAAATGTGATATATAAACATTTTGTTCGTTTGTACCTTGATCAACTCTTGAGAGTAGACTTATAGGATTAATTTTATGTAGAATGAGGTGCTAAATCCACTGGTGAAATCCGCGATGTCCTATCTTTAACCGTTTAGGAGATCGAGAAAAATGGAGAATAATAGATATTTGAAAATGTGATATATAAACATTTTATTCGTTTGTACCTTTATCAACTCTAAAGAGTAGACTTATAGAACTTATTTTATGTAAAATGAGGTGCTAAATCCACTGGTGAAAACCGCGATGTCCTATCTTAAACCGTTTAGGAGATTGAGTAAAATGGAGAATAATAGATATTTGAAAATGTGATATATAAACATTTTGTTCGTTTGTACCTTGATCAACTCTTGAGAGAAGACTTATAGGATTTATTTTATGTAAAATGAGGTGCTAAATCCACTGGTGAAAACCCCGATGTCCTATCTTGAACCGTTTAGGAGATCGAGTAAAATGTAGAATAATAGATATTTGAAAATGTGATATATATACATTTTGTTCGTTTGTACCTTTATCAACTCTTGAGAGTAGACTTATAGGACATATTTTATGTAAAATGAGGTGCTACATCCACTGGTGATAACTGCGATGTCCTATCTTGAACCGTTTAGGAGATCGAGTAAAATGGATAAAAATAGATATTTGAAAATGTGATATATAAACATTTTATTCGTTTTTACCTTTATCAACTCTTGAGAGTAGACTTATAGAACCTATTTTATGTAAAATGAGGTGCTAAATTCACTAATGAAAACCGCGATGTCCTATCTTTAACCGTTTAGGAGATCGAGTAAATTGGAGAATAATAGATATTTGATAATGTGATATATAAACATTTTATTCGTTTGTACCTTAATCATCTCTAAAGAGTAGACTTATAGGACTAATTTTATGTAAAATGAGGTGCTAAATCCACTGGTGAAAACCGCGATGTCCTATCATGAACCGTTTAGGAGATTGAGTAAAATGGAGAATAATAGATATTTGAAAATGTGATATAAAAACATTTTGTTCGTTTGCACCTTTATCAACTCTAAAGAGTAGACTTATAGGACTTATTTTATGTAAAATGAGGTGCTAAATCCACTGGTGAAAACCGCGATGTCCTATCTTGAACCGTTTAGGAGATCAAGTAAAATGGAGAATAATTGATATTTGATAATGTGATATATAAACATTTTATTCGTTTGTACCTTTATCAACTCTTGAGAGTAGACTTATAAGACTTATTTCATGTAAAATGAGGTGCTAAATCTACTGGTGAAAACCGCGATGTCCTATTTTTAACCGTTTAGGAGATCAAGTAAAATGGAGAATAATTGATATTTGATAATGTGATATATAAACATTTTATTCGTTTGTACCTTTATCAACTCTTGAGAGTAGACTTATAAGACTTATTTCATGTAAAATGAGGTGCTAAATCTACTGGTGAAAACCGCGATGTCCTATTTTTAACCGATTAGGAGATCGAGTAAAATGGAAAATAATAGATATTTGAAAATGTGATATATAAACATTTTGTTCGTTTGTACCTTTATCAACTCTAAAGAGTAGACTTATAGGACTTATTTTATGTAAAATGAGGTGCTAAATCCACTGGTGAAATCCGCGATGTCCTATCTTTAACCGTTTACGAGATCGAGTAAAATGGAGAATAATAGATATTTGAAAATGTGATATATAAACATTTTATTCGTTTGTATCTTTATCAACTCTAAAGAGTAGACTTATAGAACTTATTTTATGTAAAATTAGGTGCTAATTCCACTGGTGAAAACCGCGATGTCCTATCTTGAACCGTTTAGGAGATCGAGTAAAATGGAAAATAATAGATATTTGAAAATGTGATATATAAACATTTTGTTCGTTTTTACCTTTATCAACTTTTGAGAGTAGACTTATAGGACCTATTTTATGTAAAATGAGGTGCTAAATCCACTGGTGAAAACCTCGATGTCCTATTTTTAACCGTTTAGGAGATCGGGTAAAATGGAGAATAATAGATATTTGAAAATGTGATATATAAACATTTTATTCGTTTGTACCTTTATCAACTTTTGAGAGTAGACTTATAGGACCTATTTTATGTAAAATGAGGTGCTAAATCCACTGGTGTAAACCGCGAGTCCTATCTTTAACCGTTTAGGAGATCGAGTAAAATGGAGAATAATAGAAATTTGAAAATGTGATATATAAACATTTTATTCGTTTTTACCTTTATCAACTATTGAGAGTAGACTTATAGGACCTATTTGATGTAAAATGAGGTGCTAAATCCACTGGTGAAAACCGCGATGTCCTATCTTTAACCGTTTAGGAGATCGAGTAAAATGGAAAATAATAGATATTTGAAAATGTGATATATAAACATTTTATTCGTTTTTACCTTTATCAACTCTTGAGAGTAGACTTATAGGACCTATTTTATGTAGAATGAGGTGCTAAATTCACTGGTGAAAACCGCGATGTCCTATCTTGAACCGTTTAGGAGATCGAGTAAAATGGATAAAAATAGTTATTTGAAAATGTGATATATAAACATTTTATTCGTTTGTACCTTTATCAACTTTTGAGAGTAGACTTATAGGACCTATTTTATGTAAAATGAGGTGCTAAATCCACTGGTGAAAACCGCAATGTCCTATCTTTAACCGTTTAGGAGATCGAGTAAAATGGAGAATAATAGAAATTTGAAAATGTGATATATAAACATTTTATTCGTTTTTACCTTTATCAACTATTGAGAGTAGACTTATAGGACCTATTTGATGTAAAATGAGGTGCTAAATCCACTGGTGAAAACCGCGATGTCCTATCTTTAACCGTTTAGGAGATCGAGTAAAATGGAGAATAATAGAAATTTGAAAATGTGATATATAAACATTTTATTCGTTTTTACCTTTATCAACTTTTGAGAGTAGACTTATAGGAGTTATTTTATGTAAAATGAGGTGCTAAATCCACTGGTGAAAACCGCGATGTCCTATCTTTAACCGTTTAGGAGATCAAGTAAAATGGAGAATAATTGATATTTGATAATGTGATATATAAACATTTTATTCGTTTGTACCTTTATCAACTCTTGAGAGTAGACTTATAAGACTTATTTCATGTAAAATGAGGTGCTAAATCTACTGGTGAAAACCGCGATGTCCTATTTTTAACCGATTAGGAGATCGAGTAAAATGGAAAATAATAGATATTTGAAAATGTGATATATAAACATTTTGTTCGTTTGTACCTTTATCAACTCTAAAGAGTAGACTTATAGAACTTATTTGATGTAAAATGAGGTGCTAAATCCACTGGTGAAAACCGCGATGTCCTATCTTTAACCGTTTAGGAGATCGAGTAAAATGGAAAATAATAGATATTTGAAAATGTGATATATAAACATTTTATTCGTTTTTACCTTTATCAACTCTTGAGAGTAGACTTATAGGACCTATTTTATGTAGAATGAGGTGCTAAATCTAGTGGTGAAAACCGCGATGTCCTATCATGAACCGTTTAGGAGATTGAGTAAAATGGAGAATAATAGATATTTGATAATGTGATATATAAACATTTTATTTGTTTGTACCTTTATCAACTCTTGAGAGTAGACTTATAAGACTTATTTCATGTAAAACGAGGTGCTAAATCTACTGGTGAAAACCGCGATGTCCTATCATGAACCGTTTAGGAGATCGAGTAAAATGGAGAATAATAGATATTTGATAATGTGATATATAAACATTTTATTTGTTTGTACCTTTATCAACTCTTGAGAGTAGACTTATAAGACTTATTTTATGTAAAACGAGGTGCTAAATCTACTGGTGAAAACCGCGATGTCCTATCATGAACCGTTTAGGAGATCGAGTAAAATGGAGAAAAATAGATATTTGAAAATGTGATATATAAACATTTTATTCGTTTTTACCTTTATCAACTTTTGAGAGTAGACTTATAGGACCTATTTTATGTAAAATGAGGTGCTAAATCCACTGGTGAAAACCTCGATGTCCTATTTTTAACCGTTTAGGAGATCGGGTAAAATGGAGAATAATAGATATTTGAAAATGTGATATATAAACATTTTATTCGTTTGTACCTTTATCAACTTTTGAGAGTAGACTTATAGGACCTATTTTATGTAAAATGAGGTGCTAAATCCACTGGTGTAAACCGCGAGTCCTATCTTTAACCGTTTAGGAGATCGAGTAAAATGGAGAATAATAGAAATTTGAAAATGTGATATATAAACATTTTATTCGTTTTTACCTTTATCAACTATTGAGAGTAGACTTATAGGACCTATTTGATGTAAAATGAGGTGCTAAATCCACTGGTGAAAACCGCGATGTCCTATCTTTAACCGTTTAGGAGATCGAGTAAAATGGAAAATAATAGATATTTGAAAATGTGATATATAAACATTTTATTCGTTTTTACCTTTATCAACTCTTGAGAGTAGACTTATAGGACCTATTTTATGTAGAATGAGGTGCTAAATTCACTGGTGAAAACCGCGATGTCCTATCTTGAACCGTTTAGAAGATCGAGTAAAATGGATAAAAATAGTTATTTGAAAATGTGATATATAAACATTTTATTCGTTTGTACCTTTATCAACTTTTGAGAGTAGACTTATAGGACCTATTTTATGTAAAATGAGGTGCTAAATCCACTGGTGAAAACCGCAATGTCCTATCTTTAACCGTTTAGGAGATCGAGTAAAATGGAGAATAATAGAAATTTGAAAATGTGATATATAAACATTTTATTCGTTTTTACCTTTATCAACTATTGAGAGTAGACTTATAGGACCTATTTGATGTAAAATGAGGTGCTAAATCTACTGGTGAAAACCGCGATGTCCTATCATGAACCGTTTAGGAGATCGAGTAAAATGGAGAAAAATAGATATTTGAAAATGTGATATATAAACATTTTATTCGTTTTTACCTTTATCAACTTTTGAGAGTAGACTTATAGGACCTATTTTATGTAAAATGAGGTGCTAAATCCACTGGTGAAAACCTCGATGTCCTATTTTTAACCGTTTAGGAGATCGGGTAAAATGGAGAATAATAGATATTTGAAAATGTGATATATAAACATTTTATTCGTTTGTACCTTTATCAACTTTTGAGAGTAGACTTATAGGACCTATTTTATGTAAAATGAGGTGCTAAATCCACTGGTGTAAACCGCGAGTCCTATCTTTAACCGTTTAGGAGATCGAGTAAAATGGAGAATAATAGAAATTTGAAAATGTGATATATAAACATTTTATTCGTTTTTACCTTTATCAACTATTGAGAGTAGACTTATAGGACCTATTTGATGTAAAATGAGGTGCTAAATCCACTGGTGAAAACCGCGATGTCCTATCTTTAACCGTTTAGGAGATCGAGTAAAATGGAAAATAATAGATATTTGAAAATGTGATATATAAACATTTTATTCGTTTTTACCTTTATCAACTCTTGAGAGTAGACTTATAGGACCTATTTTATGTAGAATGAGGTGCTAAATTCACTGGTGAAAACCGCGATGTCCTATCTTGAACCGTTTAGGAGATCGAGTAAAATGGATAAAAATAGTTATTTGAAAATGTGATATATAAACATTTTATTCGTTTGTACCTTTATCAACTTTTGAGAGTAGACTTATAGGACCTATTTTATGTAAAATGAGGTGCTAAATCCACTGGTGAAAACCGCAATGTCCTATCTTTAACCGTTTAGGAGATCGAGTAAAATGGAGAATAATAGAAATTTGAAAATGTGATATATAAACATTTTATTCGTTTTTACCTTTATCAACTATTGAGAGTAGACTTATAGGACCTATTTGATGTAAAATGAGGTGCTAAATCCACTGGTGAAAACCGCGATGTCCTATCTTTAACCGTTTAGGAGATCGAGTAAAATGGAGAATAATAGAAATTTGAAAATGTGATATATAAACATTTTATTCGTTTTTACCTTTATCAACTTTTGAGAGTAGACTTATAGGAGTTATTTTATGTAAAATGAGGTGCTAAATCCACTGGTGAAAACCGCGATGTCCTATCTTTAACCGTTTAGGAGATCAAGTAAAATGGAGAATAATTGATATTTGATAATGTGATATATAAACATTTTATTCGTTTGTACCTTTATCAACTCTTGAGAGTAGACTTATAAGACTTATTTCATGTAAAATGAGGTGCTAAATCTACTGGTGAAAACCGCGATGTCCTATTTTTAACCGATTAGGAGATCGAGTAAAATGGAAAATAATAGATATTTGAAAATGTGATATATAAACATTTTGTTCGTTTGTACCTTTATCAACTCTAAAGAGTAGACTTATAGAACTTATTTGATGTAAAATGAGGTGCTAAATCCACTGGTGAAAACCGCGATGTCCTATCTTTAACCGTTTAGGAGATCGAGTAAAATGGAAAATAATAGATATTTGAAAATGTGATATATAAACATTTTATTCGTTTTTACCTTTATCAACTCTTGAGAGTAGACTTATAGGACCTATTTTATGTAGAATGAGGTGCTAAATTCACTGGTGAAAACCGCGATGTCCTATCTCTAACCGTTTAGGAGATCGAGTAAAATGGAGAATAATAGATATTTGATAATGTGATATATAAACATTTTATTTGTTTGTACCTTTATCAACTCTTGAGAGTAGACTTATAAGACTTATTTCATGTAAAACGAGGTGCTAAATCTACTGGTGAAAACCGCGATGTCCTATCATGAACCGTTTAGGAGATCGAGTAAAATGGAGAATAATAGATATTTGATAATGTGATATATAAACATTTTATTTGTTTGTACCTTTATCAACTCTTGAGAGTAGACTTATAAGACTTATTTTATGTAAAACGAGGTGCTAAATCTACTGGTGAAAACCGCGATGTCCTATCATGAACCGTTTAGGAGATCGAGTAAAATGGAGAAAAATAGATATTTGAAAATGTGATATATAAACATTTTATTCGTTTTTACCTTTATCAACTTTTGAGAGTAGACTTATAGGACCTATTTTATGTAAAATGAGGTGCTAAATCCACTGGTGAAAACCTCGATGTCCTATCTTTAACCGTTTAGGAGATCGGGTAAAATGGAGAATAATAGATATTTGAAAATGTGATATATAAACATTTTATTCGTTTGTACCTTTATCAACTTTTGAGAGTAGACTTATAGGACCTATTTTATGTAAAATGAGGTGCTAAATCCACTGGTGAAAACCGCGAGTCCTATCTTTAACCGTTTAGGAGATCGAGTAAAATGGAGAATAATAGAAATTTGAAAATGTGATATATAAACATTTTTTCGTTTTTACCTTTATCAACTTTTGAGAGTAGACTTATAGGACTTATTTTATGTAAAATGAGGTGCTAAATCCACTGGTGAAAACCGCGATGTCCTATCTTGAACCGTTTAGGAGATCGAGTAAAATGGATAAAAATAGTTATTTGAAAATGTGATATATAAACATTTTATTCGTTTGTACCTTTATCAACTTTTGAGAGTAGACTTATAGGACCTATTTTATGTAAAATGAGGTGCTAAATCCACTGGTGAAAACCGCAATGTCCTATCTTTAACCGTTTAGGAGATCGAGTAAAATGGAGAATAATAGAAATTTGAAAATGTGATATATAAACATTTTATTCGTTTTTACCTTTATCAACTATTGAGAGTAGACTTATAGGACCTATTTGATGTAAAATGAGGTGCTAAATCCACTGGTGAAAACCGCGATGTCCTATCTTTAACCGTTTAGGAGATCGAGTAAAATGGAGAATAATAGAAATTTGAAAATGTGATATATAAACATTTTATTCGTTTTTACCTTTATCAACTTTTGAGAGTAGACTTATAGGAGTTATTTTATGTAAAATGAGGTGCTAAATCCACTGGTGAAAACCGCGATGTCCTATCTTTAACCGTTTAGGAGATCAAGTAAAATGGAGAATAATTGATATTTGATAATGTGATATATAAACATTTTATTCGTTTGTACCTTTATCAACTCTTGAGAGTAGACTTATAAGACTTATTTCATGTAAAATGAGGTGCTAAATCTACTGGTGAAAACCGCGATGTCCTATTTTTAACCGATTAGGAGATCGAGTAAAATGGAAAATAATAGATATTTGAAAATGTGATATATAAACATTTTGTTCGTTTGTACCTTTATCAACTCTAAGGAGTAGACTTATAGAACTTATTTTATGTAAAATGAGGTGTTAAATCCACTGGTGAAATCCGCGATGTCCTATCTTTAACCGTTTAGGAGATCGAGTAAAATGGAAAATAATAGATATTTGAAAATGTGATATATAAACATTTTATTCGTTTGTACCTTTATCAACTCTAAAGAGTAGACTTATAGAACTTATTTTATGTAAAATTAGGTGCTAATTCCACTGGTGAAAACCGCGATGTCCTATCTTGAACCGTTTAGGAGATTGAGTAAAATGGAGATTAATAGAAATTTGAAAATGTGATATATAAACATTTTGTTCGTTTGTACCTTGATCAACTCTTGAGAGTAGACTTATAGGATTAATTTTATGTAGAATGAGGTGCTAAATCCACTGGTGAAATCCGCGATGTCCTATCTTTAACCGTTTAGGAGATCGAGAAAAATGGAGAATAATAGATATTTGAAAATGTGATATATAAACATTTTATTCGTTTGTACCTTTATCAACTCTAAAGAGTAGACTTATAGAACTTATTTTATGTAAAATGAGGTGCTAAATCCACTGGTGAAAACCGCGATGTCCTATCTTAAACCGTTTAGGAGATTGAGTAAAATGGAGAATAATAGATATTTGAAAATGTGATATATAAACATTTTGTTCGTTTGTACCTTGATCAACTCTTGAGAGAAGACTTATAGGATTTATTTTATGTAAAATGAGGTGCTAAATTCACTGGTGAAAACCCCGATGTCCTATCTTGAACCGTTTAGGAGATCGAGTAAAATGTAGAATAATAGATATTTGAAAATGTGATATATATACATTTTGTTCGTTTGTACCTTTATCAACTCTTGAGAGTAGACTTATAGGACATATTTTATGTAAAATGAGGTGCTACATCCACTGGTGATAACTGCGATGTCCTATCTTGAACCGTTTAGGAGATCGAGTAAAATGGATAAAAATAGATATTTGAAAATGTGATATATAAACATTTTATTCGTTTTTACCTTTATCAACTCTTGAGAGTAGACTTATAGAACCTATTTTATGTAAAATGAGGTGCTAAATTCACTAATGAAAACCGCGATGTCCTATCTTTAACCGTTTAGGAGATCGAGTAAATTGGAGAATAATAGATATTTGATAATGTGATATATAAACATTTTATTCGTTTGTACCATTCTCAACTCTAAAGAGTAGACTTATAGGACTTATTTTATGTAAAATGAAGTGCTAAATCCACTGGTGAAATCCGCGATGTCCTATCTTTAACCGTTTAGGAGATCGAGTAAAATGGAGAATAATAGATATTTGAAAATGTGATATATAAACATTATATTCGTTTGTACCTTTATCAACTCTAAAGAGTAGACTTATAGAACTTATTTTATGTAAAATGAGGTGCTAAATCCACTGGTGAAAACCGCGATGTCCTATCTTAAACCGTTTAGGAGATTGAGTAAAATGGAGAATAATAGATATTTGAAAATGTGATATATAAACATTTTGTTCGTTTGTACCTTGATCAACTCTTGAGAGTAGACTTATAGGACTTATTTTATGTAAAATGAGGTGCTAAATCCACTGGTGAAAACCCCGATGTCCTATCTTGAACCGTTTAGGAGATCGAGTAAAATGGATAAAAATAGTTATTTGAAAATGTGATATATAAACATTTTATTCGTTTGTACCTTTATCAACTTTTGAGAGTAGACTAATAGGACCTATTTTATGTAAAATGAGGTGCTAAATCCACTGGTGAAAACCGCAATGTCCTATCTTTAACCGTTTAGGAGATCGAGTAAAATGGAGAATAATAGAAATTTGAAAATGTGATATATAAACATTTTATTCGTTTTTACCTTTATCAACTATTGAGAGTAGACTTATAGGACCTATTTGATGTAAAATGAGGTGCTAAATCCACTGGTGAAAACCGCGATGTCCTATCTTTAACCGTTTAGGAGATCGAGTAAAATGGAGAATAATAGAAATTTGAAAATGTGATATATAAACATTTTATTCGTTTTTACCTTTATCAACTTTTAAGAGTAGACTTATAGGAGTTATTTTATGTAAAATGAGGTGCTAAATCCACTGGTGAAAACCGCGATGTCCTATCTTTAACCGTTTAGGAGATCAAGTAAAATGGAGAATAATTGATATTTGATAATGTGATATATAAACATTTTATTCGTTTGTACCTTTATCAACTCTTGAGAGTAGACTTATAAGACTTATTTCATGTAAAATGAGGTGCTAAATCTACTGGTGAAAACCGCGATGTCCTATTTTTAACCGATTAGGAGATCGAGTAAAATGGAAAATAATAGATATTTGAAAATGTGATATATAAACATTTTGTTCGTTTGTACCTTTATCAACTCTAAAGAGTAGACTTATAGAACTTATTTTATGTAAAATGAGGTGTTAAATCCACTGGTGAAATCCGCGATGTCCTATCTTTAACCGTTTAGGAGATCGAGTAAAATGGAAAATAATAGATATTTGAAAATGTGATATATAAACATTTTATTCGTTTGTACCTTTATCAACTCTAAAGAGTAGACTTATAGAACTTATTTTATGTAAAATTAGGTGCTAATTCCACTGGTGAAAACCGCGATGTCCTATCTTGAACCGTTTAGGAGATTGAGTAAAATGGAGATTAATAGAAATTTGAAAATGTGATATATAAACATTTTGTTCGTTTGTACCTTGATCAACTCTTGAGAGTAGACTTATAGGATTAATTTTATGTAGAATGAGGTGCTAAATCCACTGGTGAAATCCGCGATGTCCTATCTTTAACCGTTTAGGAGATCGAGAAAAATGGAGAATAATAGATATTTGAAAATGTGATATATAAACATTTTATTCGTTTGTACCTTTATCAACTCTAAAGAGTAGACTTATAGAACTTATTTTATGTAAAATAAGGTGCTAAATCCACTGGTGAAAACCGCGATGTCCTATCTTAAACCGTTTAGGAGATTGAGTAAAATGGAGAATAATAGATATTTGAAAATGTGATATATAAACATTTTGTTCGTTTGTACCTTGATCAACTCTTGAGAGAAGACTTATAGGATTTATTTTATGTAAAATGAGGTGCTAAATCCACTGGTGAAAACCCCGATGTCCTATCTTGAACCGTTTAGGAGATCGAGTAAAATGTAGAATAATAGATATTTGAAAATGTGATATATATACATTTTGTTCGTTTGTACCTTTATCAACTCTTGAGAGTAGACTTATAGGACATATTTTATGTAAAATGAGGTGCTACATCCACTGGTGATAACTGCGATGTCCTATCTTGAACCGTTTAGGAGATCGAGTAAAATGGATAAAAATAGATATTTGAAAATGTGATATATAAACATTTTATTCGTTTTTACCTTTATCAACTCTTGAGAGTAGACTTATAGAACCTATTTTATGTAAAATGAGGTGCTAAATTCACTAATGAAAACCGCGATGTCCTATCTTTAACCGTTTAGGAGATCGAGTAAATTGGAGAATAATAGATATTTGATAATGTGATATATAAACATTTTATTCGTTTGTACCATTATCAACTCTAAAGAGTAGACTTATAGGACTTATTTTATGTAAAATGAAGTGCTAAATCCACTGGTGAAATCCGCGATGTCCTATCTTTAACCGTTTAGGAGATCGAGTAAAATGGAGAATAATAGATATTTGAAAATGTGATATATAAACATTATATTCGTTTGTACCTTTATCAACTCTAAAGAGTAGACTTATAGAACTTATTTTATGTAAAATGAGGTGCTAAATCCACTGGTGAAAACCGCGATGTCCTATCTTAAACCGTTTAGGAGATTGAGTAAAATGGAGAATAATAGATATTTGAAAATGTGATATATAAACATTTTGTTCGTTTGTACCTTGATCAACTCTTGAGAGTAGACTTATAGGACTTATTTTATGTAAAATGAGGTGCTAAATCCACTGGTGAAAACCCCGATGTCCTATCTTGAACCGTTTAGGAGATCGAGTAAAATGTAGAAAAATAGATATTTGAAAATGTGATATATATACATTTTGTTTGTTTGTACCTTTATCAACTCTTGAGAGTAGACTTATAGGACATATTTTATGTAAAATGAGGTGCTACATCCACTGGTGATAACTGCGATGTCCTATCTTGAACCGTTTAGGAGATCGAGTAAAATGGATAAAAATAGATATTTGAAAATGTGATATATAAACATTTTATTCGTTTTTACCTTTATCAACTCTTGAGAGTAGACTTATAGGACCTATTTTATGTAAAATGAGGTGCTAAATTCACTAATGAAAACCGCGATGTCCTATCTTTAACCGTTTAGGAGATCGAGTAAATTGAAGAATAATAGATATTTGATAATGTGATATATAAACATTTTATTCGTTTGTACCTTTATCAACTCTTGAGAGTAGACTTATAAGACTTATTTCATGTAAAATGAGGTGCTAAATCTACTGGTGAAAACCGCGATATCCTATCTTTAACCGTTTAGGAGATCGAGTAAAATGGAGAATAATAGATATTTGAAAATGTGATATATAAACATTTTATTCGTTTGTACCTTAATCATCTCTAAAGAGTAGACTTATAGGACTAATTTTATGTAAAATGAGGTGCTAAATCCACTGGTGAAAACCGCGATGTCCTATCTTTAACCGTTTAGGAGATCGAGTAAAATGGAGAATAATAAATATTTGAAAATGTGATTTATAAACATTTTATTCGTTTGTACCTTTATCAACTCTTGAGAGTAGACTTATAAGACTTATTTCATGTAAAATGAGGTGCTAAATCTACTGGTGAAAACCGCGATGTCCTATTTTTAACCGATTAGGAGATCGAGTAAAATGGAAAATAATAGATATTTGAAAATGTGATATATAAACATTTTGTTCGTTTGTACCTTTATCAACTCTAAAGAGTAGACTTATAAGACTTATTTCATGTAAAATGAGGTGCTAAATCTACTGGTGAAAACCGCGATATCCTATCTTTAACCGTTTAGGAGATCGAGTAAAATGGAGAATAATAGATATTTGAAAATGTGATATATAAACATTTTATTCGTTTGTACCTTAATCATCTCTAAAGAGTAGACTTATAGGACTAATTTTATGTAAAATGAGGTGCTAAATCCACTGGTGAAAACCGCGATGTCCTATTTTTAACCGTTTAGGAGATCGAGTAAAATGGAAAATAATAGATATTTGAAAATGTGATATATAAACATTTTGTTCGTTTGCACCTTTATCAACTCTAAAGAGTAGACTTATAGGACTTATTTTATGTAAAATGAGGTGCTAAATCCACTGGTGAAAACCGCGATGTCCTATTTTGAACCGTTTAGGAGATCGAGTAAAATGGAAAATAATAGATATTTGAAAATGTGATAATTAAACATTTTGTTCGTTTGTACCTTGATCAACTCTTGAGAGTAGACTTATAGGACTTATTTTATGTAAAATGAGGTGCTAAATCCACTGGTGAAAACACCGATGTCCTATCTTGAACCGTTTAGGAGATCGAGTAAAATGGAAAATAATAGATATTTGAAAATGTGATATACAAACATTTTATTCGTTTGTACCTTTATCAACTCTTGAGAGTAGACTTATAGGAGTTATTTTATGTAAAATGAGGTGCTAAATCCACTGGTGAAAACCGCGATGTCCTATCTTTAACCGTTTAGGATATCGAGTAAAATGGAGAATAATAGATATTTTATAATGTGATATATAAACATTTTATTCGTTTGTACCTTTGTCAACTCTTGAGAGTAGACTTATAAGACTTATTTTAAGTAAAATGAGGTGCTAAGTCCACTGGTGAAAACCGCGATGACCTATCTTCAACCGTTTAGGAGATCGAGTAAAATGGAGAATAATAGATATTTGAAAATGTAATATATAATCATTTTATTCGTTTGTACCTTTATCAACTTTTGAGAGTAGACTAATAGGACTTATTTTATGTAAAATGAGGTGCTAAATCCACTGGTGAAATCCGCGATGTCCTATCTTTAACCGTTTAGGAGATCGAGTAAAATGGAGAATAATAAATATTTGAAAATGTGATTTATTAACATTTTATTCGTTTGTACCTTTATCAACTTTTGAGAGTAGACTTATAGGACCTATTTTATGTAAAATGAGGTGCTAAATCCACTGGTGAAAACCGCGATGTCCTATCTTTAACCGTTTAGGAGATCAAGTAAAATGGAGAATAATTGATATTTGATAATGTGATATATAAACATTTTATTCGTTTGTACCTTTATCAACTCTTGAGAGTAGACTTATAAGACTTATTTCATGTAAAATGAGGTGCTAAATCTACTGGTGAAAACCGCGATGTCCTATTTTTAACCGATTAGGAGATCGAGTAAAATGGAAAATAATAGATATTTGAAAATGTGATATATAAACATTTTGTTCGTTTGTACCTTTATCAACTCTAAAGAGTAGACTTATAGAACTTATTTTATGTAAAATGAGGTGTTAAATCCACTGGTGAAATCCGCGATGTCCTATCTTTAACCGTTTAGGAGATCGAGTAAAATGGAAAATAATAGATATTTGAAAATGTGATATATAAACATTTTATTCGTTTGTACCTTTATCAACTCTAAAGAGTAGACTTATAGAACTTATTTTATGTAAAATTAGGTGCTAATTCCACTGGTGAAAACCGCGATGTCCTATCTTGAACCGTTTAGGAGATTGAGTAAAATGGAGAATAATAGATATTTGAAAATGTGATATATAAACATTTTGTTCGTTTGTACCTTGATCAACTCTTGAGAGTAGACTTATAGGATTAATTTTATGTAGAATGAGGTGCTAAATCCACTGGTGAAATCCGCGATGTCCTATCTTTAACCGTTTAGGAGATCGAGAAAAATGGAGAATAATAGATATTTGAAAATGTGATATATAAACATTTTATTCGTTTGTACCTTTATCAACTCTAAAGAGTAGACTTATAGAACTTATTTTATGTAAAATGAGGTGCTAAATCCACTGGTGAAAACCGCGATGTCCTATCTTAAACCGTTTAGGAGATTGAGTAAAATGGAGAATAATAGATATTTGAAAATGTGATATATAAACATTTTGTTCGTTTGTACCTTGATCAACTCTTGAGAGAAGACTTATAGGATTTATTTTATGTAAAATGAGGTGCTAAATCCACTGGTGAAAACCCCGATGTCCTATCTTGAACCGTTTAGGAGATCGAGTAAAATGTAGAATAATAGATATTTGAAAATGTGATATATATACATTTTGTTCGTTTGTACCTTTATCAACTCTTGAGAGTAGACTTATAGGACATATTTTATGTAAAATGAGGTGCTACATCCACTGGTGATAACTGCGATGTCCTATCTTGAACCGTTTAGGAGATCGAGTAAAATGGATAAAAATAGATATTTGAAAATGTGATATATAAACATTTTATTCGTTTTTACCTTTATCAACTCTTGAGAGTAGACTTATAGAACCTATTTTATGTAAAATGAGGTGCTAAATTCACTAATGAAAACCGCGATGTCCTATCTTTAACCGTTTAGGAGATCGAGTAAATTGGAGAATAATAGATATTTGATAATGTGATATATAAACATTTTATTCGTTTGTACCTTAATCATCTCTAAAGAGTAGACTTATAGGACTAATTTTATGTAAAATGAGGTGCTAAATCCACTGGTGAAAACCGCGATGTCCTATCATGAACCGTTTAGGAGATTGAGTAAAATGGAGAATAATAGATATTTGAAAATGTGATATAAAAACATTTTGTTCGTTTGCACCTTTATCAACTCTAAAGAGTAGACTTATAGGACTTATTTTATGTAAAATGAGGTGCTAAATCCACTGGTGAAAACCGCGATGTCCTATCTTGAACCGTTTAGGAGATCAAGTAAAATGGAGAATAATTGATATTTGATAATGTGATATATAAACATTTTATTCGTTTGTACCTTTATCAACTCTTGAGAGTAGACTTATAAGACTTATTTCATGTAAAATGAGGTGCTAAATCTACTGGTGAAAACCGCGATGTCCTATTTTTAACCGTTTAGGAGATCAAGTAAAATGGAGAATAATTGATATTTGATAATGTGATATATAAACATTTTATTCGTTTGTACCTTTATCAACTCTTGAGAGTAGACTTATAAGACTTATTTCATGTAAAATGAGGTGCTAAATCTACTGGTGAAAACCGCGATGTCCTATTTTTAACCGATTAGGAGATCGAGTAAAATGGAAAATAATAGATATTTGAAAATGTGATATATAAACATTTTGTTCGTTTGTACCTTTATCAACTCTAAAGAGTAGACTTATAGGACTTATTTTATGTAAAATGAGGTGCTAAATCCACTGGTGAAATCCGCGATGTCCTATCTTTAACCGTTTACGAGATCGAGTAAAATGGAGAATAATAGATATTTGAAAATGTGATATATAAACATTTTATTCGTTTGTATCTTTATCAACTCTAAAGAGTAGACTTATAGAACTTATTTTATGTAAAATTAGGTGCTAATTCCACTGGTGAAAACCGCGATGTCCTATCTTGAACCGTTTAGGAGATCGAGTAAAATGGAAAATAATAGATATTTGAAAATGTGATATATAAACATTTTGTTCGTTTGCACCTTTATCAACTCTAAAGAGTAGACTTATAGGACTTATTTTATGTAAAATGAGGTGCTAAATCCACTGGTGAAAACCGCGATGTCCTGTCATGAACCGTTTAGGAGATTGAGTAAAATGGAGAATAATAGATATTTGAAAATGTGATATATAAACATTTTGTTCGTTTGCACCTTTATCAACTCTAAAGAGTAGACTTATAGGACTTATTTTATGTAAAATGAGGTGCTAAATCCACTGGTGAAAACCGCGATGTCCTATCTTGAACCGTTTAGGAGATCGAGTAAAATGGAAAATAATAGATATTTGAAAATGTGATATATAAACATTTTGTTCGTTTGTACCTTGATCAACTCTTGAGAGTAGACTTATAGGACATATTTTATGTAAAATGAGGTGCTAAATCCACTGGTCAAAACCCCGATGTCCTATCTTGAACCGTTTAGGAGATCGAGTAAAATGGAAAATAATAGATATTTGAAAATGTGATATACAAACATTTTATTCGTTTGTACCTTTATCAACTCTTGAGAGTAGACTTATAGGAGTTATTTAATGTAAAATGAGGTGCTAAATCCACTGGTGAAAACCGCGATGTCCTATCTTTAACCGTTTAGGAGATCGAATAAAATGGAGAATAATAGATATTTTATAATGTGATATATAAACATTTTATTCGTTTGTACCTTTGTCAACTCTTGAGAGTAGACTTATAAGACTTATTTTAAGTAAAATGAGGTGCTAAGTCCACTGGTGAAAACCGCGATGTCCTATCTTCAACCGTTTAGGAGATCGAGTAAAATGGAGAATAATAGATATTTGAAAATGTAATATATAATCATTTTATTCGTTTGTACCTTTATCAACTTTTGAGAGTAGACTTATAGGACCTATTTTATGTAAAATGAGGTGCTAAATCCACTGGTGAAAACCGCGATGTCCTATCTTTAACCGTTTAGGAGATCAAGTAAAATGGAGAATAATTGATATTTGATAATGTGATATATAAACATTTTATTCGTTTGTACCTTTATCAACTCTTGAGAGTAGACTTATTTCATGTAAAATGAGGTGCTAAATCTACTGGTGAAAACCGCGATGTCCTATTTTTAACCGATTAGGAGATCGAGTAAAATGGAAAATAATAGGTATTTGAAAATGTGATATATAAACATTTTGTTCGTTTGTACCTTTATCAACTCTAAAGAGTAGACTTATAGGACTTATTTTATGTAAAATGAGGTGCTAAATCCACTGGTGAAATCCGCGATGTCCTATCTTGAACCGTTTAGGAGATTGAGTAAAATGGAGAATAATAGATATTTGAAAATGTGATATATAAACATTTTGTTCGTTTGTACCTTGATCAACTCTTGAGAGTAGACTTATAGGATAAATTTTATGTAGAATGAGGTGCTAAATCCACTGGTGAAATCCGCGATGTCCTATCTTTAACCGTTTAGGAGATCGAGTAAAATGGAGAATAATAAATATTTGAAAATGTGATTTATAAACATTTTATTCGTTTGTACCTTTATCAACTTTTGAGAGTAGACTTATAGGACCTATTTTATGAAAAATGAGGTGCTAAATCCACTGGTGAAAACCGCGATGTCCTATCTTTAACCGTTTAGGAGATCAAGTAAAATGGAGAATAATTGATATTTGATAATGTGATATATAAACATTTTATTCGTTTGTACCTTTATCAACTCTTGAGAGTAGACTTATAAGACTTATTTAATGTAAAATGAGGTGCTAAATCTACTGGTGAAAACCGCGATGTCCTATCTTTAACCGTTTAGGAGATCGAGTAAATTGGAGATTAATAGATATTTGATAATGTGATATATAAACATTTTATTCGTTTGTACCTTAATCATCTCTAAAGAGTAGACTTATAGGACTAATTTTATGTAAAATGAGGTGCTAAATCCACTGGTGAAAACCGCGATGTCCTATTTTTAACCGTTTAGGAGATCGAGTAAAATGGAAAATAATAGATATTTGATAATGTGATATATAAACATTTTGTTCGTTTGCACCTTTATCAACTCTAAAGAGTAGACTTATAGGACTTATTTTATGTAAAATGAGGTGCTAAATCCACTGGTGAAAACCGCGATGTCCTATCATGAACCGTTTAGGAGATTGAGTAAAATGGAGAATAATAGATATTTGAAAATGTGATATATAAACATTTTGTTCGTTTGCACCTTTATCAACTCTAAAGAGTAGACTTATAGGACTTATTTTATGTAAAATGAGGTGCTAAATCCACTGGTGAAAACCGCGATGTCCTATCTTGAACCGTTTAGGAGATCGAGTAAAATGGAAAATAATAGATATTTGAAAATGTGATATATAAACATTTTGTTCGTTTGTACCTTGATCAACTCTTGAGAGTAGACTTATAGGACATATTTTATGTAAAATGAGGTGCTAAATCCACTGGTGAAAACCCCGATGTCCTATCTTGAACCGTTTAGGAGATCGAGTAAAATGGAAAATAATAGATATTTGAAAATGTGATATATAAACATTTTGTTCGTTTGTACCTTGATCAACTCTTGAGAGTAGACTTATAGGACTTATTTTATGTAAAATGAGGTGCTAAATCCACTGGTGAAAACCGCGATGTCCTATCTTTAACCGTTTAGGAGATCGAGTAAAATGGAGAATAATAGATATTTTATAATGTGATATATAAACATTTTATTCGTTTGTACCTTTGTCAACTCTTGAGAGTAGACTTATAAGACTTATTTTAAGTAAAATGAGGTGCTAAGTCCACTGGTGAAAACCGCGATGTCCTATCTTCAACCGTTTAGGAGATCGAGTAAAATGGAGAATAATAGATATTTGAAAATGTAATATATAATCATTTTATTCGTTTGTACCTTTATCAACTCTTGAGAGTAGACTAATTGGACTTATTTTATGTAAAATGAGGTGCTAAATCCACTGGTGAAATCCGTGATGTCCTATCTTTAACCGTTTAGGAGATCGAGTAAAATGGAGAATAATAAATATTTGAAAAGGTGATATATAAACATTTTATTCGTTTGTACCTTTATCAACTTTTGAGAGTAGACTTATAGGACCTATTTTATGTAAACTGAGGTGCTAAATCCACTGGTGAAAACCGCGATGTAATATCTTTAACCGTTTAGGAGATCAAGTAAAATGGAGAATAATTGATATTTGATAATGTGATATATAAACATTTTGTTCGTTTGTACCTTGATCAACTCTTGAGAGTAGACTTATAGGACTTATTTTATGTAAAATGAGGTGCTAAATCCACTGGTGAAAACCGCGATGTCCTATCATGAACCGTTTAGGAGATTGAGTAAAATGGAGAATAATAGATATTTGAAAATGTGATATATAAACATTTTGTTCGTTTGTACCTTGATCAACTCTTGAGAGTAGACTTATAGGACTTATTTTATGTAAAATGAGGTGCTAAATCCACTGGTGAAATCCGCGATGTCCTATCTTTAACCGTTTAGGAGATCGAGTAAAATGTAAAATAATAAATATTTGAAAATGTGGTATATATACATTTTGTTCGTTTGTTCCTTTATCAACTCTTGAGAGTAGACTTATAGGACATATTTTATGTAAAATGAGGTGCTACATCCACTGGTGATAACTGCGATGTCCTATCTTGAACCGTTTAGGAGATCGAGTAAAATGGATAAAAATAGATATTTGAAAATGTGATATATAAACATTTTATTCGTTTATACCTTTATTAACTCTTGAGAGTAGACTTATAGGACCTATTTTATGTAAAATGAGGTGCTAAATTCACTGGTGAAAACCGCGATGTCCTATCTTTAACCGTTTAGGATATCGAGTAAAATGGAGAATAATAGATATTTTATAATGTGATATATAAACGTTTTATTCGTTTGTACCTTTATCAACTCTTGAAAGTAGACTTATAAGACTTATTTTAAGTAAAATGAGGTGCTAAGTCCAATGGTGAAAACCGCGATGTCCTATCTTCAACCGTTTAGGAGATCGAGTAAAATGGAGGATAATAGATATTTGAAAATGTAATATATAAACATTTTATTTGTTTGTACCTTTATCAACTCTTGAGAGTAGACTAATAGGACTTATTTTATGTAAAATGAGGTGCTAAATCCACTGGTGAAATCCGCGATGTCCTATCTTTAACCGTTTAGGAGATCGAGTAAAATGGAGAATAATAGATATTTGAAAATGTGATATATAAACATTTTATTCGTTTGTACCTTTATCAACTCTAAAGAGTAGACTTATAGAACTTATTTTATGTAAAATGAGGTGCTACATCCACTGGTGAAAACCGCGATGTCCAAGCTTGATCCGTTTAGGAGATCGAGTAAAATG
Source organism: Silvanus unidentatus (assembly GCA_963930825.1). NCBI lineage: Eukaryota > Metazoa > Arthropoda > Insecta > Coleoptera > Silvanidae > Silvanus > Silvanus unidentatus. The sequence goes on along the minus strand of OZ005757.1, from coordinate 16,942,376 downwards.
GATAAAAATAGTTATTTGAAAATGTGATATATAAACATTTTATTCGTTTGTACCTTTATCAACTCTTGAGAGTAGACTTATAGGACTTATTTTATGTAAAATGAGGTGCTAAATCCACTGGTGAAAACCGCGATGTCCTATCTTGATCCGTTTAGGAGATCGAGTAAAATGGATAAAAATAGTTATTTGAAAATGTGATATATAAACATTTTGTTCGTTTGTACCTTGATCAACTCTTGAGAGTAGACTTATAGGACATATTTTATGTAAAATGAGGTGCTAAATCCACTGGTGAAAACCCCGATGTCCAATCTTGAACCGTTTAGGAGATCGAGTAAAATGTAGAATAATAGATATTTGAAAATGTGATATATAAACATTTTGTTCGTTTGTACCATTATCAACTCTTGAGAGTAGACTTAAAGGACATATTTTATGTAAAATGAGGTGCTACATCCACTGGTGAAAACAGCGATGTCCTATCTTGAGCCGTTTAGGAGATCGAGTAAAATGGAGAATAATAGATATTTGAAAATGTGATATATAAACATTTTATTCGTTTGTACCTTTATCAACTCTTGAGAGTAGACTTATAGGACTTATTTTATGTAAAATGAGGTGCTAAATCCACTGGTGAAATCCGCGATGTCCTATCTTTAACCGTTTAGGAGATCGAGTAAAATGGAGAATAATAGTTATTTGAAAATGTGATATATAAACATTTTATTCGTTTGTACCTTTATCAACTCTAAAGAGTAGACTTATAGGACTTATTTTATGTAAAATGAGGTGCTAAATCCACTGGTGAAAACCGCGATGTTCTATTTTTAACCTTTTTGGAGATCGAGTAAAATGGATATTAATAGATATTTGAAAATGTGATATATAAACATTTTATTCGTTTGTGCCTTTATCAACTTTTGAGAGTAGACTAATAGGACTTATTATATGTAAAATGAGGTGCTAAATCCACTGGTGAAAACCGCGATGTCCTATCTTTAACCGTTTAGGATATCGAGTAAAATGGATATTAATAGATATTTGAAAATGTGATATACAAACATTTTATTCGTTTGTACCTTTATCAACTCTTGAAAGTAGACTTATAAGACTTATTTTAAGTAAAATGAGGTGCTAAGTCCACTGGTGAAAACCGCGATGTCCTATCTTCAACCGTTTAGGAGATCGAGTAAAATGGAAAATAATAGATATTTGAAAATGTGATATATAAACATTTTGTTCGTTTGTACCTTGATCAACTCTTGAGAGTACACTTATAGGAGTTATTTTATGTAAAATGAGGTGCTTAATCCACTGGTGAAAACCGCGATGTCCTATCTTTAACCGTTTAGGAGATCGAGTAAAATGGAGAATAATAGATATTTTATAATGTGATATATAAACGTTTTATTCGTTTGTACCTTTATCAACTCTTGAAAGTAGACTTATAAGACTTATTTTAAGTAAAATGAGGTGCTAAGTCCACTGGTGAAAACCGCGATGTCCTATCTTCAACCGTTTAGGAGATCGAGTAAAATGGAAAATAATAGATATTTGAAAATGTGATATATAAACATTTTGTTCGTTTGTACCTTGATCAACTCTTGAGAGTAGACTTATAGGACTTATTTTATGTAAAATGAGGTGCTTAATCCACTGGTGAAAACCCCGATGTCCTATCTTGAATTGTTTAGGAGATCGAGTAAAATGTAGAATAATAGATATTTGAAAATGTGATATATAAACATTTTGTTCGTTTGTACCTTTATCAACTCTTGAGAGTAGACTTATAGGACATATTTTATGTAAAATGAGGTGCTACATCCACTGGTGAATACTGCGATGTCCTATCTTGAACCGTTTAGGAGATCGAGTAAAATGGAGAAAAATAGATATTTGAAAATGTGATATATAAACATTTTATTCGTTTTGACCTTTATCAACTCTTGAAAGTAGACTTATAGGACCTATTTTATGTAAAATGAGGTGCTAAATTTACTGGTGAAAACCGCGATGTCCTATCTTTAACCGTTTAGGAGATCGAGTAAAATGGAGAATAATAGATATTTGAAAATGTGATATATAAACATTTTATCCGTTTTTACCTTTATCAACTCTAGAGAGTAGACTTATAGGACTTATTCTATGTAAAATGAGATGCTAAATCCACTGGTGAAAACCGCGATGTCCCAGCTTGATCCGTTTAGGAGATCGACTAAAATGGAAAATAATAGATATTTGAAAATGTGATATATAAACATTTTGTTCGTTTGTACCTTTATCAACTCTAAAGAGTAGACTTATAGGACTTATTTTATGTAAAATGAGGTGCTAAATCCACTGGTGAAATCCGCGATGTCCTATCTTTAACCGTTTACGAGATCGAGTAAAATGGAGAATAATAGATATTTGAAAATGTGATATATAAACATTTTATTCGTTTGTATCTTTATCAACTCTAAAGAGTAGACTTATAGAACTTATTTTATGTAAAATTAGGTGCTAATTCCACTGGTGAAAACCGCGATGTCCTATCTTGAACCGTTTAGGAGATCGAGTAAAATGGAAAATAATAGATATTTGAAAATGTGATATATAAACATTTTGTTCGTTTGCACCTTTATCAACTCTAAAGAGTAGACTTATAGGACTTATTTTATGTAAAATGAGGTGCTAAATCCACTGGTCAAAACCCCGATGTCCTATCTTGAACCGTTTAGGAGATCGAGTAAAATGGAAAATAATAGATATTTGAAAATGTGATATACAAACATTTTATTCGTTTGTACCTTTATCAACTCTTGAGAGTAGACTTATAGGAGTTATTTAATGTAAAATGAGGTGCTAAATCCACTGGTGAAAACCGCGATGTCCTATCTTTAACCGTTTAGGAGATCGAATAAAATGGAGAATAATAGATATTTTATAATGTGATATATAAACATTTTATTCGTTTGTACCTTTGTCAACTCTTGAGAGTAGACTTATAAGACTTATTTTAAGTAAAATGAGGTGCTAAGTCCACTGGTGAAAACCGCGATGTCCTATCTTCAACCGTTTAGGAGATCGAGTAAAATGGAGAATAATAGATATTTGAAAATGTAATATATAATCATTTTATTCGTTTGTACCTTTATCAACTTTTGAGAGTAGACTTATAGGACCTATTTTATGTAAAATGAGGTGCTAAATCCACTGGTGAAAACCGCGATGTCCTATCTTTAACCGTTTAGGAGATCAAGTAAAATGGAGAATAATTGATATTTGATAATGTGATATATAAACATTTTATTCGTTTGTACCTTTATCAACTCTTGAGAGTAGACTTATTTCATGTAAAATGAGGTGCTAAATCTACTGGTGAAAACCGCGATGTCCTATTTTTAACCGATTAGGAGATCGAGTAAAATGGAAAATAATAGGTATTTGAAAATGTGATATATAAACATTTTGTTCGTTTGTACCTTTATCAACTCTAAAGAGTAGACTTATAGGACTTATTTTATGTAAAATGAGGTGCTAAATCCACTGGTGAAATCCGCGATGTCCTATCTTGAACCGTTTAGGAGATTGAGTAAAATGGAGAATAATAGATATTTGAAAATGTGATATATAAACATTTTGTTCGTTTGTACCTTGATCAACTCTTGAGAGTAGACTTATAGGATAAATTTTATGTAGAATGAGGTGCTAAATCCACTGGTGAAATCCGCGATGTCCTATCTTTAACCGTTTAGGAGATCGAGTAAAATGGAGAATAATAAATATTTGAAAATGTGATTTATAAACATTTTATTCGTTTGTACCTTTATCAACTTTTGAGAGTAGACTTATAGGACCTATTTTATGAAAAATGAGGTGCTAAATCCACTGGTGAAAACCGCGATGTCCTATCTTTAACCGTTTAGGAGATCAAGTAAAATGGAGAATAATTGATATTTGATAATGTGATATATAAACATTTTATTCGTTTGTACCTTTATCAACTCTTGAGAGTAGACTTATAAGACTTATTTAATGTAAAATGAGGTGCTAAATCTACTGGTGAAAACCGCGATGTCCTATCTTTAACCGTTTAGGAGATCGAGTAAATTGGAGATTAATAGATATTTGATAATGTGATATATAAACATTTTATTCGTTTGTACCTTAATCATCTCTAAAGAGTAGACTTATAGGACTAATTTTATGTAAAATGAGGTGCTAAATCCACTGGTGAAAACCGCGATGTCCTATTTTTAACCGTTTAGGAGATCGAGTAAAATGGAAAATAATAGATATTTGATAATGTGATATATAAACATTTTGTTCGTTTGCACCTTTATCAACTCTAAAGAGTAGACTTATAGGACTTATTTTATGTAAAATGAGGTGCTAAATCCACTGGTGAAAACCGCGATGTCCTATCATGAACCGTTTAGGAGATTGAGTAAAATGGAGAATAATAGATATTTGAAAATGTGATATATAAACATTTTGTTCGTTTGCACCTTTATCAACTCTAAAGAGTAGACTTATAGGACTTATTTTATGTAAAATGAGGTGCTAAATCCACTGGTGAAAACCGCGATGTCCTATCTTGAACCGTTTAGGAGATCGAGTAAAATGGAAAATAATAGATATTTGAAAATGTGATATATAAACATTTTGTTCGTTTGTACCTTGATCAACTCTTGAGAGTAGACTTATAGGACATATTTTATGTAAAATGAGGTGCTAAATCCACTGGTGAAAACCCCGATGTCCTATCTTGAACCGTTTAGGAGATCGAGTAAAATGGAAAATAATAGATATTTGAAAATGTGATATATAAACATTTTGTTCGTTTGTACCTTGATCAACTCTTGAGAGTAGACTTATAGGACTTATTTTATGTAAAATGAGGTGCTAAATCCACTGGTGAAAACCGCGATGTCCTATCTTTAACCGTTTAGGAGATCGAGTAAAATGGAGAATAATAGATATTTTATAATGTGATATATAAACATTTTATTCGTTTGTACCTTTGTCAACTCTTGAGAGTAGACTTATAAGACTTATTTTAAGTAAAATGAGGTGCTAAGTCCACTGGTGAAAACCGCGATGTCCTATCTTCAACCGTTTAGGAGATCGAGTAAAATGGAGAATAATAGATATTTGAAAATGTAATATATAATCATTTTATTCGTTTGTACCTTTATCAACTCTTGAGAGTAGACTAATTGGACTTATTTTATGTAAAATGAGGTGCTAAATCCACTGGTGAAATCCGTGATGTCCTATCTTTAACCGTTTAGGAGATCGAGTAAAATGGAGAATAATAAATATTTGAAAAGGTGATATATAAACATTTTATTCGTTTGTACCTTTATCAACTTTTGAGAGTAGACTTATAGGACCTATTTTATGTAAACTGAGGTGCTAAATCCACTGGTGAAAACCGCGATGTAATATCTTTAACCGTTTAGGAGATCAAGTAAAATGGAGAATAATTGATATTTGATAATGTGATATATAAACATTTTATTCGTTTGTACCATTATCAACTCTTGAGAGTAGACTTATAAGACTTATTTCATGTAAAATGAGGTGCTAAATCTACTGGTGAAAACCGCGATGTCCTATTTTTAACCGATTAGGAGATCGAGTAAAATGGAAAATAATAGATATTTGAAAATGTGATATATAAACATTTTGTTCGTTTGTACCTTTATCAACTCTAAAGAGTAGACTTATAGGACTTATTTTATGTAAAATGAGGTGCTAAATCCACTGGTGAAATCCGCCATGACCTATCTTTAACCGTTTAGGAGATCGAGTAAAATGGAGAATAATAGATATTTGAAAATGTGATATATAAACATTTTATTCGTTTGTACCTTTATCAACTCTAAAGAGTAGACTTATAGATTTTATTTTATGTAAAATTAGGTGCTAATTCCACTGGTGAAAACCGCGATGTCCTATCTTTAACCGTTTAGGATATCGAGTAAAATGGAGAATAATAGATATTTTATAATGTGATATATAAACGTTTTATTCGTTTGTACCTTTATCAACTCTTGAAAGTAGACTTATAAGACTTATTTTAAGTAAAATGAGGTGCTAAGTCCAATGGTGAAAACCGCGATGTCCTATCTTCAACCGTTTAGGAGATCGAGTAAAATGGAGAATAATAGATATTTGAAAATGTAATATATAAACATTTTATTTGTTTGTACCTTTATCAACTCTTGAGAGTAGACTAATAGGACTTATTTTATGTCAAATGAGGTGCTAAATCCACTGGTGAAATCCGCGATGTCCTATCTTTAACCGTTTAGGAGATCGAGTAAAATGGAGAATAATAGATATTTGAAAATGTGATATATAAACATTTTATTCGTTTGTACCTTTATCAACTCTAAAGAGTAGACTTATAGAACTTATTTTATGTAAAATGAGGTGCTAAATCCACTGGTGAAAACCGCGATGTCCAAGCTTGATCCGTTTAGGAGATCGAGTAAAATGGATAAAAATAGTTATTTGAAAATGTAATATATAAACATTTTATTCGTTTGTACCTTTATCAACTCTTGAGAGTAGACTTATAGGACTTATTTTATGTAAAATGAGGTGCTAAATCCACTGGTGAAAACCGCGATGTCCTATCTTTAACCGTTTAGGAGATCGAGTAAAATGGAGAATAATAGATATTTGAAAATGTGATATATAATCATTTTATTCGTTTGTACCTTTATCAACTCTAAAGAGTAGACTTATAGAACTTATTTTATGTAAAATTAGGTGCTAATTCCACTGGTGAAAACCGCGATGTCCTATCTTGAACCGTTTAGGAGATTGAGTAAAATGGAGAATAATAGATATTTGAAAATGTGATATATAAACATTTTGTTCGTTTGTACCTTGATCAACTCTTGAGAGTAGACTTATAGGATTAATTTTATGTAAAATGAGGTGCTAAATCCACTGGTGAAATCCGCGATGTCCTATCTTTAACCGTTTAGGAGATCGAGAAAAATGGAGAATAATAGATATTTGAAAATGTGATATATAAACATTTTATTCATTTGTACCTTTATCAACTCTAAAGAGTAGACTTATAGAACTTATTTTATGTAAAATGAGGTGCTAAATCCACTGGTGAAAACCGCGATGTCCTATCATGAACCGTTTAGGAGATTGAGTAAAATGGAGAATAATAGATATTTGAAAATGTGATATATAAACATTTTGTTCGTTTGTACCTTGATCAACTCTTGAGAGTAGACTTATAGGACTTATTTTATGTAAAATGAGGTGCTAAATCCACTGGTGAAATCCGCGATGTCCTATCTTTAACCGTTTAGGAGATCGAGTAAAATGTAAAATAATAAATATTTGAAAATGTGGTATATATACATTTTGTTCGTTTGTTCCTTTATCAACTCTTGAGAGTAGACTTATAGGACATATTTTATGTAAAATGAGGTGCTACATCCACTGGTGATAACTGCGATGTCCTATCTTGAACCGTTTAGGAGATCGAGTAAAATGGATAAAAATAGATATTTGAAAATGTGATATATAAACATTTTATTCGTTTATACCTTTATTAACTCTTGAGAGTAGACTTATAGGACCTATTTTATGTAAAATGAGGTGCTAAATTCACTGGTGAAAACCGCGATGTCCTATCTTTAACCGTTTAGGATATCGAGTAAAATGGAGAATAATAGATATTTTATAATGTGATATATAAACGTTTTATTCGTTTGTACCTTTATCAACTCTTGAAAGTAGACTTATAAGACTTATTTTAAGTAAAATGAGGTGCTAAGTCCAATGGTGAAAACCGCGATGTCCTATCTTCAACCGTTTAGGAGATCGAGTAAAATGGAGGATAATAGATATTTGAAAATGTAATATATAAACATTTTATTTGTTTGTACCTTTATCAACTCTTGAGAGTAGACTAATAGGACTTATTTTATGTAAAATGAGGTGCTAAATCCACTGGTGAAATCCGCGATGTCCTATCTTTAACCGTTTAGGAGATCGAGTAAAATGGAGAATAATAGATATTTGAAAATGTGATATATAAACATTTTATTCGTTTGTACCTTTATCAACTCTAAAGAGTAGACTTATAGAACTTATTTTATGTAAAATGAGGTGCTAAATCCACTGGTGAAAACCGCGATGTCCAAGCTTGATCCGTTTAGGAGATCGAGTAAAATGGATAAAAATAGTTATTTGAAAATGTGATATATAAACATTTTATTCGTTTGTACCTTTATCAACTCTTGAGAGTAGACTTATAGGACTTATTTTATGTAAAATGAGGTGCTAAATCCACTGGTGAAAACCGCGATGTCCTATCTTGATCCGTTTAGGAGATCGAGTAAAATGGATAAAAATAGTTATTTGAAAATGTGATATATAAACATTTTGTTCGTTTGTACCTTGATCAACTCTTGAGAGTAGACTTATAGGACATATTTTATGTAAAATGAGGTGCTAAATCCACTGGTGAAAACCCCGATGTCCAATCTTGAACCGTTTAGGAGATCGAGTAAAATGTAGAATAATAGATATTTGAAAATGTGATATATAAACATTTTGTTCGTTTGTACCATTATCAACTCTTGAGAGTAGACTTATAGGACATATTTTATGTAAAATGAGGTGCTACATCCACTGGTGAAAACAGCGATGTCCTATCTTGAGCCGTTTAGGAGATCGAGTAAAATGGAGAATAATAGATATTTGAAAATGTGATATATAAACATTTTATTCGTTTGTACCTTTATCAACTCTTGAGAGTAGACTTATAGGACTTATTTTATGTAAAATGAGGTGCTAAATCCACTGGTGAAATCCGCGATGTCCTATCTTTAACCGTTTAGGAGATCGAGTAAAATGGAGAATAATAGTTATTTGAAAATGTGATATATAAACATTTTATTCGTTTGTACCTTTATCAACTCTAAAGAGTAGACTTATAGGACTTATTTTATGTAAAATGAGGTGCTAAATCCACTGGTGAAAACCGCGATGTTCTATTTTTAACCTTTTTGGAGATCGAGTAAAATGGATATTAATAGATATTTGAAAATGTGATATATAAACATTTTATTCGTTTGTGCCTTTATCAACTTTTGAGAGTAGACTAATAGGACTTATTATATGTAAAATGAGGTGCTAAATCCACTGGTGAAAACCGCGATGTCCTATCTTTAACCGTTTAGGATATCGAGTAAAATGGATATTAATAGATATTTGAAAATGTGATATACAAACATTTTATTCGTTTGTACCTTTATCAACTCTTGAAAGTAGACTTATAAGACTTATTTTAAGTAAAATGAGGTGCTAAGTCCACTGGTGAAAACCGCGATGTCCTATCTTTAACCGTTTAGGAGATCGAGTAAAATGGAAAATAATAGATATTTGAAAATGTGATATATAAACATTTTGTTCGTTTGTACCTTGATCAACTCTTGAGAGTACACTTATAGGAGTTATTTTATGTAAAATGAGGTGCTTAATCCACTGGTGAAAACCGCGATGTCCTATCTTTAACCGTTTAGGAGATCGAGTAAAATGGAGAATAATAGATATTTTATAATGTGATATATAAACGTTTTATTCGTTTGTACCTTTATCAACTCTTGAAAGTAGACTTATAAGACTTATTTTAAGTAAAATGAGGTGCTAAGTCCACTGGTGAAAACCGCGATGTCCTATCTTCAACCGTTTAGGAGATCGAGTAAAATGGAAAATAATAGATATTTGAAAATGTGATATATAAACATTTTGTTCGTTTGTACCTTGATCAACTCTTGAGAGTAGACTTATAGGACTTATTTTATGTAAAATGAGGTGCTTAATCCACTGGTGAAAACCCCGATGTCCTATCTTGAATTGTTTAGGAGATCGAGTAAAATGTAGAATAATAGATATTTGAAAATGTGATATATAAACATTTTGTTCGTTTGTACCTTTATCAACTCTTGAGAGTAGACTTATAGGACATATTTTATGTAAAATGAGGTGCTACATCCACTGGTGAATACTGCGATGTCCTATCTTGAACCGTTTAGGAGATCGAGTAAAATGGAGAAAAATAGATATTTGAAAATGTGATATATAAACATTTTATTCGTTTTGACCTTTATCAACTCTTGAAAGTAGACTTATAGGACCTATTTTATGTAAAATGAGGTGCTAAATTTACTGGTGAAAACCGCGATGTCCTATCTTTAACCGTTTAGGAGATCGAGTAAAATGGAGAATAATAGATATTTGAAAATGTGATATATAAACATTTTATCCGTTTTTACCTTTATCAACTCTAGAGAGTAGACTTATAGGACTTATTCTATGTAAAATGAGATGCTAAATCCACTGGTGAAAACCGCGATGTCCCAGCTTGATCCGTTTAGGAGATCGACTAAAATGGATAAAAATAGTTATTTGAAAATGTGATATATAAACATTTTATTCGTTTGTACCTTTATCAACTCTTGAGAGTAGACTTATAGGACTTATTTTATGTAAAATGAGGTGCTAAATCCACTGGTGAAAACCGCGATGTCCTATCTTGATCCGTTTAGGAGATCGAGTAAAATGGATAAAAATAGTTATTTGAAAATGTGATATATAAACATTTTGTTCGTTTGTACCTTAATCAACTCTTGAGAGTAGACTTATAGGACTTATTTTATGTAAAATGAGGTGCTAAATCCACTGGTGAAAACCCCGATGTCCAATCTTGAACCGTTTAGGAGATCGAGTAAAATGTACAATAATAGATATTTGAAAATGTGATATATAAATATTTTGTTCGTTTGTACCTTTATCAACTCTTGAGAGTAGACTTATAGGACATATTTTATGTAAAATGAGGTGCTACATCCACTGGTGAAAACAGCGATGTCCTATCTTGAGCCGTTTAGGAGATCGAGTAAAATGGAGAATAATAGATATTTGAAAATGTGATATATAAACATTTTATTCGTTTGTACCTTTATCAACTCTTGAGAGTAGACTTATAGGACTTATTTTATGTAAAATGAGGTGCTAAATCCACTGGTGAAAACCGCGATGTCCTATTTTTAACCTTTTTGGAGATCGAGTAAAATGGAGTATAATAGATATTTGAATATGTGATATATAAACATTTTGTTCGTTTGTACCTTGATCAACTCTTGAGAGTAGACTTATAGGACTTATTTTATGTAAAATGAGGTGCTAAATCCACTGGTGAAAACCTCGATGTCCTATTTTTAACCTTTTTGGAGATCGAGTAAAATGGATATTAATAGATATTTGAAAATGTGATATATAAACATTTTATTCGTTTGTACCTTTATCAACTTTTGAGAGTAGACTAATAGGACTTATTATATGTAAAATGAGGTGCTAAATCCACTGGTGAAAACCGCGATGTCCTATCTTTAACCGTTTAGGATATCGAGTAAAATGGATATTAATAGATATTTGAAAATGTGATATACAAACATTTTATTCGTTTGTACCTTTATCAACTCTTGAGAGTAGACTAATAGGACTTATTATATGTAAAATGAGGTGCTAAATCCACTGGTGAAAACCGCGATGTCCTATCTTTAACCGTTTAGGATATCGAGTAAAATGGATATTAATAGATATTTGAAAATGTGATATACAAACATTTTATTCGTTTGTACCTTTATCAACTCTTGAGAGTAGACTTATAGAACTTATTTTATGTAAAATGAGGTGCTAAATCCACTGGTGAAAACCGCGATGTCCAAGCTTGATCCGTTTAGGAGATCGAGTAAAATGGATAAAAATAGTTATTTGAAAATGTAATATATAAACATTTTATTCGTTTGTACCTTTATCAACTCTTGAGAGTAGACTTATAGGACTTATTTTATGTAAAATGAGGTGCTAAATCCACTGGTGAAAACCGCGATGTCCTATCTTTAACCGTTTAGGAGATCGAGTAAAATGGAGAATAATAGATATTTGAAAATGTGATATATAATCATTTTATTCGTTTGTACCTTTATCAACTCTAAAGAGTAGACTTATAGAACTTATTTTATGTAAAATTAGGTGCTAATTCCACTGGTGAAAACCGCGATGTCCTATCTTGAACCGTTTAGGAGATTGAGTAAAATGGAGAATAATAGATATTTGAAAATGTGATATATAAACATTTTGTTCGTTTGTACCTTGATCAACTCTTGAGAGTAGACTTATAGGATTAATTTTATGTAAAATGAGGTGCTAAATCCACTGGTGAAATCCGCGATGTCCTATCTTTAACCGTTTAGGAGATCGAGAAAAATGGAGAATAATAGATATTTGAAAATGTGATATATAAACATTTTATTCATTTGTACCTTTATCAACTCTAAAGAGTAGACTTATAGAACTTATTTTATGTAAAATGAGGTGCTAAATCCACTGGTGAAAACCGCGATGTCCTATCATGAACCGTTTAGGAGATTGAGTAAAATGGAGAATAATAGATATTTGAAAATGTGATATATAAACATTTTGTTCGTTTGTACCTTGATCAACTCTTGAGAGTAGACTTATAGGACTTATTTTATGTAAAATGAGGTGCTAAATCCACTGGTGAAATCCGCGATGTCCTATCTTTAACCGTTTAGGAGATCGAGTAAAATGTAAAATAATAAATATTTGAAAATGTGGTATATATACATTTTGTTCGTTTGTTCCTTTATCAACTCTTGAGAGTAGACTTATAGGACATATTTTATGTAAAATGAGGTGCTACATCCACTGGTGATAACTGCGATGTCCTATCTTGAACCGTTTAGGAGATCGAGTAAAATGGATAAAAATAGATATTTGAAAATGTGATATATAAACATTTTATTCGTTTATACCTTTATTAACTCTTGAGAGTAGACTTATAGGACCTATTTTATGTAAAATGAGGTGCTAAATTCACTGGTGAAAACCGCGATGTCCTATCTTTAACCGTTTAGGATATCGAGTAAAATGGAGAATAATAGATATTTTATAATGTGATATATAAACGTTTTATTCGTTTGTACCTTTATCAACTCTTGAAAGTAGACTTATAAGACTTATTTTAAGTAAAATGAGGTGCTAAGTCCAATGGTGAAAACCGCGATGTCCTATCTTCAACCGTTTAGGAGATCGAGTAAAATGGAGGATAATAGATATTTGAAAATGTAATATATAAACATTTTATTTGTTTGTACCTTTATCAACTCTTGAGAGTAGACTAATAGGACTTATTTTATGTAAAATGAGGTGCTAAATCCACTGGTGAAATCCGCGATGTCCTATCTTTAACCGTTTAGGAGATCGAGTAAAATGGAGAATAATAGATATTTGAAAATGTGATATATAAACATTTTATTCGTTTGTACCTTTATCAACTCTAAAGAGTAGACTTATAGAACTTATTTTATGTAAAATGAGGTGCTAAATCCACTGGTGAAAACCGCGATGTCCAAGCTTGATCCGTTTAGGAGATCGAGTAAAATGGATAAAAATAGTTATTTGAAAATGTGATATATAAACATTTTATTCGTTTGTACCTTTATCAACTCTTGAGAGTAGACTTATAGGACTTATTTTATGTAAAATGAGGTGCTAAATCCACTGGTGAAAACCGCGATGTCCTATCTTGATCCGTTTAGGAGATCGAGTAAAATGGATAAAAATAGTTATTTGAAAATGTAATATATAAACATTTTATTCGTTTGTACCTTTATCAACTCTTGAGAGTAGACTTATAGGACTTATTTTATGTAAAATGAGGTGCTAAATCCACTGGTGAAAACCGCGATGTCCTATCTTTAACCGTTTAGGAGATCGAGTAAAATGGAGAATAATAGATATTTGAAAATGTGATATATAATCATTTTATTCGTTTGTACCTTTATCAACTCTAAAGAGTAGACTTATAGAACTTATTTTATGTAAAATTAGGTGCTAATTCCACTGGTGAAAACCGCGATGTCCTATCTTGAACCGTTTAGGAGATTGAGTAAAATGGAGAATAATAGATATTTGAAAATGTGATATATAAACATTTTGTTCGTTTGTACCTTGATCAACTCTTGAGAGTAGACTTATAGGATTAATTTTATGTAAAATGAGGTGCTAAATCCACTGGTGAAATCCGCGATGTCCTATCTTTAACCGTTTAGGAGATCGAGAAAAATGGAGAATAATAGATATTTGAAAATGTGATATATAAACATTTTATTCGTTTGTACCTTGATCAACTCTTGAGAGTAGACTTATAGGATTAATTTTATGTAAAATGAGGTGCTAAATCCACTGGTGAAATCCGCGATGTCCTATCTTTAACCGTTTAGGAGATCGAGTAAAATGGAGAATAATAGATATTTGAAAATGTGATATATAAACATTTTATTCGTTTGTACCTTTATCAACTCTAAAGAGTAGACTTATAGAACTTATTTTATGTAAAATGAGGTGCTAAATCCACTGGTGAAAACCGCGATGTCCAAGCTTGATCCGTTTAGGAGATCGAGTAAAATGGATAAAAATAGTTATTTGAAAATGTGATATATAAACATTTTATTCGTTTGTACCTTTATCAACTCTTGAGAGTAGACTTATAGAACTTATTTTATGTAAAATGAGGTGCTAAATCCACTGGTGAAAACCGCGATGTCCAAGCTTGATCCGTTTAGGAGATCGAGTAAAATGGATAAAAATAGTTATTTGAAAATGTAATATATAAACATTTTATTCGTTTGTACCTTTATCAACTCTTGAGAGTAGACTTATAGGACTTATTTTATGTAAAATGAGGTGCTAAATCCACTGGTGAAAACCGCGATGTCCTATCTTTAACCGTTTAGGAGATCGAGTAAAATGGAGAATAATAGATATTTGAAAATGTGATATATAATCATTTTATTCGTTTGTACCTTTATCAACTCTAAAGAGTAGACTTATAGAACTTATTTTATGTAAAATTAGGTGCTAATTCCACTGGTGAAAACCGCGATGTCCTATCTTGAACCGTTTAGGAGATTGAGTAAAATGGAGAATAATAGATATTTGAAAATGTGATATATAAACATTTTGTTCGTTTGTACCTTGATCAACTCTTGAGAGTAGACTTATAGGATTAATTTTATGTAAAATGAGGTGCTAAATCCACTGGTGAAATCCGCGATGTCCTATCTTTAACCGTTTAGGAGATCGAGAAAAATGGAGAATAATAGATATTTGAAAATGTGATATATAAACATTTTATTCATTTGTACCTTTATCAACTCTAAAGAGTAGACTTATAGAACTTATTTTATGTAAAATGAGGTGCTAAATCCACTGGTGAAAACCGCGATGTCCTATCATGAACCGTTTAGGAGATTGAGTAAAATGGAGAATAATAGATATTTGAAAATGTGATATATAAACATTTTGTTCGTTTGTACCTTGATCAACTCTTGAGAGTAGACTTATAGGACTTATTTTATGTAAAATGAGGTGCTAAATCCACTGGTGAAATCCGCGATGTCCTATCTTTAACCGTTTAGGAGATCGAGTAAAATGTAAAATAATAAATATTTGAAAATGTGGTATATATACATTTTGTTCGTTTGTTCCTTTATCAACTCTTGAGAGTAGACTTATAGGACATATTTTATGTAAAATGAGGTGCTACATCCACTGGTGATAACTGCGATGTCCTATCTTGAACCGTTTAGGAGATCGAGTAAAATGGATAAAAATAGATATTTGAAAATGTGATATATAAACATTTTATTCGTTTATACCTTTATTAACTCTTGAGAGTAGACTTATAGGACCTATTTTATGTAAAATGAGGTGCTAAATTCACTGGTGAAAACCGCGATGTCCTATCTTTAACCGTTTAGGATATCGAGTAAAATGGAGAATAATAGATATTTTATAATGTGATATATAAACGTTTTATTCGTTTGTACCTTTATCAACTCTTGAAAGTAGACTTATAAGACTTATTTTAAGTAAAATGAGGTGCTAAGTCCAATGGTGAAAACCGCGATGTCCTATCTTCAACCGTTTAGGAGATCGAGTAAAATGGAGGATAATAGATATTTGAAAATGTAATATATAAACATTTTATTTGTTTGTACCTTTATCAACTCTTGAGAGTAGACTAATAGGACTTATTTTATGTAAAATGAGGTGCTAAATCCACTGGTGAAATCCGCGATGTCCTATCTTTAACCGTTTAGGAGATCGAGTAAAATGGAGAATAATAGATATTTGAAAATGTGATATATAAACATTTTATTCGTTTGTACCTTTATCAACTCTAAAGAGTAGACTTATAGAACTTATTTTATGTAAAATGAGGTGCTAAATCCACTGGTGAAAACCGCGATGTCCAAGCTTGATCCGTTTAGGAGATCGAGTAAAATGGATAAAAATAGTTATTTGAAAATGTGATATATAAACATTTTATTCGTTTGTACCTTTATCAACTCTTGAGAGTAGACTTATAGGACTTATTTTATGTAAAATGAGGTGCTAAATCCACTGGTGAAAACCGCGATGTCCTATCTTGATCCGTTTAGGAGATCGAGTAAAATGGATAAAAATAGTTATTTGAAAATGTGATATATAAACATTTTGTTCGTTTGTACCTTGATCAACTCTTGAGAGTAGACTTATAGGACATATTTTATGTAAAATGAGGTGCTAAATCCACTGGTGAAAACCCCGATGTCCAATCTTGAACCGTTTAGGAGATCGAGTAAAATGTAGAATAATAGATATTTGAAAATGTGATATATAAACATTTTGTTCGTTTGTACCATTATCAACTCTTGAGAGTAGACTTATAGGACATATTTTATGTAAAATGAGGTGCTACATCCACTGGTGAAAACAGCGATGTCCTATCTTGAGCCGTTTAGGAGATCGAGTAAAATGGAGAATAATAGATATTTGAAAATGTGATATATAAACATTTTATTCGTTTGTACCTTTATCAACTCTAGAGAGTAGACTTATAGGACTTATTTTATGTAAAATGAGGTGCTAAATCCTCTGGTGAAATCCGCGATGTCCTATCTTTAACCGTTTAGGAGATCGAGTAAAATGGAGAATAATAGTTATTTGAAAATGTGATATATAAACATTTTATTCGTTTGTACCTTTATCAACTCTAAAGAGTAGACTTATAGGACTTATTTTATGTAAAATGAGGTGCTAAATCCACTGGTGAAAACCGCGATGTTCTATTTTTAACCTTTTTGGAGATCGAGTAAAATGGATATTAATAGATATTTGAAAATGTGATATATAAACATTTTATTCGTTTGTGCCTTTATCAACTTTTGAGAGTAGACTAATAGGACTTATTATATGTAAAATGAGGTGCTAAATCCACTGGTGAAAACCGCGATGTCCTATCTTTAACCGTTTAGGATATCGAGTAAAATGGATATTAATAGATATTTGAAAATGTGATATACAAACATTTTATTCGTTTGTACCTTTATCAACTCTTGAAAGTAGACTTATAAGACTTATTTTAAGTAAAATGAGGTGCTAAGTCCACTGGTGAAAACCGCGATGTCCTATCTTCAACCGTTTAGGAGATCGAGTAAAATGGAAAATAATAGATATTTGAAAATGTGATATATAAACATTTTGTTCGTTTGTACCTTGATCAACTCTTGAGAGTAGACTTATAGGACTTATTTTATGTAAAATGAGGTGCTTAATCCACTGGTGAAAACCCCGATGTCCTATCTTGAATTGTTTAGGAGATCGAGTAAAATGTAGAATAATAGATATTTGAAAATGTGATATATAAACATTTTGTTCGTTTGTACCTTTATCAACTCTTGAGAGTAGACTTATAGGACATATTTTATGTAAAATGAGGTGCTACATCCACTGGTGAATACTGCGATGTCCTATCTTGAACCGTTTAGGAGATCGAGTAAAATGGAGAAAAATAGATATTTGAAAATGTGATATATAAACATTTTATTCGTTTTGACCTTTATCAACTCTTGAAAGTACACTTATAGGACCTATTTTATGTAAAATGAGGTGCTAAATTTACTGGTGAAAACCGCGATGTCCTATCTTTAACCGTTTAGGAGATCGAGTAAAATGGAGAATAATAGATATTTGAAAATGTGATATATAAACATTTTATCCGTTTTTACCTTTATCAACTCTAGAGAGTAGACTTATAGGACTTATTCTATGTAAAATGAGATGCTAAATCCACTGGTGAAAACCGCGATGTCCCAGCTTGATCCGTTTAGGAGATCGACTAAAATGGATAAAAATAGTTATTTGAAAATGTGATATATAAACATTTTATTCGTTTGTACCTTTATCAACTCTTGAGAGTAGACTTATAGGACTTATTTTATGTAAAATGAGGTGCTAAATCCACTGGTGAAAACCGCGATGTCCTATCTTGATCCGTTTAGGAGATCGAGTAAAATGGATAAAAATAGTTATTTGAAAATGTGATATATAAACATTTTGTTCGTTTGTACCTTAATCAACTCTTGAGAGTAGACTTATAGGACTTATTTTATGTAAAATGAGGTGCTAAATCCACTGGTGAAAACCCCGATGTCCAATCTTGAACCGTTTAGGAGATCGAGTAAAATGTACAATAATAGATATTTGAAAATGTGATATATAAATATTTTGTTCGTTTGTACCTTTATCAACTCTTGAGAGTAGACTTATAGGACATATTTTATGTAAAATGAGGTGCTACATCCACTGGTGAAAACAGCGATGTCCTATCTTGAGCCGTTTAGGAGATCGAGTAAAATGGAGAATAATAGATATTTGAAAATGTGATATATAAACATTTTATTCGTTTGTACCTTTATCAACTCTTGAGAGTAGACTTATAGGACTTATTTTATGTAAAATGAGGTGCTAAATCCACTGGTGAAAACCGCGATGTCCTATTTTTAACCTTTTTGGAGATCGAGTAAAATGGAGTATAATAGATATTTGAATATGTGATATATAAACATTTTGTTCGTTTGTACCTTGATCAACTCTTGAGAGTAGACTTATAGGACTTATTTTATGTAAAATGAGGTGCTAAATCCACTGGTGAAAACCTCGATGTCCTATTTTTAACCTTTTTGGAGATCGAGTAAAATGGATATTAATAGATATTTGAAAATGTGATATATAAACATTTTATTCGTTTGTACCTTTATCAACTTTTGAGAGTAGACTAATAGGACTTATTATATGTAAAATGAGGTGCTAAATCCACTGGTGAAAACCGCGATGTCCTATCTTTAACCGTTTAGGATATCGAGTAAAATGGATATTAATAGATATTTGAAAATGTGATATACAAACATTTTATTCGTTTGTACCTTTATCAACTCTTGAGAGTAGACTTATAGGAGTTATTTTATGTAAAATGAGGTGCTAAATCCACTGGTGAAAACCGCGATGTCCTATCTTTAACCGTTTAGGAGATCGAGTAAAATGGAGAATAATAGATATTTGAAAATGTGATATATAAACATTTTATTCGTTTGTACCTTTATCAACTCTAATGAGTAGACTTATAAAACTTATTTTATGTAAAATGAGGTGCTAAATCCACTGGTGAAAACCGCGATGTCCTATCTTGAACCGTTTAGGAGATTGAGTAAAATGGAGAATAATAGATATTTGAAAATGTGATATATAAACATTTTGTTCGTTTGTACCTTGATCAACTCTTGAGAGTAGACTTATAGGACTTATTTTATGTAAAATGAGGTGCTTAATCCACTGGTGAAAACCCCGATGTCCTATCTTGAACTGTTTAGGAGATTGAGTAAAATGGAGTATAATAGATATTTGAATATGTGATATATAAACATTTTATTCGTGTGTACCTTTATCAACTCTTAAGAGTAGACTTATAGAACTTATTTTATGTAAAATGAGGTGCTAAATCCACTGGTGAAAACCGCGATGTCCTATCTTGAACCGTTTAGGAGATCGAGTAAAATGGAGAATAATAGATATTTGAAAATGTGATATATAAACATTTTGTTCGTTTGTACCTTGATCAACCCTTGAGAGTAGACTTATAGGACTTATTTTATGTAAAATGAGGTGCTAAATCCACTGGTGAAAACCCCGATGTCTAATCTTAAACCGTTTAGGAGATCGAGTAAAATGTAGAATAATAGATATTTGAAAATGTGATATATAAACATTTTGTTCGTTTGTACCTTGATCAACTTTTGAGAGTAGACTTATAGGACCTATTTTATGTAAAATGAGGTGCTAAATCCACTGGTGAAAACCGCGATGTCCTATCTTTAACCGTTTAGGAGATCGAGTAAAATGGATATTAATAGATATTTGTGAAAATGTGATATATAAACATTTTATTCGTTTGTACCTTTATCAACTTTTGAGAGTAGACTAATAGGACTTATTATATGTAAAATGAGGTGCTAAATCCACTGGTAAAAACCGCGATGTCCTATCTTTAACCGTTTAGGATATCGCGTAAAATGGATATTAATAGATATTTGAAAATGTGATATACAAACATTATATTCGTTTGTACCTTTATCAACACTTGAAAGTAGACTTATAGGAGTTATTTTATGTAAAATGAGGTGCTAAATCCACTGGTGAAAACCGCGATGTCCTATCTTTAACCGTTTAGGAGATCGAGTAAAATGGAGAATAATAGATATTTTATAATGTGATATATAAACGTTTTATTCGTTTGTACCTTTATCAACTCTTGAAAGTAGACTTATAAGACTTATTTTAAGTAAAATGAGGTGCTAAGTCCACTGGTAAAAACCGCGATGTCCTATCTTCAACCGTTTAGGAGATCGAGTAAAATGGAGAATAATAGATATTTGAAAATGTAATATATAAACATTTTGTTCGTTTGTACCTTTATCAACTCTTGAGAGTAGACTTATAGGACCTATTTTATGTAAAGTGAGGTGCAAAATTTACTGGTGAAAACCGCGATGTCCTATCTTTAACCGTTTAGGAGATCGAGTAAAATGGAGAATAATAGATATTTGAAAATGTGATATATAAACATTTTATCCGTTTTTACCTTTATCAACTCTAGAGAGTAAACTTATAGGACTTATTTTATGTAAAATGAGATGCTAAATCCACTGGTGAAAACCGCGATGTCCTATCTTGATCCGTTTAGGAGATCGAGTAAAATGGATAAAAATAGTTATTTGAAAATGTGATATATAAACATTTTATTCGTTTGTACTTTTATCAACTCTTGAGAGTAGACTTATAGGACTTATTTTATGTAAAATGAGGTGCTAAATCCACTGGTGAAAACCGCGATGTCCTATCTTGATCCGTTTAGGAGATCGAGTAAAATGGATAAAAATAGTTATTTGAAAATGTGATATATAAACATTTCGTTCGTTTGTACCTTGATCAACTCTTGAGAGTAGACTTATAGGACTTATTTTATGTAAAATGAGGTGCTAAATCCACTGGTGAAAACCGCGTTGTCCTATTTTTAACCTTTTTGGAGATCGAGTAAAATGGAGAATAATAGATATTTGAAAATGTGATATATAAACATTTTGATGGTTTGTACCTTGATCAACTCTTGAGAGTAGACTTATAGGACTTATTTTATGTAAAATGAGGTGCTAAGTCCACTGGTGAAAACCGCGATGTCCTATCTTCAACCGTTTAGGAGATCGAGTAAAATGGAGAATAATAGATATTTGAAAATGTAATATATAAACATTTTATTCGTTTGTACCTATATCAACTCTTGAGAGTAGACTAATAGGACTTATTTTATGTAAAATGAGGTGCTAAATCCACTGGTGAAATCCGCGATGTCCTATCTTTAACCGTTTAGGAGATCGAGTAAAATGGAGAATAATAGATATTTGAAAATGTGATATATAAACATTTTATTCGTTTGTACCTTTATCAACTCTAAAGAGTAGACTTATAGAACTTATTTTATGTAAAATGAGGTGCTAAATCCACTGGTGAAAACCGCGATGTCCTATCTTGAACCGTTTAGGAGATTGAGTAAAATGGAGAATAATAGATATTTGAAAATGTGATATATAAACATTTTGTTCGTTTGTACCTTGATCAACTCTTGAGAGTAGACTTATAGGACTTATTTTATGTAAAATGAGGTGCTTACTCCACTGGTGAAAACCCCGATGTCCTATCTTGAACCGTTTAGGAGATTGAGTAAAATGGAGAATAATAGATATTTGAAAATGTGATATATAAACATTTTGTTCGTTTGTACCTTTATCAACTCTTGAGAGTAGACTTATAGGACATATTTTATGTAAAATGAGGTGCTACATCCACTGGTGAATACTGCGATGTCCTATCTTGAACCGTTTAGGAGATCGAGTAAAATGGAGAAAAATAGATATTTGAAAATGTGATATATAAACATTTTATTCGTTTTGACCTTTATCAACTCTTGAAAGTAGACTTATAGGACCTATTTTATGTAAAATGAGGTGCTAAATTTACTGGTGAAAACCGCGATGTCCTATCTTTAACCGTTTAGGAGATCGAGTAAAATGGAGAATAATAGATATTTGAAAATGTGATATATAAACATTTTGTTCGTTTGTACCTTGATCAACTCTTGAGAGTAGACTTATAGGACTTATTTTATGTAAAATGAGGTGCTACATCCACTGGTGATAACTGCGATGTCCTATCTTGAACCGTTTAGGAGATCGAGTAAAATGGATAAAAATAGATATTTGAAAATGTGATATATAAACATTTTATTCGTTTATACCTTTATTAACTCTTGAGAGTAGACTTATAGGACCTATTTTATGTAAAATGAGGTGCTAAATTCACTGGTGAAAACCGCGATGTCCTATCTTTAACCGTTTAGGATATCGAGTAAAATGGAGAATAATAGATATTTTATAATGTGATATATAAACGTTTTATTCGTTTGTACCTTTATCAACTCTTGAAAGTAGACTTATAAGACTTATTTTAAGTAAAATGAGGTGCTAAGTCCAATGGTGAAAACCGCGATGTCCTATCTTCAACCGTTTAGGAGATCGAGTAAAATGGAGGATAATAGATATTTGAAAATGTAATATATAAACATTTTATTTGTTTGTACCTTTATCAACTCTTGAGAGTAGACTAATAGGACTTATTTTATGTAAAATGAGGTGCTAAATCCACTGGTGAAATCCGCGATGTCCTATCTTTAACCGTTTAGGAGATCGAGTAAAATGGAGAATAATAGATATTTGAAAATGTGATATATAAACATTTTATTCGTTTGTACCTTTATCAACTCTAAAGAGTAGACTTATAGAACTTATTTTATGTAAAATGAGGTGCTAAATCCACTGGTGAAAACCGCGATGTCCAAGCTTGATCCGTTTAGGAGATCGAGTAAAATGGATAAAAATAGTTATTTGAAAATGTGATATATAAACATTTTATTCGTTTGTACCTTTATCAACTCTTGAGAGTAGACTTATAGGACTTATTTTATGTAAAATGAGGTGCTAAATCCACTGGTGAAAACCGCGATGTCCTATCTTGATCCGTTTAGGAGATCGAGTAAAATGGATAAAAATAGTTATTTGAAAATGTGATATATAAACATTTTGTTCGTTTGTACCTTGATCAACTCTTGAGAGTAGACTTATAGGACATATTTTATGTAAAATGAGGTGCTAAATCCACTGGTGAAAACCCCGATGTCCAATCTTGAACCGTTTAGGAGATCGAGTAAAATGTAGAATAATAGATATTTGAAAATGTGATATATAAACATTTTGTTCGTTTGTACCATTATCAACTCTTGAGAGTAGACTTATAGGACATATTTTATGTAAAATGAGGTGCTACATCCACTGGTGAAAACAGCGATGTCCTATCTTGAGCCGTTTAGGAGATCGAGTAAAATGGAGAATAATAGATATTTGAAAATGTGATATATAAACATTTTATTCGTTTGTACCTTTATCAACTCTTGAGAGTAGACTTATAGGACTTATTTTATGTAAAATGAGGTGCTAAATCCACTGGTGAAATCCGCGATGTCCTATCTTTAACCGTTTAGGAGATCGAGTAAAATGGAGAATAATAGTTATTTGAAAATGTGATATATAAACATTTTATTCGTTTGTACCTTTATCAACTCTAAAGAGTAGACTTATAGGACTTATTTTATGTAAAATGAGGTGCTAAATCCACTGGTAAAAACCGCGATGTTCTATTTTTAACCTTTTTGGAGATCGAGTAAAATGGATATTAATAGATATTTGAAAATGTGATATATAAACATTTTATTCGTTTGTGCCTTTATCAACTTTTGAGAGTAGACTAATAGGACTTATTATATGTAAAATGAGGTGCTAAATCCACTGGTGAAAACCGCGATGTCCTATCTTTAACCGTTTAGGATATCGAGTAAAATGGATATTAATAGATATTTGAAAATGTGATATACAAACATTTTATTCGTTTGTACCTTTATCAACTCTTGAAAGTAGACTTATAAGACTTATTTTAAGTAAAATGAGGTGCTAAGTCCACTGGTGAAAACCGCGATGTCCTATCTTCAACCGTTTAGGAGATCGAGTAAAATGGAAAATAATAGATATTTGAAAATGTGATATATAAACATTTTGTTCGTTTGTACCTTGATCAACTCTTGAGAGTAGACTTATAGGACTTATTTTATGTAAAATGAGGTGCTTAATCCACTGGTGAAAACCCCGATGTCCTATCTTGAATTGTTTAGGAGATCGAGTAAAATGTAGAATAATAGATATTTGAAAAAGTGATATATAAACATTTTGTTCGTTTGTACCTTTATCAACTCTTGAGAGTAGACTTATAGGACATATTTTATGTAAAATGAGGTGCTACATCCACTGGTGAATACTGCGATGTCCTATCTTGAACCGTTTAGGAGATCGAGTAAAATGGAGAAAAATAGATATTTGAAAATGTGATATATAAACATTTTATTCGTTTTGACCTTTATCAACTCTTGAAAGTAGACTTATAGGACCTATTTTATGTAAAATGAGGTGCTAAATTTACTGGTGAAAACCGCGATGTCCTATCTTTAACCGTTTAGGAGATCGAGTAAAATGGAGAATAATAGATATTTGAAAATGTGATATATAAACATTTTATCCGTTTTTACCTTTATCAACTCTAGAGAGTAGACTTATAGGACTTATTCTATGTAAAATGAGATGCTAAATCCACTGGTGAAAACCGCGATGTCCCAGCTTGATCCGTTTAGGAGATAAAATGGATAA
Source organism: Silvanus unidentatus (assembly GCA_963930825.1). NCBI lineage: Eukaryota > Metazoa > Arthropoda > Insecta > Coleoptera > Silvanidae > Silvanus > Silvanus unidentatus. The sequence goes on along the minus strand of OZ005757.1, from coordinate 16,917,075 downwards.
AAATAGTTATTTGAAAATGTGATATATAAACATTTTATTCGTTTGTACCTTTATCAACTCTTGAGAGTAGACTTATAGGACTTATTTTATGTAAAATGAGGTGCTAAATCCACTGGTGAAAACCGCGATGTCCTATCTTGATCCGTTTAGGAGATCGAGTAAAATGGATAAAAATAGTTATTTGAAAATGTGATATATAAACATTTTGTTCGTTTGTACCTTAATCAACTCTTGAGAGTAGACTTATAGGACTTATTTTATGTAAAATGAGGTGCTAAATCCACTGGTGAAAACCCCGATGTCCAATCTTGAACCGTTTAGGAGATCGAGTAAAATGTACAATAATAGATATTTGAAAATGTGATATATAAATATTTTGTTCGTTTGTACCTTTATCAACTCTTGAGAGTAGACTTATAGGACATATTTTATGTAAAATGAGGTGCTACATCCACTGGTGAAAACAGCGATGTCCTATCTTGAGCCGTTTAGGAGATCGAGTAAAATGGAGAATAATAGATATTTGAAAATGTGATATATAAACATTTTATTCGTTTGTACCTTTATCAACTCTTGAGAGTAGACTTATAGGACTTATTTTATGTAAAATGAGGTGCTAAATCCACTGGTGAAAACCGCGATGTCCTATTTTTAACCTTTTTGGAGATCGAGTAAAATGGAGTATAATAGATATTTGAATATGTGATATATAAACATTTTGTTCGTTTGTACCTTGATCAACTCTTGAGAGTAGACTTATAGGACTTATTTTATGTAAAATGAGGTGCTAAATCCACTGGTGAAAACCGCGATGTCCTATTTTTAACCTTTTTGGAGATCGAGTAAAATGGATATTAATAGATATTTGAAAATGTGATATATAAACATTTTATTCGTTTGTACCTTTATCAACTTTTGAGAGTAGACTAATAGGACTTATTATATGTAAAATGAGGTGCTAAATCCACTGGTGAAAACCGCGATGTCCTATCTTTAACCGTTTAGGATATCGAGTAAAATGGATATTAATAGATATTTGAAAATGTGATATACAAACATTTTATTCGTTTGTACCTTTATCAACTCTTGAGAGTAGACTTATAGGAGTTATTTTATGTAAATTGAGGTGCTAAATCCACTGGTGAAAACCGCGATGTCCTATCTTTAACCGTTTAGGAGATCGAGTAAAATGGAGAATAATAGATATTTGAAAATGTGATATATAAACATTTTATTCGTTTGTACCTTTATCAACTCTAAAGAGTAGACTTATAAAACTTATTTTATGTAAAATGAGGTGCTAAATCCACTGGTGAAAACCGCGATGTCCTATCTTGAACCGTTTAGGAGATTGAGTAAAATGGAGAATAATAGATATTTGAAAATGTGATATATAAACATTTTGTTCGTTTGTACCTTGATCAACTCTTGAGAGTAGACTTATAGGACTTATTTTATGTAAAATGAGGTGCTTAATCCACTGGTGAAAACCCCGATGTCCTATCTTGAACTGTTTAGGAGATTGAGTAAAATGGAGTATAATAGATATTTGAATATGTGATATATAAACATTTTATTCGTGTGTACCTTTATCAACTCTTAAGAGTAGACTTATAGAACTTATTTTATGTAAAATGAGGTGCTAAATCCACTGGTGAAAACCGCGATGTTCTATCTTGAACCGTTTAGGAGATCGAGTAAAATGGAGAATAATAGATATTTGAAAATGTGATATATAAACATTTTGTTCGTTTGTACCTTGATCAACCCTTGAGAGTAGACTTATAGGACTTATTTTATGTAAAATGAGGTGCTAAATCCACTGGTGAAAACCCCGATGTCCAATCTTAAACCGTTTAGGAGATCGAGTAAAATGTAGAATAATAGATATTTGAAAATGTGATATATAAACATTTTGTTCGTTTGTACCTTGATCAACTTTTGAGAGTAGACTTATAGGACCTATTTTATGTAAAATGAGGTGCTAAATCCACTGGTGAAAACCGCGATGTCCTATCTTTAACCGTTTAGGAGATCGAGTAAAATGGATATTAATAGATATTTGTGAAAATATGATATATAAACATTTTATTCGTTTGTACCTTTATCAACTTTTGAGAGTAGACTAATAGGACTTATTATATGTAAAATGAGGTGCTAAATCCACTGGTAAAAACCGCGATGTCCTATCTTTAACCGTTTAGGATATCGCGTAAAATGGATATTAATAGATATTTGAAAATGTGATATACAAACATTATATTCGTTTGTACCTTTATCAACACTTGAAAGTAGACTTATAGGAGTTATTTTATGTAAAATGAGGTGCTAAATCCACTGGTGAAAACCGCGATGTCCTATCTTTAACCGTTTAGGAGATCGAGTAAAATGGAGAATAATAGATATTTTATAATGTGATATATAAACGTTTTATTCGTTTGTACCTTTATCAACTCTTGAAAGTAGACTTATAAGACTTATTTTAAGTAAAATGAGGTGCTAAGTCCACTGGTAAAAACCGCGATGTCCTATCTTCAACCGTTTAGGAGATCGAGTAAAATGGAGAATAATAGATATTTGAAAATGTAATATATAAACATTTTATTCGTTTGTACCTATATCAACTCTTGAGAGTAGACTAATAGGACTTATTTTATGTAAAATGAGGTGCTAAATCCACTGGTGAAAACCGCGATGTCCTATCTTGAACCGTTTAGGAGATTGAGTAAAATGGAGAATAATAGATATTTGAAAATGTGATATATAAATATTTTGTTCGTTTGTACCTTGATCAACTCTTGAGAGTAGACTTATAGGACTTATTTTATGTAAAATGAGGTGCTTAATCCACTGGTGAAAACCCCGATGTCCTATCTTGAACTGTTTAGGAGATTGAGTAAAATGGAGAATAATAGATATTTGAAAATGTGATATATAAACATTTTGTTCGTTTGTACCTTTATCAACTCTTGAGAGTAGACTTATAGGACATATTTTATGTAAAATGAGGTGCTACATCCACTGGTGAATACTGCGATGTCCTATCTTGAACCGTTTAGGAGATCGAGTAAAATGGAGAAAAATAGATATTTGAAAATGTGATATATAAACATTTTATTCGTTTTGACCTTTATCAACTCTTGAAAGTAGACTTATAGGACCTATTTTATGTAAAATGAGGTGCTAAATTTACTGGTGAAAACCGCGATGTCCTATCTTTAACCGTTTAGGAGATCGAGTAAAATGGAGAATAATAGATATTTGAAAATGTGATATATAAACATTTTATCCGTTTTTACCTTTATCAACTCTAGAGAGTAAACTTATAGGACTTATTTTATGTAAAATGAGATGCTAAATCCACTGGTGAAAACCGCGATGTCCTATCTTGATCCGTTTAGGAGATCGAGTAAAATGGATAAAAATAGTTATTTGAAAATGTGATATATAAACATTTTATTCGTTTGTACTTTTATCAACTCTTGAGAGTAGACTTATAGGACTTATTTTATGTAAAATGAGGTGCTAAATCCACTGGTGAAAACCGCGATGTCCTATCTTGATCCGTTTAGGAGATCGAGTAAAATGGATAAAAATAGTTATTTGAAAATGTGATATATAAACATTTCGTTCGTTTGTACCTTGATCAACTCTTGAGAGTAGACTTATAGGACTTATTTTATGTAAAATGAGGTGCTAAATCCACTGGTGAAAACCGCGTTGTCCTATTTTTAACCTTTTTGGAGATCGAGTAAAATGGAGAATAATAGATATTTGAAAATGTGATATATAAACATTTTGATGGTTTGTACCTTGATCAACTCTTGAGAGTAGACTTATAGGACTTATTTTATGTAAAATGAGGTGCTAAGTCCACTGGTGAAAACCGCGATGTCCTATCTTCAACCGTTTAGGAGATCGAGTAAAATGGAGAATAATAGATATTTGAAAATGTAATATATAAACATTTTATTCGTTTGTACCTATATCAACTCTTGAGAGTAGACTAATAGGACTTATTTTATGTAAAATGAGGTGCTAAATCCACTGGTGAAATCCGCGATGTCCTATCTTTAACCGTTTAGGAGATCGAGTAAAATGGAGAATAATAGATATTTGAAAATGTGATATATAAACATTTTATTCGTTTGTACCTTTATCAACTCTAAAGAGTAGACTTATAGAACTTATTTTATGTAAAATGAGGTGCTAAATCCACTGGTGAAAACCGCGATGTCCTATCTTGAACCGTTTAGGAGATTGAGTAAAATGGAGAATAATAGATATTTGAAAATGTGATATATAAACATTTTGTTCGTTTGTACCTTGATCAACTCTTGAGAGTAGACTTATAGGACTTATTTTATGTAAAATGAGGTGCTTACTCCACTGGTGAAAACCCCGATGTCCTATCTTGAACCGTTTAGGAGATTGAGTAAAATGGAGAATAATAGATATTTGAAAATGTGATATATAAACATTTTGTTCGTTTGTACCTTTATCAACTCTTGAGAGTAGACTTATAGGACATATTTTATGTAAAATGAGGTGCTACATCCACTGGTGAATACTGCGATGTCCTATCTTGAACCGTTTAGGAGATCGAGTAAAATGGAGAAAAATAGATATTTGAAAATGTGATATATAAACATTTTATTCGTTTTGACCTTTATCAACTCTTGAAAGTAGACTTATAGGACCTATTTTATGTAAAATGAGGTGCTAAATTTACTGGTGAAAACCGCGATGTCCTATCTTTAACCGTTTAGGAGATCGAGTAAAATGGAGAATAATAGATATTTGAAAATGTGATATATAAACATTTTATCCGTTTTTACCTTTATCAACTCTAGAGAGTAAACTTATAGGACTTATTTTATGTAAAATGAGATGCTAAATCCACTGGTGAAAACCGCGATGTCCTAGCTTGATCCGTTTAGGAGATCGAGTAAAATGGATAAAAATAGTTATTTGAAAATGTGATATATAAACATTTTATTCGTTTGTACCTTTATCAACTCTTGAGAGTAGACTTATAGGACTTATTTTATGTAAAATGAGGTGCTAAATCCACTGGTGAAAACCGCGATGTCCTATCTTGATCCGTTTAGGAGATCGAGTAAAATGGATAAAAATAGTTATTTGAAAATGTGATATATAAACATTTTGTTCGTTTGTACCTTGATCAACTCTTGAGAGTAGACTTATAGGACTTATTTTATGTAAAATGAGGTGCTAAATCCACTGGTGAAAACCGCGTTGTCCTATTTTTAACCTTTTTGGAGATCGAGTAAAATGGAGAATATTAGATATTTGAAAATGTGATATATAAACATTTTGATCGTTTGTACCTTGATCAACTCTTGAGAGTAGACTTATAGGACTTATTTTATGTAAAATGAGGTGCTAAATCCACTGGTGAAAACCCCAATGTCCAATCTTAAACCGTTTAGGAGATCGAGTAAAATATAGAATAATAGATATTTGAAAATGTGATATATAAACATTTTGTTCGTTTGTACCTTTATCAACTCTTGAGAGTAGACTTATTGGACATATTTTATGTAAAATGAGGTGCTACATCCACTGGTGAAAACAGCGATGTCCTATCTTGAACCGTTTAGGAGATCGAGTAAAATGGAGAAAAATAGATATTTGAAAATGTGATATATAAACATTTTATTCGTTTTTACCTTTATCAACTCTTGAAAGTAGACTTATAGGACCTATTTTATGTAAAATGAGGTGCTAAATTCACTGGTGAAAACCGCGATGTCCTATCTTTAACCGTTTAGGAGATCGAGTAAAATGGAGAATAATAGATATTTGATAATGTGATATATAAACATTTTATTCGTTTGTACCTTTATCAACTCTTGAGAGTAGACTTATAAGACTTATTTCATGTAAAATGAAGTGCTAAATGTACTGGGGAAAACCACGATGTCCTATCTTTAACCGTTTAGGAGATCGAGTAAAATGGAGAATAATAGATATTTGAAAATGTGATATATAAACATTTTATTCGTTTTGACCTTTATCAACTCTTGAGAGTAGACTCATAGGACCTATTTTATGTAAAATGAGGTGCTAAATCCACTGGTGAAAACCGCGATGTCCTATCATGAACCGTTTAGGAGATCGAGTAAAATGGAGAAAAATAGATATTTGAAAATGTGATATATAAACATTTTATTCGTTTTTACCTTTATCAACTCTTGAGAGTAGACTTATAGGACCTATTTTATGTAAAATGAGGTGCTAAATCCACTGGTGAAAACCTCGATGTATTATCTTTAACCGTTTAGGAGATCGTGTAAAATGGAGAATAATATATATTTGAAAATGTGATATATAAACATTTTATTCGTTTTTACTTTTATCAACTCTTGAGAGTAGACTTATAGGACATATTTTATGTAAAATGAGGTGCTAAATCCACTGGTGAAAACCGCGATGTCCTATCTTTAACCGTTTAGGAGATCGAGTAAAATGGATATTAATAGATATTTGAAAATGTGATATATAAACATTTTATTCGTTTGTACCTTTATCAACTTTTGAGAGTAGACTAATAGGACTTATTATATGTAAAATGAGGTGCTAAATCCACTGGTGAAAACCGCGATGTCCTATCTTTAACCGTTTAGGATATCGAGTAAAATGGATATTAATAGATATTTGAAAATGTGATATACAAACATTTTATTCGTTTGTACCTTTATCAACTCTTGAAAGTAGACTTATAGGAGTTATTTTATGTAAAATGAGGTGCTAAATCCACTGGTGAAAACCGCGAGGTCCTATCTTTAACCGTTTAGGAGATCGAGTAAAATGGAGAATAATAGATATTTGATAATGTGATATATAAACATTTTATTCGTTTGTACCTATATCAACTCTAGAGAGTAAACTTATAGGACTTATTTTATGTAAAATGAGGTGCTAAATCCACTGGTGAAATCCGCGATGTCCTATCTTTAACCGTTTAGGAGATCGAGTAAAATGGAGAATAATAGATATTTGAAAATGTGATATATAAACATTTTATTCGTTTGTACCTTTATCAACTCTAAAGAGTAGACTTATAAAACTTATTTTATGTAAAATGAGGTGCTAAATCCACTGGTGAAAACCGCGATGTCCTATCTTGAACCGTTTAGGAGATTGAGTAAAATGGAGAATAATAGATATTTGAAAATGTGATATATAAACATTTTGTTCGTTTGTACCTTGATCAACTCTTGAGAGTAGACTTATAGGACTTATTTTATGTAAAATGAGGTGCTTAATCCACTGGTGAAAACCCCGATGTCCTATCTTGAACTGTTTAGGAGATTGAGTAAAATGGAGAATAATAGATATTTGAAAATGTGATATATAAACATTTTGTTCGTTTGTACCTTTATCAACTCTTGAGAGTAGACTTATAGGACATATTTTATGTAAAATGAGGTGCTACATCCACTGGTGAATACTGCGATGTCCTATCTTGAACCGTTTAGGAGATCGAGTAAAATGGAGAAAAATAGATATTTGAAAATGTGATATATAAACATTTTATTCGTTTTGACCTTTATCAACTCTTGAAAGTAGACTTATAGGACCTATTTTATGTAAAATGAGGTGCTAAATTTACTGGTGAAAACCGCGATGTCCTATCTTTAACCGTTTAGGAGATCGAGTAAAATGGAGAATAATAGATATTTGAAAATGTGATATATAAACATTTTATCCGTTTTTACCTTTATCAACTCTAGAGAGTAAACTTATAGGACTTATTTTATGTAAAATGAGATGCTAAATCCACTGGTGAAAACCGCGATGTCCTATCTTGATCCGTTTAGGAGATCGAGTAAAATGGATAAAAATAGTTATTTGAAAATGTGATATATAAACATTTTATTCGTTTGTACTTTTATCAACTCTTGAGAGTAGACTTATAGGACTTATTTTATGTAAAATGAGGTGCTAAATCCACTGGTGAAAACCGCGATGTCCTATCTTGATCCGTTTAGGAGATCGAGTAAAATGGATAAAAATAGTTATTTGAAAATGTGATATATAAACATTTTGTTCGTTTGTACCTTGATCAACTCTTGAGAGTAGACTTATAGGACTTATTTTATGTAAAATGAGGTGCTAAATCCACTGGTGAAAACCGCGTTGTCCTATTTTTAACCTTTTTGGAGATCGAGTAAAATGGAGAATAATAGATATTTGAAAATGTGATATATAAACATTTTGATGGTTTGTACCTTGATCAACTCTTGAGAGTAGACTTATAGGACTTATTTTATGTAAAATGAGGTGCTAAGTCCACTGGTGAAAACCGCGATGTCCTATCTTCAACCGTTTAGGAGATCGAGTAAAATGGAGAATAATAGATATTTGAAAATGTAATATATAAACATTTTATTCGTTTGTACCTATATCAACTCTTGAGAGTAGACTAATAGGACTTATTTTATGTAAAATGAGGTGCTAAATCCACTGGTGAAATCCGCGATGTCCTATCTTTAACCGTTTAGGAGATCGAGTAAAATGGAGAATAATAGATATTTGAAAATGTGATATATAAACATTTTATTCGTTTGTACCTTTATCAACTCTAAAGAGTAGACTTATAGAACTTATTTTATGTAAAATGAGGTGCTAAATCCACTGGTGAAAACCGCGATGTCCTATCTTGAACCGTTTAGGAGATTGAGTAAAATGGAGAATAATAGATATTTGAAAATGTGATATATAAACATTTTGTTCGTTTGTACCTTGATCAACTCTTGAGAGTAGACTTATAGGACTTATTTTATGTAAAATGAGGTGCTTACTGCACTGGTGAAAACCCCGATGTCCTATCTTGAACCGTTTAGGAGATTGAGTAAAATGGAGAATAATAGATATTTGAAAATGTGATATATAAACATTTTATTCGTTTGTACCTTTATCAACTCTTGAGAGTAGACTTATAGGACATATTTTATGTAAAATGAGGTGCTACATCCACTGGTGAATACTGCGATGTCCTATCTTGAACCGTTTAGGAGATCGAGTAAAATGGAGAAAAATAGGTATTTGAAAATGTGATATATAAACATTTTATTCGTTTTTACCTTTATCAACTCTTGAGAGTAGACTTATAGGACCTATTTTATGTAAAATGAGGTGCTAAATCCACTGGTGAAAACCTCGATGTATTATCTTTAACCGTTTAGGAGATCGAGTAAAATGGAGAATAATATATATTTGAAAATGTGATATATAAACATTTTATACGTTTGTACCTTTATCAACTCTTGAGAGAAGACGTATAAGACTTATTTTATGTAAAATGAGGTGCTAAATCTACTGGTGAAAACTGCGATGTCCTATCTTCAACCGTTTAGGAGATCGAGTAAAATGGAGAATAATAGATATTTGAAAATGTGATATATAAACATTTTATTCGTTTTTACCTTTATCAACTCTTGAGAGTAGACTTATAGGACCTATTTTATGTAAAATGAGGTGCTAAATCCACTGGTGAAAACCGAGATGTCCTATCTTTAACCGTTTAGGAGATCGAGTAAAATGGAGAAAAATAGATATTTGAATATGTGATAAATAAACATTTTATTCGTTTGTACCTTCATCAACTCTTAAGAGTAGACTTATAGAACTTATTTTATGTAAAATGAGGTGCTAAATCCACTGGTGAAAACCGCGATGTCCTCTCTTGAACCGTTTAGGAGATCGAGTAAAATGGAGAATAATAGATATTTGAAAATGTGATATATAAACATTTTGTTCGTTTTTACCTTTATCAACTCTTGAAAGTAGACATATAGGACCTATTTTATGTAAAATGAGGTGCTAAATTCACTGGTGAAAACCGCGATGTCCTATCTGTAACCGTTTAGAAGATCGAGTAAAATGGAGAATAATAGATATTTGATAATGTGATATATAAACATTTTATTCGTTTGTACCTTTATCAATTCTTGAGAGTAGACTTATAAGACTTATTTCATGTAAAATGAGGTGCTAAATGTACTGGTCAAAACCGCGATGTTCTATCTTTAACCGTTTAGGAGATCGAGTAAAATGGAGAATAATAGATATTTGAAAATGTGATATATAAACATTTTATTCGTTTTTACCTTTATCAACTCTTGAGAGTAGACTTATACGACCTATTTTATGTGAAATGAGGGGCTAAATCCACTGGTGAAAACCGCGATGTCCTATCTTGAACCGTTTAGGAGATCGAGTAAAATGGATAAAAATAGTTATTTGAAAATGTGATATATAAACATTTTATTCGTTTGTACCTTTATCAACATTTGAGAGTAGACTTATACGACCTATTTTATGTGAAATGAGGGGCTAAATCCACTGGTGAAAACCGCGATGTCCTATCTTGAACCGTTTAGGAGATCGAGTAAAATGGAAAATAATAGAAATTTGAAAATGTGATATATAAACATTTTATTCGTTTTTACCTTTATCAACTTTTGAGAGTAGACTTATAGGACCTATTTTATGTAAAATGAAGTGCTAAATCCACTGGTGATAACCTCGATGTCCTATCTTTAACCGTTAAGGAGATCGAGTAAAATGGAGAAAAATAGATATTTGAAAATGTGATATATAAACATTTTATTCGTTTGTACCTTTATCAACTCTTGAGAGTAGACTTATAGGACCTATTTTATGTAGAATGAGGTGCTAAATTCACTGGTGAAAACCGCGATGTCCTATCTCTAACCGTTTAGGAGATCGAGTAAAATGGAGAATAATAGATATTTGATAATGTGATATATAAACATTTTATTCGTTTGTACCTTTATCAACTCTTGAGAGTAGACTTATAAGACTTATTTCATGTAAAATGAGGTGCTAAATGTGCTGGTCAAAACCGCGATGTTCTATCTTTAACCGTTTAGGAGATCGAGTAAAATGGAGAATAATAGATATTTGAAAATGTGATATATAAACATTTTATTCGTTTTTACCTTTTTCAACTCTTGAGAGTAGACTTATAGGACCTATTTTATGTAGAATGAGGTGCTAAATTCACTGGTGAAAACCGCGATGTCCTATCTCTAACCGTTTAGGAGATCGAGTAAAATGGAGAATAATAGATATTTGATAATGTGATATATAAACATTTTATTTCTTTGTACCTTTATCAACTCTTGAGAGTAGACTTATAAGACTTATTTCATGTAAAACGAGGTGCTAAATCTACTGGTGAAAACCGCGTTGTCCTATCTTTAACCGTTTAGGAGATCGAGTAAAATGGAGAATAATAGATATTTGAAAATGTGATATATAAACAGTTTATTCGTTTGTACCTTTATCAACTTTTGAGAGTAGACTTATAGGACCTACTTTATGTAAAATGAGGTGCTAAATCCACTGGTGAAAACCGCGATGTCCTATCTTTAACCGTTTAGGAGATCGAGTAAAATGGAGAATAATTGAAATTTGAAAATGTGATATATAAACATTTTATTCGTTTGTACCTTTATCAACTCTTGAGAGTAGACTTATAGGAGTTATTTTATGTAAAATGAGGTGCTAAATCCACTGGTGAAAACCGCGATGTCCTATCTTTAACCGTTTAGGAGATCGAGTAAAATGGAGAGTAATAGATATTTTATAATGTGATATATAAACATTTTATTCGTTTGTACCTTTGTCAACTCTTGAGAGTAGACTTATAAGACTTATTTTAAGTAAAATGAGGTGCTAAGTCCACTGGTGAAAACCGCGATGTCCTATCTTCAACCGTTTAGGAGATCGAGTAAAATGGAGAATAATAGATATTTGAAAATGTAATATATAATCATTTTATTCGTTTGTACCTTTATCAACTCTTGAGAGTAGACTAATTGGACTTATTTTATGTAAAATGAGGTGCTAAATCCACTGGTGAAATCCGTGATGTCCTATCTTTAACCGTTTAGGAGATCGAGTAAAATGGAGAATAATAAATATTTGAAAATGTGATATATAAACATTTTATTCGTTTGTACCTTTATCAACTTTTGAGAGTAGACTTATAGGACCTATTTTATGTAAAATGAGGTGCTAAATCCACTGGTGAAAACCGCGATGTCCTATCTTTAACCGTTTAGGAGATCAAGTAAAATGGAGAATAATTGATATTTGATATTGTGATATATAAACATTTTATTCGTTTGTACCTTTATCAACTCTTGAGAGTAGACTTATAAGACTTATTTTATGTAAAATGAGGTGCTAAATCCACTGGTGAAATCCGCGATGTCCTATCTTTAACCGTTTAGGAGATCGAGTAAAATGGAGAATAATAGATATTTGAAAATGTGATATATAAACATTTTATTCGTTTGTACCTTTATCAACTCTAAAGTGTAGACTTATAGAACTTATTTTATGTAAAATTAGGTGCTAATTCCACTGGTGAAAACCGCAATGTCCTATCTTGAACCGTTTAGGAGATTGAGTAAAATGGAGAATAATAGATATTTGAAAATGTGATATATAAACATTTTGTTCGTTTGTACCTTGATCAACTCTTGAGAGTAGACTTATAGGATTAATTTTATGTAGAATGAGGTGCTAAATCCACTGGTGAAATCCGCGATGTTCTATCTTTAACCGTTTAGGAGATCGAGAAAAATGGAGAATAATAGATATTTGAAAATGTGATATATAAACATTTTATTCTTTTGTACCTTTATCAACTCTAAAGAGTAGACTTATAGAACTTATTTTATGTAAAATGAGGTGCTAAATCCACTGGTGAAAACTGCGATGTCCTATCATGAACCGTTTAGGAGATTGAGTAAAATGGAGAATAATAGATATTTGAAAATGTGATATATAAACATTTTGTTCGTTTGTACCTTGATCAACTCTTGAGAGTAGACTTATAGGACTTATTTTATGTAAAATGAGGTGCTAAATCCACTGGTGAAATCCGCGATGTCCTATCTTTAACCGTTTAGGAGATCGAGTAAAATGTAGGATAATAGATATTTGAAAATGTGATATATATACATTTTGTTCGTTTGTTCCTTTATCAACTCTTGAGAGTAGACTTATAGGACATATTTTATGTAAAATGAGGTGCTACATCCACTGGTGATAACTGCGATGTCCTATCTTGAACCGTTTAGGAGATCGAGTAAAATGGATAAAAATAGATATTTGAAAATGTGATATATAAACATTTTATTCGTTTTTACCTTTATCAACTCTTGAGAGTAGACTTATAGGACCTATTTTATGTAAAATGAGGTGCTAAATTCACTGGTGAAAACGGCGATGTCCTATCTTTAACCGTTTAGGAGATCGAGTAAATTGGAGAATAATAGATATTTGATAATGTGATATATAAACATTTTATTCGTTTGTACCTTAATCATCTCTAAAGAGTAGACTTATAGGACATATTTTATATAAAATGAGGTGCTACATCCACTGGTGATAACTGCGATGTCCTATCTTGAACCGTTTAGGAGATCGAGTAAAATGGATAAAAATAGATATTTGAAAATGTGATATATAAACATTTTATTCGTTTTTACCTTTATCAACTCTTGAGAGTAGACTTATAGAACTTATTTTATGTAAAATAAGGTGCTAAATCCACTGGTGAAAACCGCGATGTCCTATCTTTAACCGTTTAGGAGATCGAGTAAAATGGAGAATAATAGATATTTTATAATGTGATATATAAACATTTTATTCGTTTGTACCTTTGTCAACTCTTGAGAGTAGACTTATAAGACTTATTTTAAGTAAAATGAGGTGCTAAGTCCACTGGTGAAAACCGCGATGTCCTATCTTCAACCGTTTAGGAGATCGAGTAAAATGGAGAATAATAGATATTTGAAAATGTAATATATAATCATTTTATTCGTTTGTACCTTTATCAACTCTTGAGAGTAGACTAATAGGACTTATTTTATGTAAAATGAGGTGCTAAATCCACTGGTGAAATCCGTGATGTCCTATCTTTAACCGTTTAGGAGATCGAGTAAAATGGAGAATAATAAATATTTGAAAATGTGATATATAAACATTTTATTCGTTTGTACCTTTATCAACTTTTGAGAGTAGACTTATAGGACCTATTTTATGTAAAATGAAGTGCTAAATCCACTGGTGAAAACCGCGATGTCCTATCTTTAACCGTTTAGGAGATCGAGTAAAATGTAGAATAATAGATATTTGAAAATGTGATATATATACATTTTGTTCGTTTGTTCCTTTATCAACTCTTGAGAGTAGACTTATAGGACATATTTTATGTAAAATGAGGTGCTACACCCACTGGTGATAACTGCGATGTCCTATCTTGAACCGTTTAGGAGATCGAGTAAAATGGATAAAAATAGATATTTGATAATGTGATATATAAACATTTTATTCGTTTTTACCTTTATCAACTCTTGAGAGTAGACTTATAGGACCTATTTTATGTAAAATGAGGTGCTAAATTCACTGGTGAAAACCGCGATGTCCTATCTTTAACCGTTTAGGAGATCGAGTAAATTGGAGAATAATAGATATTTGATAATGTGATATATAAACATTTTATTCGTTTGTACCTTTATCAACTTTTGAGAGTAGACTTATAGGACCTATTTTATGTAAAATGAGGTGCTAAATCCACTGGTGAAAACCGCGATGTCCTATCTTTAACCGTTTAGGAGATCAAGTAAAATGGAGAATAATTGATATTTGATAATGTGATATATAAACATTTTATTCGTTTGTACCTTTATCAACTCTTGAGAGTAGACTTATAAGACTTATTTCATGTAAAATGAGGTGCTAAATCTACTGGTGAAAACCGCGATGTCCTATTTTTAACCGATTAAGAGATCGAGTAAAATGGAAAATAATAGATATTTGAAAATGTGATATATAAACATTTTGTTCGTTTGTACCTTTATCAACACTAAAGAGTAGACTTATAGGACTTATTTTATGTAAAATGAGGTGCTAAATCCACTGGTGAAATCCGCGATGTCCTATCTTTAACCGTTTAGGAGATCGAGTAAAATGGAGAATAATAGATATTTGAAAATGTGATATATAAACATTTTATTCGTTTGTACCTACATCAACTCTAAAGAGTAGACTTATAGAACTTATTTTATGTAAAATTAGGTGCTAATTCCACTGGTGAAAACCGCGATGTCCTATCTTGAACCGTTTAGGAGATTGAGTAAAATGGAGAATAATAGATATTTGAAAATGTGATATATAAACATTTTGTTCGTTTGTACCTTGATCAACTCTTGAGAGTAGACTTATAGGATTAATTTTATGTAAAATGAGGTGCTAAATCCACTGGTGAAATCCGCGATGTCCTATCTTTAACCGTTTAGGAGATCGAGAAAAATGGAGAATAATAGATATTTGAAAATGTGATATATAAACATTTTATTCATTTGTACCTTTATCAACTCTAAAGAGTAGACTTATAGAACTTATTTTATGTAAAATGAGGTGCTAAATCCACTGGTGAAAACCGCGATGTCCTATCATGAACCGTTTAGGAGATTGAGTAAAATGGAGAATAATAGATATTTGAAAATGTGATATATAAACATTTTGTTCGTTTGTACCTTGATCAACTCTTGAGAGTAGACTTATAGGACTTATTTTATGTAAAATGAGGTGCTAAATCCACTGGTGAAAACCGCGATGTCCTATCATGAACCGTTTAGGAGATCGAGTAAAATGGATAAAAATAGATATTTGAAAATGTGATATATAAACATTTTATTCGTTTTTACCTTTATTAACTCTTGAGAGTAGACTTATAGGACCTGTTTTATGTAAAATGAGGTGCTAAATTCACTGGTGAAAACCGCGATGTCCTATCTTTAACCGTTTAGGAGATCGAGTAAATTGGAGAATAATAGATATTTGATAATGTGATATATAAACATTTTATACGTTTGTACCTTTATCAACACTTGAGGGTAGACTTATAAGACTTATTTCATGAAAAATTAGGTGCTAAATCTACTGGTGAAAACCGCGATATCCTATCTTTAACCGTTTATGAGATCGAGTAAAATGGAGAATAATAGATATTTGAAAATGTGATATATAGACATTTTGTTCGTTTGTACCTTGATCAACTCTTGAGAGTAGACTTATAGGACTTATTTTATGTAAAATGAGGTGCTAAATCCACTGGTGAAATCCGCGATGTCCTATCTTGAACCGTTTAGGAGATCGAGTAAAATGTAGAATAATAGATATTTGAAAATGTGAAATATAAACATTTTGTTCGTTTGTACCTTTATCAACTCTTGAGAGTAGACTTATAGGACATATTTTATGTAAAATGAGGTGCTACATCCACTGGTGAAAACTGCGATGTCCTATCTTGAACCGTTTAGGAGATCGAGTAAAATGGATATTAATAGATATTTGAAAATGTGATATATAAACATTTTATTCGTTTTGACCTTAATCAACTCTTGAAAGTTGACTTATAGGACCTATTTTATGTAAAATGAGGTGCTAAATCCACTGGTGAAAACCGCGATGTCCTATCTTTAACCGTTTAGGAGATCGAGTAAAATGGATATTAATAGATATTTGAAAATGTGATATATAAACATTTTATTCGTTTGTACCTATATCAACTTTTGAGAGTAGACTAATAGGACTTATTATATGTAAAATGAGGTGCTAAATCCACTGGTGAAAACCGCGATGTCCTATCTTTAACCGTTTAGGATATCGAGTAAAATGGATATTAATAGATATTTGAAAATGTGATATACAAACATTTTATTCGTTTGTACCTTTATTAACTCTTGAGAGTAGACTTATAGGACCTATTTTATGTAAAATGAGGTGCTAAATTCACTGGTGAAAACCGCGATGTCCTATCTTTAACCGTTTAGGAGATCGAGTAAATTGGAGAATAATAGATATTTGATAATGTGATATATAAACATTTTATACGTTTGTACCTTTATCAACACTTGAGGGTAGACTTATAAGACTTATTTCATGAAAAATTAGGTGCTAAATCTACTGGTGAAAACCGCGATATCCTATCTTTAACCGTTTATGAGATCGAGTAAAATGGAGAATAATAGGTATTTGAAAATGTGATATATAAACATTTTATTCGTTTGCACCTTTATCAACTCTAAAGAGTAGACTTATAGGACTCATTTTATGTAAAATGAGGTGCTAAATCCACTGGTGAAATCCGCGATGTCCTCTCTTGAACCGTTTAGGAGATCGAGTAAAATGGAAAATAATAGATATTTGAAAATGTGATATATAGACATTTTGTTCGTTTGTACCTTGATCAACTCTTGAGAGTAGACTTATAGGACTTATTTTATGTAAAATGAGGTGCTAAATCCACTGGTGAAATCCGCGATGTCCTATCTTGAACCGTTTAGGAGATCGAGTAAAATGTAGAATAATAGATATTTGAAAATGTGAAATATAAACATTTTGTTCGTTTGTACCTTTATCAACTCTTGAGAGTAGACTTATAGGACATATTTTATGTAAAATGAGGTGCTACATCCACTGGTGAAAACTGCGATGTCCTATCTTGAACCGTTTAGGAGATCGAGTAAAATGGATATTAATAGATATTTGAAAATGTGATATATAAACATTTTATTCGTTTTGACCTTAATCAACTCTTGAAAGTTGACTTATAGGACCTATTTTATGTAAAATGAGGTGCTAAATCCACTGGTGAAAACCGCGATGTCCTATCTTTAACCGTTTAGGAGATCGAGTAAAATGGATATTAATAGATATTTGAAAATGTGATATATAAACATTTTATTCGTTTGTACCTTTATCAACTTTTGAGAGTAGACTAATAGGACTTATTATATGTAAAATGAGGTGCTAAATCCACTGGTGAAAACCGCGATGTCCTATCTTTAACCGTTTAGGATATCGAGTAAAATGGATATTAATAGATATTTGAAAATGTGATATACAAACATTTTATTCGTTTGTACCTTTATCAACTTTTGAGAGTAGACTTATAGGAGTTATTTTATGTAAAATGAGGTGCTAAATCCACTGGTGAAATTCGCGATGTCCTATCATGAACCGTTTAGGAGATCGAGTAAAATGGATAAAAATAGATATTTGAAAATGTGATATATAAACATTTTATTCGTTTTTACCTTTATTAACTCTTGAGAGTAGACTTATAGGACCTATTTTATGTAAAATGAGGTGCTAAATTCACTGGTGAAAACCGCGATGTCCTATCTTTAACCGTTTAGGAGATCGAGTAAATTGGAGAATAATAGATATTTGATAATGTGATATATAAACATTTTATACGTTTGTACCTTTATCAACACTTGAGGGTAGACTTATAAGACTTATTTCATGAAAAATTAGGTGCTAAATCTACTGGTGAAAACCGCGATATCCTATCTTTAACCATTTATGAGATCGAGTAAAATGGAGAATAATAGATATTTGAAAATGTGATATATAAACATTTTATTCGTTTGCACCTTTATCAACTCTAAAGAGTAGACTTATAGGACTCATTTTATGTAAAATGAGGTGCTAAATCCACTGGTGAAATCCGCGATGTCCTCTCTTGAACCGTTTAGGAGATCGAGTAAAATGGAAAATAATAGATATTTGAAAATGTGATATATAGACATTTTGTTCGTTTGTACCTTGATCAACTCTTGAGAGTAGACTTATAGGACTTATTTTATGTAAAATGAGGTGCTAAATCCACTGGTGAAATCCGCGATGTCCTATCTTGAACCGTTTAGGAGATCGAGTAAAATGTAGAATAATAGATATTTGAAAATGTGAAATATAAACATTTTGTTCGTTTGTACCTTTATCAACTCTTGAGAGTAGACTTATAGGACATATTTTATGTAAAATGAGGTGCTAAATCCACTGGTGAAAACCGCGATGTCCTATCTTTAACCGTTTAGGAGATCGAGTAAAATGGATATTAATAGATATTTGAAAATGTGATATATAAACATTTTATTCGTTTGTACCTTTATCAACTTTTGAGAGTAGACTAATAGGACTTATTATATGTAAAATGAGGTGCTAAATCCACTGGTGAAAACCGCGATGTCCTATCTATAACCGTTTAGGATATCGAGTAAAATGGATATTAATAGATATTTGAAAATGTGATATACAAACATTTTATTCGTTTGTACCTTTATTAACTCTTGAGAGTAGACTTATAGGACCTATTTTATGTAAAATGAGGTGCTAAATTCACTGGTGAAAACCGCGATGTCCTATCTTTAACCGTTTAGGAGATCGAGTAAATTGGAGAATAATAGATATTTGATAATGTGATATATAAACATTTTATACGTTTGTACCTTTATCAACACTTGAGGGTAGACTTATAAGACTTATTTCATGAAAAATTAGGTGCTAAATCTACTGGTGAAAACCGCGATATCCTATCTTTAACCGTTTATGAGATCGAGTAAAATGGAGAATAATAGGTATTTGAAAATGTGATATATAAACATTTTATTCGTTTGCACCTTTATCAACTCTAAAGAGTAGACTTATAGGACTCATTTTATGTAAAATTAGGTGCTAAATCCACTGGTGAAAACCGCGATGTCCTATCTTTAACCGTTTAGGAGATCGAGTAAAATGGATATTAATAGATATTTGAAAATGTGATATATAAACATTTTATTCGTTTGTACCTTTATCAACTTTTGAGAGTAGACTAATAGGACTTATTATATGTAAAATGAGGTGCTAAATCCACTGGTGAAATCCGCGATGTCCTATCTTTAACCGTTTAGGAGATCGAGTAAAATGGAGAATAATAGATATTTGAAAATGTGATATATAAACATTTTATTCGTTTGTACCTTTATCAACTCTAAAGTGTAGACTTATAGAACTTATTTTATGTAAAATTAGGTGCTAATTCCACTGGTGAAAACCGCAATGTCCTATCTTGAACCGTTTAGGAGATTGAGTAAAATGGAGAATAATAGATATTTGAAAATGTGATATATAAACATTTTGTTCGTTTGTACCTTGATCAACTCTTGAGAGTAGACTTATAGGATTAATTTTATGTAGAATGAGGTGCTAAATCCACTGGTGAAATCCGCGATGTTCTATCTTTAACCGTTTAGGAGATCGAGAAAAATGGAGAATAATAGATATTTGAAAATGTGATATATAAACATTTTATTCTTTTGTACCTTTATCAACTCTAAAGAGTAGACTTATAGAACTTATTTTATGTAAAATGAGGTGCTAAATCCACTGGTGAAAACTGCGATGTCCTATCATGAACCGTTTAGGAGATTGAGTAAAATGGAGAATAATAGATATTTGAAAATGTGATATATAAACATTTTGTTCGTTTGTACCTTGATCAACTCTTGAGATTAGACTTATAGGACTTATTTTATGTAAAATGAGGTGCTAAATCCACTGGTGAAATCCGCGATGTCCTATCTTTAACCGTTTAGGAGATCGAGTAAAATGTAGGATAATAGATATTTGAAAATGTGATATATATACATTTTGTTCGTTTGTTCCTTTATCAACTCTTGAGAGTAGACTTATAGGACATATTTTATGTAAAATGAGGTGCTACATCCACTGGTGATAACTGCGATGTCCTATCTTGAACCGTTTAGGAGATCGAGTAAAATGGATAAAAATAGATATTTGAAAATGTGATATATAAACATTTTATTCGTTTTTACCTTTATCAACTCTTGAGAGTAGACTTATAGGACCTATTTTATGTAAAATGAGGTGCTAAATTCACTGGTGAAAACGGCGATGTCCTATCTTTAACCGTTTAGGAGATCGAGTAAATTGGAGAATAATAGATATTTGATAATGTGATATATAAACATTTTATTCGTTTGTACCTTAATCATCTCTAAAGAGTAGACTTATAGGACATATTTTATATAAAATGAGGTGCTACATCCACTGGTGATAACTGCGATGTCCTATCTTGAACCGTTTAGGAGATCGCGTAAAATGGATAAAAATAGATATTTGAAAATGTGATATATAAACATTTTATTCGTTTTTACCTTTATCAACTCTTGAGAGTAGACTTATAGAACTTATTTTATGTAAAATAAGGTGCTAAATCCACTGGTGAAAACCGCGATGTCCTATCTTTAACCGTTTAGGAGATCGAGTAAAATGGAGAATAATAGATATTTTATAATGTGATATATAAACATTTTATTCGTTTGTACCTTTGTCAACTCTTGAGAGTAGACTTATAAGACTTATTTTAAGTAAAATGAGGTGCTAAGTCCACTGGTGAAAACCGCGATGTCCTATCTTCAACCGTTTAGGAGATCGAGTAAAATGGAGAATAATAGATATTTGAAAATGTAATATATAATCATTTTATTCGTTTGTACCTTTATCAACTCTTGAGAGTAGACTAATAGGACTTATTTTATGTAAAATGAGGTGCTAAATCCACTGGTGAAATCCGTGATGTCCTATCTTTAACCGTTTAGGAGATCGAGTAAAATGGAGAATAATAAATATTTGAAAATGTGATATATAAACATTTTATTCGTTTGTACCTTTATCAACTTTTGAGAGTAGACTTATAGGACCTATTTTATGTAAAATGAAGTGCTAAATCCACTGGTGAAAACCGCGATGTCCTATCTTTAACCGTTTAGGAGATCAAGTAAAATGGAGAATAATAGATATTTGAAAATGTGATATATAAACATTTTGTTCGTTTGTACCTTGATCAACTCTTGAGAGTAGACTTATAGGACTTATTTTATGTAAAATGAGGTGCTAAATCAACTGGTGAAATCCGCGATGTCCTATCTTTAACCGTTTAGGAGATCGAGTAAAATGTAGAATAATAGATATTTGAAAATGTGATATATATACATTTTGTTCGTTTGTTCCTTTATCAACTCTTGAGAGTAGACTTATAGGACATATTTTATGTAAAACTGCGATGTCCTATCTTGAACCGTTTAGGAGATCGAGTAAAATGGATAAAAATAGATATTTGATAATGTGATATATAAACATTTTATTCGTTTTTACCTTTATCAACTCTTGAGAGTAGACTTATAGGACCTATTTTATGTAAAATGAGGTGCTAAATTCACTGGTGAAAACCGCGATGTCCTATCTTTAACCGTTTAGGAGATCGAGTAAATTGGAGAATAATAGATATTTGATAATGTGATATATAAACATTTTATTCGTTTGTACCTTTATCAACTTTTGAGAGTAGACTTATAGGACCTATTTTATGTAAAATGAGGTGCTAAATCCACTGGTGAAAACCGCGATGTCCTATCTTTAACCGTTTAGGAGATCAAGTAAAATGGAGAATAATTGATATTTGATAATGTGATATATAAACATTTTATTCGTTTGTACCTTTATCAACTCTTGAGAGTAGACTTATAAGACTTATTTCATGTAAAATGAGGTGCTAAATCTACTGGTGAAAACCGCGATGTCCTATTTTTAACCGATTAAGAGATCGAGTAAAATGGAAAATAATAGATATTTGAAAATGTGATATATAAACATTTTGTTCGTTTGTACCTTTATCAACACTAAAGAGTAGACTTATAGGACTTATTTTATGTAAAATGAGGTGCTAAATCCACTGGTGAAATCCGCGATGTCCTATCTTTAACCGTTTAGGAGATCGAGTAAAATGGAGAATAATAGATATTTGAAAATGTGATATATAAACATTTTATTCGTTTGTACCTACATCAACTCTAAAGAGTAGACTTATAGAACTTATTTTATGTAAAATTAGGTGCTAATTCCACTGGTGAAAACCGCGATGTCCTATCTTGAACCGTTTAGGAGATTGAGTAAAATGGAGAATAATAGATATTTGAAAATGTGATATATAAACATTTTGTTCGTTTGTACCTTGATCAACTCTTGAGAGTAGACTTATAGGATTAATTTTATGTAAAATGAGGTGCTAAATCCACTGGTGAAATCCGCGATGTCCTATCTTTAACCGTTTAGGAGATCGAGAAAAATGGAGAATAATAGATATTTGAAAATGTGATATATAAACATTTTATTCATTTGTACCTTTATCAACTCTAAAGAGTAGACTTATAGAACTTATTTTATGTAAAATGAGGTGCTAAATCCACTGGTGAAAACCGCGATGTCCTATCATGAACCGTTTAGGAGATTGAGTAAAATGGAGAATAATAGATATTTGAAAATGTGATATATAAACATTTTGTTCGTTTGTACCTTGATCAACTCTTGAGAGTAGACTTATAGGACTTATTTTATGTAAAATGAGGTGCTAAATCCACTGGTGAAAACCGCGATGTCCTATCATGAACCGTTTAGGAGATCGAGTAAAATGGATAAAAATAGATATTTGAAAATGTGATATATAAACATTTTATTCGTTTTTACCTTTATTAACTCTTGAGAGTAGACTTATAAGACTTATTTCATGAAAAATTAGGTGCTAAATCTACTGGTGAAAACCGCGATATCCTATCTTTAACCGTTTATGAGATCGAGTAAAATGGAGAATAATAGATATTTGAAAATGTGATATATAAACATTTTATTCGTTTGCACCTTTATCAACTCTAAAGAGTAGACTTATAGGACTCATTTTATGTAAAATGAGGTGCTAAATCCACTGGTGAAATCCGCGATGTCCTCTCTTGAACCGTTTAGGAGATCGAGTAAAATGGAAAATAATAGATATTTGAAAATGTGATATATAGACATTTTGTTCGTTTGTACCTTGATCAACTCTTGAGAGTAGACTTATAGGACTTATTTTATGTAAAATGAGGTGCTAAATCCACTGGTGAAATCCGCGATGTCCTATCTTGAACCGTTTAGGAGATCGAGTAAAATGTAGAATAATAGATATTTGAAAATGTGAAATATAAACATTTTGTTCGTTTGTACCTTTATCAACTCTTGAGAGTAGACTTATAGGACATATTTTATGTAAAATGAGGTGCTAAATCCACTGGTGAAAACCGCGATGTCCTATCTTTAACCGTTTAGGAGATCGAGTAAAATGGATATTAATAGATATTTGAAAATGTGATATATAAACATTTTATTCGTTTGTACCTTTATCAACTTTTGAGAGTAGACTAATAGGACTTATTATATGTAAAATGAGGTGCTAAATCCACTGGTGAAAACCGCGATGTCCTATCTTTAACCGTTTAGGATATCGAGTAAAATGGATATTAATAGATATTTGAAAATGTGATATACAAACATTTTATTCGTTTGTACCTTTATTAACTCTTGAGAGTAGACTTATAGGACCTATTTTATGTAAAATGAGGTGCTAAATTCACTGGTGAAAACCGCGATGTCCTATCTTTAACCGTTTAGGAGATCGAGTAAATTGGAGAATAATAGATATTTGATAATGTGATATATAAACATTTTATACGTTTGTACCTTTATCAACACTTGAGGGTAGACTTATAAGACTTATTTCATGAAAAATTAGGTGCTAAATCTACTGGTGAAAACCGCGATATCCTATCTTTAACCGTTTATGAGATCGAGTAAAATGGAGAATAATAGGTATTTGAAAATGTGATATATAAACATTTTATTCGTTTGCACCTTTATCAACTCTAAAGAGTAGACTTATAGGACTCATTTTATGTAAAATGAGGTGCTAAATCCACTGGTGAAATCCGCGATGTCCTCTCTTGAACCGTTTAGGAGATCGAGTAAAATGGAAAATAATAGATATTTGAAAATGTGATATATAGACATTTTGTTCGTTTGTACCTTGATCAACTCTTGAGAGTAGACTTATAGGACTTATTCTATGTAAAATGAGGTGCTAAATCCACTGGTGAAATCCGCGATGTCCTATCTTGAACCGTTTAGGAGATCGAGTAAAATGTAGAATAATAGATATTTGAAAATGTGAAATATAAACATTTTGTTCGTTTGTACCTTTATCAACTCTTGAGAGTAGACTTATAGGACATATTTTATGTAAAATGAGGTGCTACATCCACTGGTGAAAACTGCGATGTCCTATCTTGAACCGTTTAGGAGATCGAGTAAAATGGATATTAATAGATATTTGAAAATGTGATATATAAACATTTTATTCGTTTTGACCTTAATCAACTCTTGAAAGTTGACTTATAGGACCTATTTTATGTAAAATGAGGTGCTAAATCCACTGGTGAAAACCGCGATGTCCTATCTTTAACCGTTTAGGAGATCGAGTAAAATGGATATTAATAGATATTTGAAAATGTGATATATAAACATTTTATTCGTTTGTACCTTTATCAACTTTTGAGAGTAGACTAATAGGACTTATTATATGTAAAATGAGGTGCTAAATCCACTGGTGAAAACCGCGATGTCCTATCTTTAACCGTTTAGGATATCGAGTAAAATGGATATTAATAGATATTTGAAAATGTGATATACAAACATTTTATTCGTTTGTACCTTTATCAACTTTTGAGAGTAGACTTATAGGAGTTATTTTATGTAAAATGAGGTGCTAAATCCACTGGTGAAATTCGCGATGTCCTATCATGAACCGTTTAGGAGATCGAGTAAAATGGATAAAAATAGATATTTGAAAATGTGATATATAAACATTTTATTCGTTTTTACCTTTATTAACTCTTGAGAGTAGACTTATAGGACCTATTTTATGTAAAATGAGGTGCTAAATTCACTGGTGAAAACCGCGATGTCCTATCTTTAACCGTTTAGGAGATCGAGTAAATTGGAGAATAATAGATATTTGATAATGTGATATATAAACATTTTATACGTTTGTACCTTTATCAACACTTGAGGGTAGACTTATAAGACTTATTTCATGAAAAATTAGGTGCTAAATCTACTGGTGAAAACCGCGATATCCTATCTTTAACCATTTATGAGATCGAGTAAAATGGAGAATAATAGATATTTGAAAATGTGATATATAAACATTTTATTCGTTTGCACCTTTATCAACTCTAAAGAGTAGACTTATAGGACTCATTTTATGTAAAATGAGGTGCTAAATCCACTGGTGAAATCCGCGATGTCCTCTCTTGAACCGTTTAGGAGATCGAGTAAAATGGAAAATAATAGATATTTGAAAATGTGATATATAGACATTTTGTTCGTTTGTACCTTGATCAACTCTTGAGAGTAGACTTATAGGACTTATTTTATGTAAAATGAGGTGCTAAATCCACTGGTGAAATCCGCGATGTCCTATCTTGAACCGTTTAGGAGATCGAGTAAAATGTAGAATAATAGATATTTGAAAATGTGAAATATAAACATTTTGTTCGTTTGTACCTTTATCAACTCTTGAGAGTAGACTTATAGGACATATTTTATGTAAAATGAGGTGCTAAATCCACTGGTGAAAACCGCGATGTCCTATCTTTAACCGTTTAGGAGATCGAGTAAAATGGATATTAATAGATATTTGAAAATGTGATATATAAACATTTTATTCGTTTGTACCTTTATCAACTTTTGAGAGTAGACTAATAGGACTTATTATATGTAAAATGAGGTGCTAAATCCACTGGTGAAAACCGCGATGTCCTATCTTTAACCGTTTAGGATATCGAGTAAAATGGATATTAATAGATATTTGAAAATGTGATATACAAACATTTTATTCGTTTGTACCTTTATTAACTCTTGAGAGTAGACTTATAGGACCTATTTTATGTAAAATGAGGTGCTAAATTCACTGGTGAAAACCGCGATGTCCTATCTTTAACCGTTTAGGAGATCGAGTAAATTGGAGAATAATAGATATTTGATAATGTGATATATAAACATTTTATACGTTTGTACCTTTATCAACACTTGAGGGTAGACTTATAAGACTTATTTCATGAAAAATTAGGTGCTAAATCTACTGGTGAAAACCGCGATATCCTATCTTTAACCGTTTATGAGATCGAGTAAAATGGAGAATAATAGGTATTTGAAAATGTGATATATAAACATTTTATTCGTTTGCACCTTTATCAACTCTAAAGAGTAGACTTATAGGACTCATTTTATGTAAAATGAGGTGCTAAATCCACTGGTGAAATCCGCGATGTCCTCTCTTGAACCGTTTAGGAGATCGAGTAAAATGGAAAATAATAGATATTTGAAAATGTGATATATAGACATTTTGTTCGTTTGTACCTTGATCAACTCTTGAGAGTAGACTTATAGGACTTATTTTATGTAAAATGAGGTGCTAAATCCACTGGTGAAATCCGCGATGTCCTATCTTGAACCGTTTAGGAGATCGAGTAAAATGTAGAATAATAGATATTTGAAAATGTGAAATATAAACATTTTGTTCGTTTGTACCTTTATCAACTCTTGAGAGTAGACTTATAGGACATATTTTATGTAAAATGAGGTGCTACATCCACTGGTGAAAACTGCGATGTCCTATCTTGAACCGTTTAGGAGATCGAGTAAAATGGATATTAATAGATATTTGAAAATGTGATATATAAACATTTTATTCGTTTTGACCTTAATCAACTCTTGAAAGTTGACTTATAGGACCTATTTTATGTAAAATGAGGTGCTAAATCCACTGGTGAAAACCGCGATGTCCTATCTTTAACCGTTTAGGAGATCGAGTAAAATGGATATTAATAGATATTTGAAAATGTGATATATAAACATTTTATTCGTTTGTACCTTTATCAACTTTTGAGAGTAGACTAATAGGACTTATTATATGTAAAATGAGGTGCTAAATCCACTGGTGAAAACCGCGATGTCCTATCTTTAACCGTTTAGGATATCGAGTAAAATGGATATTAATAGATATTTGAAAATGTGATATACAAACATTTTATTCGTTTGTACCTTTATCAACTTTTGAGAGTAGACTTATAGGAGTTATTTTATGTAAAATGAGGTGCTAAATCCACTGGTGAAATTCGCGATGTCCTATCATGAACCGTTTAGGAGATCGAGTAAAATGGATAAAAATAGATATTTGAAAATGTGATATATAAACATTTTATTCGTTTTTACCTTTATTAACTCTTGAGAGTAGACTTATAGGACCTATTTTATGTAAAATGAGGTGCTAAATTCACTGGTGAAAACCGCGATGTCCTATCTTTAACCGTTTAGGAGATCGAGTAAATTGGAGAATAATAGATATTTGATAATGTGATATATAAACATTTTATACGTTTGTACCTTTATCAACACTTGAGGGTAGACTTATAAGACTTATTTCATGAAAAATTAGGTGCTAAATCTACTGGTGAAAACCGCGATATCCTATCTTTAACCGTTTATGAGATCGAGTAAAATGGAGAATAATAGATATTTGAAAATGTGATATATAAACATTTTATTCGTTTGCACCTTTATCAACTCTAAAGAGTAGACTTATAGGACTCATTTTATGTAAAATGAGGTGCTAAATCCACTGGTGAAATCCGCGATGTCCTCTCTTGAACCGTTTAGGAGATCGAGTAAAATGGAAAATAATAGATATTTGAAAATGTGATATATAGACATTTTGTTCGTTTGTACCTTGATCAACTCTTGAGAGTAGACTTATAGGACTTATTTTATGTAAAATGAGGTGCTAAATCCACTGGTGAAATCCGCGATGTCCTATCTTGAACCGTTTAGGAGATCGAGTAAAATGTAGAATAATAGATATTTGAAAATGTGAAATATAAACATTTTGTTCGTTTGTACCTTTATCAACTCTTGAGAGTAGACTTATAGGACATATTTTATGTAAAATGAGGTGCTAAATCCACTGGTGAAAACCGCGATGTCCTATCTTTAACCGTTTAGGAGATCGAGTAAAATGGATATTAATAGATATTTGAAAATGTGATATATAAACATTTTATTCGTTTGTACCTTTATCAACTTTTGAGAGTAGACTAATAGGACTTATTATATGTAAAATGAGGTGCTAAATCCACTGGTGAAAACCGCGATGTCCTATCTTTAACCGTTTAGGATATCGAGTAAAATGGATATTAATAGATATTTGAAAATGTGATATACAAACATTTTATTCGTTTGTACCTTTATTAACTCTTGAGAGTAGACTTATAGGACCTATTTTATGTAAAATGAGGTGCTAAATTCACTGGTGAAAACCGCGATGTCCTATCTTTAACCGTTTAGGAGATCGAGTAAATTGGAGAATAATAGATATTTGATAATGTGATATATAAACATTTTATACGTTTGTACCTTTATCAACACTTGAGGGTAGACTTATAAGACTTATTTCATGAAAAATTAGGTGCTAAATCTACTGGTGAAAACCGCGATATCCTATCTTTAACCGTTTATGAGATCGAGTAAAATGGAGAATAATAGGTATTTGAAAATGTGATATATAAACATTTTATTCGTTTGCACCTTTATCAACTCTAAAGAGTAGACTTATAGGACTCATTTTATGTAAAATGAGGTGCTAAATCCACTGGTGAAATCCGCGATGTCCTCTCTTGAACCGTTTAGGAGATCGAGTAAAATGGAAAATAATAGATATTTGAAAATGTGATATATAGACATTTTGTTCGTTTGTACCTTGATCAACTCTTGAGAGTAGACTTATAGGACTTATTTTATGTAAAATGAGGTGCTAAATCCACTGGTGAAATCCGCGATGTCCTATCTTGAACCGTTTAGGAGATCGAGTAAAATGTAGAATAATAGATATTTGAAAATGTGAAATATAAACATTTTGTTCGTTTGTACCTTTATCAACTCTTGAGAGTAGACTTATAGGACATATTTTATGTAAAATGAGGTGCTACATCCACTGGTGAAAACTGCGATGTCCTATCTTGAACCGTTTAGGAGATCGAGTAAAATGGATATTAATAGATATTTGAAAATGTGATATATAAACATTTTATTCGTTTTGACCTTAATCAACTCTTGAAAGTTGACTTATAGGACCTATTTTATGTAAAATGAGGTGCTAAATCCACTGGTGAAAACCGCGATGTCCTATCTTTAACCGTTTAGGAGATCGAGTAAAATGGATATTAATAGATATTTGAAAATGTGATATATAAACATTTTATTCGTTTGTACCTTTATCAACTTTTGAGAGTAGACTAATAGGACTTATTATATGTAAAATGAGGTGCTAAATCCACTGGTGAAAACCGCGATGTCCTATCTTTAACCGTTTAGGATATCGAGTAAAATGGATATTAATAGATATTTGAAAATGTGATATACAAACATTTTATTCGTTTGTACCTTTATCAACTTTTGAGAGTAGACTTATAGGAGTTATTTTATGTAAAATGAGGTGCTAAATCCACTGGTGAAATTCGCGATGTCCTATCTTCAACCGTTTAGGAGATCGAGTAAAATGGAGAATAATAGATATTTGAAAATGTAATATATAAACATTTTATTCGTTTGTACCTTTATCAGCTCTAAAGAGTAGACTTATAGGACTTATTTTATGTAAAATGAGGTGCTAAATCCACTGGTGTAAACCGCGATGTCCTATTTTTAACCTTTTTGGAGATCGAGTAAAATGGAGTATAATAGATATTTGAATATGTGATATATAAACATTTTATTCGTTTGTACCTTTATCAACTCTTAAGAGTAGACTTATAGAACTTATTTTATGTAAAATGAGGTGCTAAATCCACTGGTGAAAACCGCGATGTCCTATCTTGAACCGTTTAGGAGATCGAGTAAAATGGAGAATAATAGATATTTGAAAATGTGATATATAAACATTTTGTTCGTTTGTACCTTGATCAACTCTTGAGAGTAGACTTATAGGACTTATTTTATGTAAAATGAGGTGCTTAATCCACTGGTGAAAACCCCGATGTCCAATCTTAAACCGTTTAGGAGATCGAGTAAAATGTAGAATAATAGATATTTGAATATGTGATATATAAACATTTTGTTCGTTTGTTCCTTGATCAACTCTTGAGAGTAGACTTATAGGACTTATTTTATGTAAAATGAGGTGCTAAATCCACTGGTGAAATCCGCGATGTCCTATCTTTAACCGTTTAGGAGATCGAATAAAATGGAGAATAATAGATATTTGAAAATGTGATATATAAACATTTTGTTTGTTTGTACCTTGATCAACTCTTGAGAGTAGACTTATTAGACTTATTTTATGTGCAATGAGGTGCTAAATCCATTGGTGAAAACCCCGATGTCCAATCTTAAACCGTTTAGGAGATCGAGTAAAATGTAGAATAATAGATATTTGAAAATGTGATATATAAACATTTTGTTCGTTTGTACCTTGATCAACTCTTGAGAGTAGACTTATAGGACCTATTTTATGTAAAATGAGGTGCTAAATCCACTGGTGAAAACCGCGATGTCCTATCTTTAACCGTTTAGGAGATCGAGTAAAATGGATATTAATAGATATTTGAAAATGTGATATATAAACATTTTATTCGTTTGTACCTTTATCAACTTTTGAGAGTAGACTAATAGGACTTATTATATGTAAAATAAGGTGCTAAATCCACTGGTGAAAACCGCGATGTCCTATCTTTAACCGTTTAGGATATCGAGTAAAATGGATATTAATAGATATTTGAAAATGTGATATACAAACATTTTATTCGTTTGTACCTTTATCAACTCTTGAGAGTAGACTTATAGGAGTTATTTTATGTAAAATGAGGTGCTAAATCCACTGGTGAAAACCGCGATGTCCTATCTTCAACCGTTTAGGAGATCGAGTAAAATGGAGAATAATAGATATTTGAAAATGTAATATATAAACATTTTATTCGTTTGTACCTTTATCAACTCTAAAGAGTAGACTTATAGGACTTATTTTATGTAAAATGAGGTGCTAAATCCACTGGTGTAAACCGCGATGTCCTATTTTTAACCTTTTTGGAGATCGAGTAAAATGGAGTATAATAGATATTTGAATATGTGATATATAAACATTTTGTTCGTTTGTACCTTGATCAACTCTTGAGAGTAGACTTATAGGAGTTATTTTATGTAAAATGAGGTGCTAAATCCACTGGTGAAATCCGCGATGTCCTATCTTTAACCGTTTAGGAGATCGAGTAAAATGGAGAATAATAGATATTTTATAATGTGATATATAAACGTTTTATTCGTTTGTACCTTTATCAACTCTTGAAAGTAGACTTATAAGACTTATTTTAAGTAAAATGAGGTGCTAAGTCCACTGGTGAAAACCGCGATGTCCTATCTTCAACCGTTTAGGAGATCGAGTAAAATGGAGAATAATAGATATTTGAAAATGTAATATATTAACATTTTATTCGTTTGTACCTTTATCAACTCTTGAGAGTAGACTAATAGGACTTATTTTATGTAAAATGAGGTGCTAAATCCACTGGTGAAATCCGCGATGTCCTATCTTTAACTGTTTAGGAGATCGAGTAAAATGGAGAATAATAGATATTTGAAAATGTGATATATAAACATTTTATTCGTTTGTACCTTTATCAACTCTAAAGAGTAGACTTATAGAACTTATTTTATGTAAAATGAGGTGCTAAATCCACTGGTGAAAACCGCGATGTCCAAGCTTGATCCGTTTAGAAGATCGAGTAAAATGGATAAAAATAGTTATTTGAAAATGTGATATATAAACATTTTACTCGTTTGTACCTTTATCAACTCTTGAGAGTAGACTTATAGGACTTATTTTATGTAAAATGAGGTGCTTAATCCACTGGTGAAAACCCCGATGTCCTATCTTGAACCGTTTAGGAGATCGAGTAAAATGTAGAATAATAGATATTTGAAAATGTGATATATAAACATTTTGTTCGTTTGTACCTTTATCAACTCTTGAGAGTAGACTTATAGGACATATTTTATGTAAAATGAGGTGCTAAATTTACTGGTGAAAACCGCGATGTCCTATCTTTAACCGTTTAGGAGATCGAGTAAAATGGAGAATAATAGATATTTGAAAATGTGATATATAAACATTTTATCCGTTTTTACATTTATCAACTCTAGAGAGTAGACTTATAGGACTTATTTTATGTAAAATGAGGTTCTAAATCCACTGGTGAAAACCGCGATGTCCTATCTTGATCCGTTTAGGAGATCGAGTAAAATGGATAAAAATAGTTATTTGAAAATGTGATATATAAACATTTTGTTCGTTTGTACCTTGATCAACTCTTGAGAGTAGACTTATAGGACTTATTTTATGTAAAATGAGGTGCTAAATCCACTGGTGAAAACCCCGATGTCCAATCTTGAACCGTTTAGGAGATCGAGTAAAATGTACAATAATAGATATTTGAAAATGTGATATATAAATATTTTGTTCGTTTTTACCTTTATCAACTCTAGAGAGTAGACTTATAGGACTTATTTTATGTAAAATGAGGTGCTAAATCCACTGGTGAAAACCGCGATGTCCTATCTTGATCCGTTTAGGAGATCGAGTAAAATGGATAAAAATAGTTATTTGAAAATGTGATATATAAACATTTTATTCGTTTGTACCTTTATCAACTCTTGAGAGTAGACTTATAGGACTTATTTTATGTAAAATGAGGTGCTAAATCCACTGGTGAAAACCGCGATGTCCTATCTTGATCCGTTTAGGAGATCGAGTAAAATGGATAAAAATAGTTATTTGAAAATGTGATATATAAACATTTTGTTCGTTTGTACCTTGATCAACTCTTGAGAGTAGACTTATAGGACTTATTTTATGTAAAATGAGGTGCTAAATCCACTGGTGAAAACCCCGATGTCCAATCTTGAACCGTTTAGGAGATCGAGTAAAATGTACAATAATAGATATTTGAAAATGTGATATATTAATATTTTGTTCGTTTGTACCTTTATCAACTCTTGAGAGTAGACTTATAGGACATATTTTATGTAAAATGAGGTGCTACATCCACTGGTGAAAACAGCGATGTCCTATCTTGAGCCGTTTAGGAGATAGAGTAAAATGGAGAATAATAGATATTTGAAAATGTGATATATAAACATTTTATTCGTTTGTACCTTTATCAACTCTTGAGAGTAGACTTATAGGACTTATTTTATGTAAAATGAGGTGCTAAATCCACTGGTGAAATACGCGATGTCCTATCTTTAACCGTTTAGGAGATCGAGTAAAATGGAGAATAATAGTTATTTGAAAATGTGATATATAAACATTATATTCGTTTGTACCTTTATCAACTCTAAAGAGTAGACTTATAGGACTTATTTTATGTAAAATGAGGTGCTAAATCCACTGGTGAAAACCGCGATGTCCTATTTTTAACCTTTTTGGAGATCGAGTAAAATGGAGTATAATAGATATTTGAATATGTGATATATAAACATTTTGTTCGTTTGTACCTTGATCAACTCTTGAGAGTAGACTTATAGGACTTATTTTATGTAAAATGAGGTGCTAAATCCACTGGTGAAAACCGCGATGTCCTATTTTTAACCTTTTTGGAGATCGAGTAAAATGGATATTAATAGATATTTGAAAATGTGATATATAAACATTTTATTCGTTTGTACCTTTATCAACTTTTGAGAGTAGACTAATAGGACTTATTATATGTAAAATGAGGTGCTAAATCCACTGGTGAAAACCGCGATGTCCTATCTTTAACCGTTTAGGATATCGAGTAAAATGGATATTAATAGATATTTGAAAATGTGATATACAAACATTTTATTCGTTTGTCCCTTTATCAACTCTTGTGAGTAGACTTATAGGAGTTATTTTATGTAAAATGAGGTGCTAAATCCACTGGTGAAAACCGCGATGTCCTATCTTCAACCGTTTAGGAGATCGAGTAAAATGGAGAATAATAGATATTTGAAAATGTGATATATAAACATTTTGTTCGTTTGTACCTTGATCAACTCTTGAGAGTAGACTTATAGGACTTATTCTATGTAAAATGAGGTGCTTAATCCACTGGTGAAAACCCCGATGTCCAATCTTAAACCGTTTAGGAGATCGAGTAAAATGTAGAATAATAGATATTTGAAAATGTGATTTATAAACATTTTGTTCGTTTGTACCTTGATCAACTTTTGAGAGTAGACTTATAGGACCTATTTTATGTAAAATGAGGTGCTAAATCCACTGGTGAAAACCGCGATGTCCTATCTTTAACCGTTTAGGAGATCGAGTAAAATGGATATTAATAGATATTTGAAAATGTGATATATAAACATTTTATTAGTTTGTACCTTTATCAACTTTTGAGAGTAGACTAATAGGACTTATTATATGTAAAATGAGGTGCTAAATCCACTGGTGAAAACCGCGATGTCCTATCTTTAACCGTTTAGGATATCGAGTAAAATGGATATTAATAGATATTTGAAAATGTGATATACAAACATTTTATTCGTTTGAACCTTTATCAACTCTTGAAAGTAGACTAATAGGACTTATTATATGTAAAATGAGGTGCTAAATCCACTGGTGAAAACCGCGATGTCCTATCTTTAACCGTTTAGGATATCGAGTAAAATGGATATTAATAGATATTTGAAAATGTGATATACAAACATTTTATTCGTTTGAACCTTTATCAACTCTTGAAAGTAGACTAATAGGACTTATTATATGTAAAATGAGGTGCTAAGTCCACTGGTGAAAACCGCGATGTCCTATCTTCAACCGTTTAGGAGATCGAGTAAAATGGAGAATAATAGATATTTGAAAATGAAATATATAAACATTTTATTCGTTTGTACCTTTATCAACTCTTGAGAGTAGACTAATAGGACTTATTTTATGTAAAATGAGGTGCTAAATCCACTGGTGAAATCCGCGATGTCCTATCTTTAACCGTTTAGGAGATCGAGTAAAATGGAGAATAATAGATATTTGAAAATGTGATATATAAACATTTTATTCGTTTGTACCTTTATCAACTCTAAAGAGTAGACTTATAGAACTTATTTTATGTAAAATGAGGTGCTAAATCCACTGGTGAAAACCGCGATGTCCAAGCTTGATCCGTTTAGGAGATCGAGTAAAATGGATAAAAATAGTTATTTGAAAATGTGATATATAAACATTTTATTCGTTTGTACCTTTATCAACTCTTAAGAGTAGACTTATAGGATTTATTTTATGTAAAATGAGGTGCTTAATCCACTGGTGAAAACCCCGATGTCCTATCTTGAACCGTTTAGGAGATCGAGTAAAATGGAGAATAATAGATATTTGAAAATGAAATATATAAACATTTTATTCGTTTGTACCTTTATCAACTCTTGAGAGTAGACTAATAGGACTTATTTTATGTAAAATGAGGTGCTAAATCCACTGGTGAAATCCGCGATGTCCTATCTTTAACCGTTTAGGAGATCGAGTAAAATGGAGAATAATAGATATTTGAAAATGTGATATATAAACATTTTATTCGTTTGTACCTTTATCAACTCTAAAGAGTAGACTTATAGAACTTATTTTATGTAAAATGAGGTGCTAAATCCACTGGTGAAAACCGCGATGTCCAAGCTTGATCCGTTTAGGAGATCGAGTAAAATGGATAAAAATAGTTATTTGAAAATGTGATATATAAACATTTTATTCGTTTGTACCTTTATCAACTCTTGAGAGTAGACTTATAGGATTTATTTTATGTAAAATGAGGTGCTTAATCCACTGGTGAAAACCCCGATGTCCTATCTTGAACCGTTTAGGAGATCGAGTAAAATGTAGAATAATAGATATTTGAAAATGTGATATATAAACATTTTGTTCGTTTGTACCTTTATCAACTCTTGAGAGTAGACTTATAGGACATATTTTATGTAAAATGAGGTGCTACATCCACTGGTGAATACTGCGATGTCCTATCTTGAACCGTTTAGGAGATCGAGTAAAATGGAGAAAAATAGATATTTGAAAATGTGATATATAAACATTTTATTCGTTTTGACCTTTATCAACTCTTGAAAGTAGACTTATAGGACCTATTTTATGTAAAATGAGGTGCTAAATTTACTGGTGAAAACCGCGATGTCCTATCTTTAACCGTTTAGGAGATCGAGTAAAATGGAGAATAATAGATATTTGAAAATGTGATATATAAACATTTTATCCGTCTTTACCTTTATCAACTCTAGAGAGTAGACTTATAGGACTTATTTTATGTAAAATGAGGTGCTAAATCCACTGGTGAAAACCGCGATGTCCTATCTTGATCCGTTTAGGAGATCGAGTAAAATGGATAAAAATAGTTATTTGAAAATGTGATATATAAACATTTTGTTCGTTTGTACCTTGATCAACTCTTGAGAGTAGACTTATAGGACTTATTTTATGTAAAATGAGGTGCTAAATCCACTGGTGAAAACCGCGATGTCCTATCTTGATCCGTTTAGGAGATCGAGTAAAATGGATAAAAATAGTTATTTGAAAATGTGATATATAAACATTTTGTTCGTTTGTACCTTGATCAACTCTTGAGAGTAGACTTATAGGACTTATTTTATGTAAAATGAGGTGCTAAATCCACTGGTGAAAACCGCGATGTCCTATTTTTAACCTTTTTGGAGATCGAGTAAAATGGATATTAATAGATATTTGAAAATGTGATATATAAACACTTTATTCGTTTGTACTTTTATCAACTTTTGAGAGTAGACTAATAGGACTTATTATATGTAAAATGAGGTGCTAAATCCACTGGTGAAAACCGCGATGTCCTATCTTTAACCGTTTAGGATATCGAGTAAAATGGATATTAATAGATATTTGAAAATGTGATATACAAACATTTTATTCGTTTGTCCTTTTATCAACTCTTGAGAGTAGACTTATAGGAGTTATTTTATGTAAAATGAGGTGCTAAATCCACTGGTGAAAACCGCGATGTCCTATCTTTAACCGTTTAGGAGATCGAGTAAAATGGAGAATAATAGATATTTGAAAATGTGATATATAAACATTTTGTTCGTTTGTACCTTGATCAACTCTTGAGAGTAGACTTATAGGACTTATTTTATGTAAAATGAGGTGCTTAATCCACTGGTGAAAACCCCAATGTCCAATCTTAAACCGTTTAGGAGATCGAGTAAAATGTAGAATAATAGATATTTGAAAATGTGATATATAAACATTTTGTTCGTTTGTACCTTGATCAACTTTTGAGAGTAGACTTATAGGACCTATTTTATGTAAAATGAGGTGCTAAATCCACTGGTGAAAACCGCGATGTCCTATCTTTAACCGTTTAGGAGATCGAGTAAAATGGATATTAATAGATATTTGAAAATGTGATATATAAACATTTTATTCGTTTGTACCTTTATCAACTTTTGAGAGTAGACTAATAGGACTTATTATATGTAAAATGAGGTGCTAAATCCACTGGTGAAAACCGCGATGTCCTATCTTTAACCGTTTAGGATATCGAGTAAAATGGATATTAATAGATATTTGAAAATGTGATATACAAACATTTTATTCGTTTGAACCTTTATCAACTCTTGAGAGTAGACTTATAGGAGTTATTTTATGTAAAATGAGGTGCTAAATCCACTGGTGAAAACCGCGATGTCCTATCTTTAACCGTTTAGGAGATCGAGTAAAATGGAGAATAATAGATATTTTATAATGTGATATATAAACGTTTTATTCGTTTGTACCTTTATCAACTCTTGAAAGTAGACTTATAAGACTTATTTTAAGTAAAATGAGGTGCTAAGTCCACTGGTGAAAACCGCGATGTCCTATCTTCAACCGTTTAGGAGATCGAGTAAAATGGAGAATAATAGATATTTGAAAATGTAATATATAAACATTTTATTCGTTTGTACCTTTATCAACTCTTGAGAGTAGACTAATAGGACTTATTTTATGTAAAATGAGGTGCTAAATCCACTGGTGAAATCCGCGATGTCCTATCTTTAACCGTTTAGGAGATCGAGTAAAATGGAGAATAATAGATATTTGAAAATGTGATATATAAACATTTTATTCGTTTGTACCTTTATCAACTCTAAAGAGTAGACTTATAGAACTTATTTTATGTAAAATGAGGTGCTAAATCCACTGGTGAAAACCGCGATGTCCAAGCTTGATCCGTTTAGGAGATCGAGTAAAATGGATAAAAATAGTTATTTGAAAATGTGATATATAAACATTTTATTCGTTTGTACCTTTATCAACTCTTGAGAGTAGACTTATAGGACTTATTTTATGTAAAATGAGGTGCTTAATCCACTGGTCAAAACCCCGATGTCCTATCTTGAACCGTTTAGGAGATCGAGTAAAATGTTGAATAATAGATATTTGAAAATGTGATATATAAACATTTTGTTCGTTTGTACCTTTATCAACTCTTGAGAGTAGACTTATAGGACATATTTTATGTAAAATGAGGTGCTACATCCACTGGTGAATACTGCGATGTCCTATCTTGAACCGTTTAGGAGATCGAGTAAAATGGAGAAAAATAGATATTTGAAAATGTGATATATAAACATTTTATTCGTTTTGACCTTTATTAACTCTTGAAAGTAGACTTATAGGACCTATTTTATGTAAAATGAGGTGCTAAATTTACTGGTGAAAACCGCGATGTCCTATCTTTAACCGTTTAGGAGATCGAGTAAAATGGAGAATAATAGATATTTGAAAATGTGATATATAAACATTTTATCCGTTTTTACCTTTATCAACTCTAGAGAGTAGACTTATAGGACTTATTTTATGTAAAATGAGGTGCTAAATCCACTGGTGAAAACCGCGATGTCCTATCTTGATCCGTTTAGGAGATCGAGTAAAATGGATAAAAATAGTTATTTGAAAATGTGATATATAAACATTTTGTTCGTTTGTACCTTGATCAACTCTTGAGAGTAGACTTATAGGACTTATTTTATGTAAAATGAGGTGCTAAATCCACTGGTGAAAACCGCGATGTCCTATCTTGATCCGTTTAGGAGATCGAGTAAAATGGATAAAAATAGTTATTTGAAAATGTGATATATAAACATTTTGTTCGTTTGTACCTTGATCAACTCTTGAGAGTAGACTTATAGGACTTATTTTATGTAAAATGAGGTGCTAAATCCACTGGTGAAAACCGCGATGTCCTATTTTTAACCTTTTTGGAGATCGAGTAAAATGGATATTAATAGATATTTGAAAATGTGATATATAAACACTTTATTCGTTTGTACTTTTATCAACTTTTGAGAGTAGACTAATAGGACTTATTATATGTAAAATGAGGTGCTAAATCCACTGGTGAAAACCGCGATGTCCTATCTTTAACCGTTTAGGATATCGAGTAAAATGGATATTAATAGATATTTGAAAATGTGATATACAAACATTTTATTCGTTTGTCCTTTTATCAACTCTTGAGAGTAGACTTATAGGAGTTATTTTATGTAAAATGAGGTGCTAAATCCACTGGTGAAAACCGCGATGTCCTATCTTTAACCGTTTAGGAGATCGAGTAAAATGGAGAATAATAGATATTTGAAAATGTGATATATAAACATTTTGTTCGTTTGTACCTTGATCAACTCTTGAGAGTAGACTTATAGGACTTATTTTATGTAAAATGAGGTGCTTAATCCACTGGTGAAAACCCCAATGTCCAATCTTAAACCGTTTAGGAGATCGAGTAAAATGTAGAATAATAGATATTTGAAAATGTGATATATAAACATTTTGTTCGTTTGTACCTTGATCAACTTTTGAGAGTAGACTTATAGGACCTATTTTATGTAAAATGAGGTGCTAAATCCACTGGTGAAAACCGCGATGTCCTATCTTTAACCGTTTAGGAGATCGAGTAAAATGGATATTAATAGATATTTGAAAATGTGATATATAAACATTTTATTCGTTTGTACCTTTATCAACTTTTGAGAGTAGACTAATAGGACTTATTATATGTAAAATGAGGTGCTAAATCCACTGGTGAAAACCGCGATGTCCTATCTTTAACCGTTTAGGATATCGAGTAAAATGGATATTAATAGATATTTGAAAATGTGATATACAAACATTTTATTCGTTTGAACCTTTATCAACTCTTGAGAGTAGACTTATAGGAGTTATTTTATGTAAAATGAGGTGCTAAATCCACTGGTGAAAACCGCGATGTCCTATCTTTAACCGTTTAGGAGATCGAGTAAAATGGAGAATAATAGATATTTTATAATGTGATATATAAACGTTTTATTCGTTTGTACCTTTATCAACTCTTGAAAGTAGACTTATAAGACTTATTTTAAGTAAAATGAGGTGCTAAGTCCACTGGTGAAAACCGCGATGTCCTATCTTCAACCGTTTAGGAGATCGAGTAAAATGGAGAATAATAGATATTTGAAAATGTAATATATAAACATTTTATTCGTTTGTACCTTTATCAACTCTTGAGAGTAGACTAATAGGACTTATTTTATGTAAAATGAGGTGCTAAATCCACTGGTGAAATCCGCGATGTCCTATCTTTAACCGTTTAGGAGATCGAGTAAAATGGAGAATAATAGATATTTGAAAATGTGATATAT
The DNA here is from genome assembly GCA_963930825.1 of Silvanus unidentatus. Taxonomy (NCBI): domain Eukaryota; kingdom Metazoa; phylum Arthropoda; class Insecta; order Coleoptera; family Silvanidae; genus Silvanus; species Silvanus unidentatus. Next base: position 16,875,519 of record OZ005757.1, on the reverse strand, counting down.
AAACATTTTATTCGTTTGTACCTTTATCAACTCTAAAGAGTAGACTTATAGAACTTATTTTATGTAAAATGAGGTGCTAAATCCACTGGTGAAAACCGCGATGTCCAAGCTTGATCCGTTTAGGAGATCGAGTAAAATGGATAAAAATAGTTATTTGAAAATGTGATATATAAACATTTTATTCGTTTGTACCTTTATCAACTCTTGAGAGTAGACTTATAGGACTTATTTTATGTAAAATGAGGTGCTTAATCCACTGGTCAAAACCCCGATGTCCTATCTTGAACCGTTTAGGAGATCGAGTAAAATGTTGAATAATAGATATTTGAAAATGTGATATATAAACATTTTGTTCGTTTGTACCTTTATCAACTCTTGAGAGTAGACTTATAGGACATATTTTATGTAAAATGAGGTGCTACATCCACTGGTGAATACTGCGATGTCCTATCTTGAACCGTTTAGGAGATCGAGTAAAATGGAGAAAAATAGATATTTGAAAATGTGATATATAAACATTTTATTCGTTTTGACCTTTATTAACTCTTGAAAGTAGACTTATAGGACCTATTTTATGTAAAATGAGGTGCTAAATTTACTGGTGAAAACCGCGATGTCCTATCTTTAACCGTTTAGGAGATCGAGTAAAATGGAGAATAATAGATATTTGAAAATGTGATATATAAACATTTTATCCGTTTTTACCTTTATCAACTCTAGAGAGTAGACTTATAGGACTTATTTTATGTAAAATGAGGTGCTAAATCCACTGGTGAAAACCGCGATGTCCTATCTTGATCCGTTTAGGAGATCGAGTAAAATGGATAAAAATAGTTATTTGAAAATGTGATATATAAACATTTTGTTCGTTTGTACCTTGATCAACTCTTGAGAGTAGACTTATAGGACTTATTTTATGTAAAATGAGGTGCTAAATCCACTGGTGAAAACCGCGATGTCCTATCTTGATCCGTTTAGGAGATCGAGTAAAATGGATAAAAATAGTTATTTGAAAATGTGATATATAAACATTTTGTTCGTTTGTACCTTGATCAACTCTTGAGAGTAGACTTATAGGACTTATTTTATGTAAAATGAGGTGCTAAATCCACTGGTGAAAACCCTGATGTCCAATCTTGAACCGTTTAGGAGATCGAGTAAAATGTACAATAATAGATATTTGAAAATGTGATATATAAATATTTTGTTCGTTTTTACCTTTATCAACTCTAGAGAGTAGACTTATAGGACATATTTTATGTAAAATGAGGTGCTAAATCCACTGGTGAAAACCGCGATGTCCAATCTTGATCCGTTTAGGAGATCGAGTAAAATGGATAAAAATAGTTATTTGAAAATGTGATATATAAACATTTTATTCGTTTGTACCTTTATCAACTCTTGAGAGTAGACTTATAGGACTTATTTTATGTAAAATGAGGTGCTAAATCCACTGGTGAAAACCTCGATGTTTTATCTTTAACCGTTTAGGAGATCGAGTAAAATGGAGAATAATAGATATTTGAAAATGTGATATATAAACATTTTATTCGTTTTTACCTTTATCAACTCTTGAGAGTAGACTTATAGGACCTATTTTATGTAAAATGAGGTGCTAAATCCACTGGTGAAAACCGCGATGTCCTATCTTGAACCATTTAGGAGATCGAGTAAAATGGAGAATAATAGATATTTGATAATGTGATATATAAACATTTTATTCTTTTGTACCTTTATCAACTCTTGAGAGTAGACTTATAAGACTTATTTCATGTAAAATGAGGTGCTAAATCTACTGGTGAAAACCGCGATGTCCTATCTTTAACCGTTTAGGAGATCAAGTAAAATGGAGAATAATAGAAATTTGAAAATGTGATATATAAACATTTTATTCGTTTTTACCTTTATCAACTCTTGAGAGTAGACTTATAGGACCTATTTTATGTAAAATGAGGTGCTAAATCCACTGGTGAAAACCGCGATGTCCTATCTTGAACCGTTTAGGAGATCGAGTAAAATGGAGAATAATAGATATTTGATAATGTGATATATAAACATTTTATTCTTTTGTACCTTTATCAACTCTTGAGAGTAGACTTATAAGACTTATTTCATGTAAAATGAGGTGCTAAATCTACTGGTGAAAACCGCGATGTCCTATCTTTAACCGTTTAGGAGATCGAGTAAAATGGAGAATAAAAGAAATTTGAAAATGTGATATATAAACATTTTATTCGTTTTTACCTTTATCAACTCTTGAAAGTAGACTTATAGGACCTATTTTATGTAAAATGAGGTGCTAAATTCACTGGTGAAAACCGCGATGTCCTATCTTTAACCATTTAGGAGATCGAGTAAAATGGAGAATAATAGATATTTGAAAATGTGATATATAAACGTTTTATTCGTTTGTACCTTCATCAACTCTAAAGAGTAGACTTATAGAACTTATTTTATGTAAAATGAGGTGCTAAATCCACTGGTGAAAACCGCGATGTCCAAGCTTGATCCGTTTAGGAGATCGAGTAAAATGGATAAAAATAGTTATTTGAAAATGTGATATATAAACATTTTATTCGTTTGTACCTTTATCAACTCTTGAGAGTAGACTTATAGGACTTATTTTATGTAAAATGAGGTGCTTAATCCACTGGTCAAAACCCCGATGTCCTAACTTGAACCGTTTAGGAGATCGAGTAAAATGTTGAATAATAGATATTTGAAAATGTGATATATAAACATTTTGTTCGTTTGTACCTTTATCAACTCTTGAGAGTAGACTTATAGGACATATTTTATGTAAAATGAGGTGCTACATCCACTGGTGAATACTGCGATGTCCTATCTTGAACCGTTTAGGAGATCGAGTAAAATGGAGAAAAATAGATATTTGAAAATGTGATATATAAACATTTTATTCGTTTTGACCTTTATCAACTCTTGAAAGTAGACTTATAGGACCTATTTTATGTAAAATGAGGTGCTAAATTTACTGGTGAAAACCGCGATGTCCTATCTTTAACCGTTTAGGAGATCGAGTAAAATGGAGAATAATAGATATTTGAAAATGTGATATATAAACATTTTATCCGTTTTTACCTTTATCAACTCTAGAGAGTAGACTTATAGGACTTATTTTATGTAAAATGAGGTGCTAAATCCACTGGTGAAAACCGCGATGTCCTATCTTGATCCGTTTAGGAGATCGAGTAAAATGGATAAAAATAGTTATTTGAAAATGTGATATATAAACATTTTGTTCGTTTGTACCTTGATCAACTCTTGAGAGTAGACTTATAGGACTTATTTTATGTAAAATGAGGTGCTAAATCCACTGGTGAAAACCGCGATGTCCTATCTTGATCCGTTTAGGAGATCGAGTAAAATGGATAAAAATAGTTATTTGAAAATGTGATATATAAACATTTTGTTCGTTTGTACCTTGATCAACTCTTGAGAGTAGACTTATAGGACTTATTTTATGTAAAATGAGGTGCTAAATCCACTGGTGAAAACCCCGATGTCCAATCTTGAACCGTTTAGGAGATCGAGTAAAATGTACAATAATAGATATTTGAAAATGTGATATATAAATATTTTGTTCGTTTTTACCTTTATCAACTCTAGAGAGTAGACTTATAGGACTTATTTTATGTAAAATGAGGTGCTAAATCCACTGGTGAAAACCGCGATGTCCAATCTTGATCCGTTTAGGAGATCGAGTAAAATGGATAAAAATAGTTATTTGAAAATGTGATATATAAACATTTTATTCGTTTGTACCTTTATCAACTCTTGAGAGTAGACTTATAGGACTTATTTTATGTAAAATGAGGTGCTAAATCCACTGGTGAAATCCGCGATGTCCTATCTTTAACCGTTTAGGAGATCGAGTAAAATGGATAAAAATAGTTATTTGAAAATGTGATATATAAACATTTTATTCGTTTGTACCTTTATCAACTCTAAAGAGTAGACTTATAGGACTTATTTTATGTAAAATGAGGTGCTAAATCCACTGGTGAAAACCGCGATGTCTTATTTTTAACCTTTTTGGAGATCGAGTAAAATGGAGTATAATAGATATTTGAATATGTGATATATAAACATTTTGTTCGTTTGTACCTTGAGCAACTCTTGAGAGTAGACTTATAGGACTTATTTTATGTAAAATGAGGTGCTAAATCCACTGGTGAAAACCGCGATGTCCTATTTTTAACCTTTTTGGAGATCGAGTAAAATGGAGTATAATAGATATTTGAAAATGTGATATATAAACATTTTATTCGTTTGTACCTTTATCAACTCTTGAGAGTAGACTTATAGGAGTTATTTTATGTAAAATGAGGTGCTAAATCCACTGGTGAAAACCGCGATGTCCTATCTTTTACCGTTTAGGATATCGAGTAAAATGGATATTAATAGATATTTGAAAATGTGATATATAAATATTTTATTCGTTTGTACCTTTATCAACTCTTGAGAGTAGACTTATAGGACTTATATTATGTAAAATGAGGTGCTAAATCCACTGGTGAAAACCTCGATGTTTTATCTTTAACCGTTTAGGAGATCGAGTAAAATGGAGAATAATAGATATTTGAAAATGTGATATATAAACATTTTATTCGTTTGTACCTTTATCAACTTTTGAGAGTAGACTTATAGGACCTATTTTATGTAAAATGAGGTGCTAAATCCACTGGTGAAAACCACGATGTCCTATCTTTAACCGTTTAGGAGATCAAGTAAAATGGAGAATAATAGAAATTTGAAAATGTGATATATAAACATTTTATTCGTTTTTACCTTTATCAACTCTTGAGAGTAGACTTATAGGACCTATTTTATGTAAAATGAGGTGCTAAATCCACTGGTGAAAACCGCGATGTCCTATCTTGAACCGTTTAGGAGATCGAGTAAAATGGAGCATAATAGATATTTGATAATGTGATATATAAACATTTTATTCTTTTGTACCTTTATCAACTCTTGAGAGTAGACTTATAAGACTTATTTCATGTAAAATGAGGTGCTAAATCTACTGGTGAAAACCGCGATGTCCTATCTTTAACCGTTTAGGAGATCGAGTAAAATGGAGAATAATAGAAATTTGAAAATGTGATATATAAACATTTTATTCGTTTTTACCTTTATCAACTCTTGAAAGTAGACTTATAGGACCTATTTTATGTAAAATGAGGTGCTAAATTCACTGGTGAAAACCGCGATGTCCTATCTTTAACCATTTAGGAGATCGAGTAAAATGGAGAATAATAGATATTTGAAAATGTGATATATAAACGTTTAATTCGTTTGTACCTTCATCAACTCTAAAGAGTAGACTTATAGAACTTATTTTATGTAAAATGAGGTGCTAAATCCACTGGTGAAAACCGCGATGTCCAAGCTTGATCCGTTTAGGAGATCGAGTAAAATGGATAAAAATAGTTATTTGAAAATGTGATATATAAACATTTTATTCGTTTGTACCTTTATCAACTCTTGAGAGTAGACTTATAGGACTTATTTTATGTAAAATGAGGTGCTTAATCCACTGGTCAAAACCCCGATGTCCTATCTTGAACCGTTTAGGAGATCGAGTAAAATGTTGAATAATAGATATTTGAAAATGTGATATATAAACATTTTGTTCGTTTGTACCTTTATCAACTCTTGAGAGTAGACTTATAGGACATATTTTATGTAAAATGAGGTGCTACATCCACTGGTGAATACTGCGATGTCCTATCTTGAACCGTTTAGGAGATCGAGTAAAATGGAGAAAAATAGATATTTGAAAATGTGATATATAAACATTTTATTCGTTTTGACCTTTATCAACTCTTGAAAGTAGACTTATAGGACCTATTTTATGTAAAATGAGGTGCTAAATTTACTGGTGAAAACCGCGATGTCCTATCTTTAACCGTTTAGGAGATCGAGTAAAATGGAGAATAATAGATATTTGAAAATGTGATATATAAACATTTTATCCGTTTTTACCTTTATCAACTCTAGAGAGTAGACTTATAGGACTTATTTTATGTAAAATGAGGTGCTAAATCCACTGGTGAAAACCGCGATGTCCTATCTTGATCCGTTTAGGAGATCGAGTAAAATGGATAAAAATAGTTATTTGAAAATGTGATATATAAACATTTTGTTCGTTTGTACCTTGATCAACTCTTGAGAGTAGACTTATAGGACTTATTTTATGTAAAATGAGGTGCTAAATCCACTGGTGAAAACCGCGATGTCCTATCTTGATCCGTTTAGGAGATCGAGTAAAATGGATAAAAATAGTTATTTGAAAATGTGATATATAAACATTTTGTTCGTTTGTACCTTGATCAACTCTTGAGAGTAGACTTATAGGACTTATTTTATGTAAAATGAGGTGCTAAATCCACTGGTGAAAACCCCGATGTCCAATCTTGAACCGTTTAGGAGATCGAGTAAAATGTACAATAATAGATATTTGAAAATGTGATATATAAATATTTTGTTCGTTTTTACCTTTATCAACTCTAGAGAGTAGACTTATAGGACTTATTTTATGTAAAATGAGGTGCTAAATCCACTGGTGAAAACCGCGATGTCCAATCTTGATCCGTTTAGGAGATCGAGTAAAATGGATAAAAATAGTTATTTGAAAATGTGTTATATAAACATTTTATTCGTTTGTACCTTTATCAACTCTTGAGAGTAGACTTATAGGACTTATTTTATGTAAAATGAGGTGCTAAATCCACTGGTGAAATCCGCGATGTCCTATCTTTAACCGTTTAGGAGATCGAGTAAAATGGATAAAAATAGTTATTTGAAAATGTGATATATAAACATTTTATTCGTTTGTACCTTTATCAACTCTAAAGAGTAGACTTATAGGACTTATTTTATGTAAAATGAGGTGCTAAATCCACTGGCGAAAACCGCGATGTCTTATTTTTAACCTTTTTGGAGATCGAGTAAAATGGAGTATAATAGATATTTGAATATGTGATATATAAACATTTTGTTCGTTTGTACCTTGATCAACTCTTGAGAGTAGACTTATAGGACTTATTTTATGTAAAATGAGGTGCTAAATCCACTGGTGAAAACCGCGATGTCCTATTTTTAACCTTTTTGGAGATCGAGTAAAATGGAGTATAATAGATATTTGAAAATGTGATATATAAACATTTTATTCGTTTGTACCTTTATCAACTCTTGAGAGTAGACTTATAGGAGTTATTTTATGTAAAATGAGGTGCTAAATCCACTGGTGAAAACCGCGATGTCCTATCTTTTACCGTTTAGGATATCGAGTAAAATGGATATTAATAGATATTTGAAAATGTGATATATAAATATTTTATTCGTTTGTACCTTTATCAACTCTTGAGAGTAGACTTATAGGACTTATTTTATGTAAAATGAGGTGCTAAATCCACTGGTGAAAACCTCGATGTTTTATCTTTAACCGTTTAGGAGATCGAGTAAAATGGAGAATAATAGATATTTGAAAATGTGATATATAAACATTTTATTCGTTTGTACCTTTATCAACTTTTGAGAGTAGACTTATAGGACCTATTTTATGCAAAATGAGGTGCTAAATCCACTGGTGAAAACCACAATGTCCTATCTTTAACCGTTTAGGAGATCAAGTAAAATGGAGAATAATAGAAATTTGAAAATGTGATATATAAACATTTTATTCGTTTTTACCTTTATCAACTCTTGAGAGTAGACTTATAGGACCTATTTTATGTAAAATGAGGTGCTAAATCCACTGGTGAAAACCGCGATGTCCTATCTTGAACCGTTTAGGAGATCGAGTAAAATGGAGAATAATAGATATTTGATAATGTGATATATAAACATTTTATTCTTTTGTACCTTTATCAACTCTTGAGAGTAGACTTATAAGACTTATTTCATGTAAAATGAGGTGCTAAATCTACTGGTGAAAACCGCGATGTCCTATCTTTAACCGTTTAGGAGATCGAGTAAAATGGAGAATAATAGAAATTTGAAAATGTGATATATAAACATTTTATTCGTTTTTACCTTTATCAACTCTTGAAAGTAGACTTATAGGACCTATTTTATGTAAAATGAGGTGCTAAATTCACTGGTGAAAACCGCGATGTCCTATCTTTAACCATTTAGGAGATCGAGTAAAATGGAGAATAATAGATATTTGAAAATGTGATATATAAACGTTTTATTCGTTTGTACCTTCATCAACTCTAAAGAGTAGACTTATAGAACTTATTTTATGTAAAATGAGGTGCTAAATCCACTGGTGAAAACCGCGATGTCCAAGCTTGATCCGTTTAGGAGATCGAGTAAAATGGATAAAAATAGTTATTTGAAAATGTGATATATAAACATTTTATTCGTTTGTACCTTTATCAACTCTTGAGAGTAGACTTATAGGACTTATTTTATGTAAAATGAGGTGCTTAATCCACTGGTCAAAACCCCGATGTCCTATCTTGAACCGTTTAGGAGATCGAGTAAAATGTTGAATAATAGATATTTGAAAATGTGATATATAAACATTTTGTTCGTTTGTACCTTTATCAACTCTTGAGAGTAGACTTATAGGACATATTTTATGTAAAATGAGGTGCTACATCCACTGGTGAATACTGCGATGTCCTATCTTGAACCGTTTAGGAGATCGAGTAAAATGGAGAAAAATAGATATTTGAAAATGTGATATATAAACATTTTATTCGTTTTGACCTTTATCAACTCTTGAAAGTAGACTTATAGGACCTATTTTATGTAAAATGAGGTGCTAAATTTACTGGTGAAAACCGCGATGTCCTATCTTTAACCGTTTAGGAGATCGAGTAAAATGGAGAATAATAGATATTTGAAAATGTGATATATAAACATTTTATCCGTTTTTACCTTTATCAACTCTTGAAAGTAGACTTATAGGACCTATTTTATGTAAAATGAGGTGCTAAATTCACTGGTGAAAACCGCGATGTCCTATCTTTAACCGTTTAGGAGATCGAGTAAAATGGAGAATAATAGATATTTGAAAATGTGATATATAAACATTTTATTCGTTTTTACCTTTATCAACTCTTGAAAGTAGACTTATAGGACCTATTTTATGTAAAATGAGGTGCTAAATTCACTGGTGAAAACCGCGATGTCCTATCTTTAACCATTTAGGAGATCGAGTAAAATGGAGAATAATAGATATTTGAAAATGTGATATATAAACATTTTATTCGTTTGTACCTTTATCAACTCTTGAGAGTAGACTTATAAGACTTATTTCATGTAAAATGAGGTGCTAAATGTACTGGTAAAAACCGCGATGTCCTATCTTTAACCATTTAGGAGATCGAGTAAAATGGAGAATAATAGATATTTGAAAATGTGATATATAAACATTTTGTTCGTTTGTACCTTGATCAACTCTTGAAAGTAGACTTATAGGACTTATTTTATGTAAAATGAGGTGCTAAATCCACTGGTGAAAACCCCGATGTCCAATCTTGAACCGTTTAGGAGATCGAGTAAAATGTAGAATAATAGATATTTGAAAATGTGATATATAAACATTTTGTTCGTTTGTACCTTTATCAACTCTTGTGAGTAGACTTATAGGACATATTTTATGTAAAATGAGGTGCTACATCCACTGGTGAAAACAGCGATGTCCTATCTTGAACCGTTTAGGAGATCGAGTAAAATGGAGAAAAATAGATATTTGAAAATGTGATATATAAACATTTTGTTCGTTTGTACCTTGATCAACTCTTGAGAGTAGACTTATAGGACTTATTTTATGTAAAATGAGGTGCTTAATCCACTGGTGAAAACCGCGATGTCCTATCTTGAACCGTTTAGGAGATCGAGTAAAATGGAGAATAATAGATATTTGAAAATGTGATATATAAACATTTTGATCGTTTGTACCTTGATCAACTCTTGAGAGTAGACTTATAGGACTTATTTTATGTAAAATGAGGTGCTACATCCACTGGTGAAAACAGCGATGTCCTATCTTGAACCGTTTAGGAGATCGAGTAAAATGGAGAAAAATAGATATTTGAAAATGTGATATATAAACATTTTGTTCGTTTGTACCTTTATCAACTCTTGAGAGTAGACTTATAGGACATATTTTATGTAAAATGAGGTGCTAAATCCACTGGTGAAAACCTCGATGTTTTATCTTTAACCGTTTAGGAGATCGAGTAAAATGGAGAATAATAAATATTTGAAAATGTGATATATAAACATTTTATTCGTTTGTACCTTTATCAACTTTTGAGAGTTGACTTATAGGACCTAATTTATGTAAAATGAGGTGCTAAATCCACTGGTGAAAACCGCGATGTCCTATCTTTAACCGTTTAGGAGATCAAGTAAAATGGAAAATAATAGAAATTTGAAAATGTGATATATAAACATTTTATTCGTTTTTACCTTTATCAACTCTTGAGAGTAGACTTATAGGACCTATTTTATGTAAAATGAGGTGCTAAATCCACTGGTGAAAACCGCGATGTCCTATCTTGAACCGTTTAGGAGATCGAGTAAAATGTAGAATAATAGATATTTGATAATGTGATATATAAACATTTTATTCGTTTGTACCTTTATCAACTCTTGAGAGTAGACTTATAAGACTTATTTCATGTAAAATGAGGTGCTAAATCCACTGGTGAAAACCGCGATGTCCTATCTTTTACCGTTTAGGATATCGAGTAAAATGGATATTAATAGATATTTGAAAATGTGATATATAAATATTTTATTCGTTTGTACCTTTATCAACTCTTGAGAGTAGACTTATAGGACTTATTTTATGTAAAATGAGGTGCTAAATCCACTGGTGAAAACCTCGATGTTTTATCTTTAACCGTTTAGGAGATCGAGTAAAATGGAGAATAATAGATATTTGAAAATGTGATATATAAACATTTTATTCGTTTGTACCTTTATCAACTTTTGAGAGTAGACTTATAGGACCTATTTTATGTAAAATGAGGTGCTAAATCCACTGGTGAAAACCACGATGTCCTATCTTTAACCGTTTAGGAGATCAAGTAAAATGGAGAATAATAGAAATTTGAAAATGTGATATATAAACATTTTATTCGTTTTTACCTTTATCAACTCTTGAGAGTAGACTTATAGGACCTATTTTATGTAAAATGAGGTGCTAAATCCACTGGTGAAAACCGCGATGTCCTATCTTGAACCGTTTAGGAGATCGAGTAAAATGGAGAATAATAGATATTTGATAATGTGATATATAAACATTTTATTCTTTTGTACCTTTATCAACTCTTGAGAGTAGACTTATAAGACTTATTTCATGTAAAATGAGGTGCTAAATCTACTGGTGAAAACCGCGATGTCCTATCTTTAACCGTTTAGGAGATCGAGTAAAATGGAGAATAATAGAAATTTGAAAATGTGATATATAAACATTTTATTCGTTTTTACCTTTATCAACTCTTGAAAGTAGACTTATAGGACCTATTTTATGTAAAATGAGGTGCTAAATTCACTGGTGAAAACCGCGATGTCCTATCTTTAACCATTTAGGAGATCGAGTAAAATGGAGAATAATAGATATTTGAAAATGTGATATATAAACGTTTTATTCGTTTGTACCTTCATCAACTCTAAAGAGTAGACTTATAGAACTTATTTTATGTAAAATGAGGTGCTAAATCCACTGGTGAAAACCGCGATGTCCAAGCTTGATCCGTTTAGGAGATCGAGTAAAATGGATAAAAATAGTTATTTGAAAATGTGATATATAAACATTTTATTCGTTTGTACCTTTATCAACTCTTGAGAGTAGACTTATAGGACTTATTTTATGTAAAATGAGGTGCTTAATCCACTGGTCAAAACCCCGATGTCCTATCTTGAACCGTTTAGGAGATCGAGTAAAATGGAGAATAATAGATATTTGATAATGTGATATATAAACATTTTATTCTTTTGTACCTTTATCAACTCTTGAGAGTAGACTTATAAGACTTATTTCATGTAAAATGAGGTGCTAAATCTACTGGTGAAAACCGCGATGTCCTATCTTTAACCGTTTAGGAGATCGAGTAAAATGGAGAATAATAGAAATTTGAAAATGTGATATATAAACATTTTATTCGTTTTTACCTTTATCAACTCTTGAAAGTAGACTTATAGGACCTATTTTATGTAAAATGAGGTGCTAAATTCACTGGTGAAAACCGCGATGTCCTATCTTTAACCATTTAGGAGATCGAGTAAAATGGAGAATAATAGATATTTGAAAATGTGATATATAAACGTTTTATTCGTTTGTACCTTCATCAACTCTAAAGAGTAGACTTATAGAACTTATTTTATGTAAAATGAGGTGCTAAATCCACTGGTGAAAACCGCGATGTCCAAGCTTGATCCGTTTAGGAGATCGAGTAAAATGGATAAAAATAGTTATTTGAAAATGTGATATATAAACATTTTATTCGTTTGTACCTTTATCAACTCTTGAGAGTAGACTTATAGGACTTATTTTATGTAAAATGAGGTGCTTAATCCACTGGTCAAAACCCCGATGTCCTATCTTGAACCGTTTAGGAGATCGAGTAAAATGTTGAATAATAGATATTTGAAAATGTGATATATAAACATTTTGTTCGTTTGTACCTTTATCAACTCTTGAGAGTAGACTTATAGGACATATTTTATGTAAAATGAGGTGCTACATCCACTGGTGAATACTGCGATGTCCTATCTTGAACCGTTTAGGAGATCGAGTAAAATGGAGAAAAATAGATATTTGAAAATGTGATATATAAACATTTTATTCGTTTTGACCTTTATCAACTCTTGAAAGTAGACTTATAGGACCTATTTTATGTAAAATGAGGTGCTAAATTTACTGGTGAAAACCGCGATGTCCTATCTTTAACCGTTTAGGAGATCGAGTAAAATGGAGAATAATAGATATTTGAAAATGTGATATATAAACATTTTATCCGTTTTTACCTTTATCAACTCTTGAAAGTAGACTTATAGGACCTATTTTATGTAAAATGAGGTGCTAAATTCACTGGTGAAAACCGCGATGTCCTATCTTTAACCGTTTAGGAGATCGAGTAAAATGGAGAATAATAGATATTTGAAAATGTGATATATAAACATTTTATTCGTTTTTACCTTTATCAACTCTTGAAAGTAGACTTATAGGACCTATTTTATGTAAAATGAGGTGCTAAATTCACTGGTGAAAACCGCGATGTCCTATCTTTAACCATTTAGGAGATCGAGTAAAATGGAGAATAATAGATATTTGAAAATGTGATATATAAACATTTTATTCGTTTGTACCTTTATCAACTCTTGAGAGTAGACTTATAAGACTTATTTCATGTAAAATGAGGTGCTAAATGTACTGGTAAAAACCGCGATGTCCTATCTTTAACCATTTAGGAGATCGAGTAAAATGGAGAATAATAGATATTTGAAAATGTGATATATAAACATTTTGTTCGTTTGTACCTTGATCAACTCTTGAAAGTAGACTTATAGGACTTATTTTATGTAAAATGAGGTGCTAAATCCACTGGTGAAAACCCCGATGTCCAATCTTGAACCGTTTAGGAGATCGAGTAAAATGTAGAATAATAGATATTTGAAAATGTGATATATAAACATTTTGTTCGTTTGTACCTTTATCAACTCTTGTGAGTAGACTTATAGGACATATTTTATGTAAAATGAGGTGCTACATCCACTGGTGAAAACAGCGATGTCCTATCTTGAACCGTTTAGGAGATCGAGTAAAATGGAGAAAAATAGATATTTGAAAATGTGATATATAAACATTTTGTTCGTTTGTACCTTGATCAACTCTTGAGAGTAGACTTATAGGACTTATTTTATGTAAAATGAGGTGCTTAATCCACTGGTGAAAACCGCGATGTCCTATCTTGAACCGTTTAGGAGATCGAGTAAAATGGAGAATAATAGATATTTGAAAATGTGATATATAAACATTTTGATCGTTTGTACCTTGATCAACTCTTGAGAGTAGACTTATAGGACTTATTTTATGTAAAATGAGGTGCTACATCCACTGGTGAAAACAGCGATGTCCTATCTTGAACCGTTTAGGAGATCGAGTAAAATGGAGAAAAATAGATATTTGAAAATGTGATATATAAACATTTTGTTCGTTTGTACCTTTATCAACTCTTGAGAGTAGACTTATAGGACATATTTTATGTAAAATGAGGTGCTAAATCCACTGGTGAAAACCTCGATGTTTTATCTTTAACCGTTTAGGAGATCGAGTAAAATGGAGAATAATAAATATTTGAAAATGTGATATATAAACATTTTATTCGTTTGTACCTTTATCAACTTTTGAGAGTTGACTTATAGGACCTAATTTATGTAAAATGAGGTGCTAAATCCACTGGTGAAAACCGCGATGTCCTATCTTTAACCGTTTAGGAGATCAAGTAAAATGGAAAATAATAGAAATTTGAAAATGTGATATATAAACATTTTATTCGTTTTTACCTTTATCAACTCTTGAGAGTAGACTTATAGGACCTATTTTATGTAAAATGAGGTGCTAAATCCACTGGTGAAAACCGCGATGTCCTATCTTGAACCGTTTAGGAGATCGAGTAAAATGTAGAATAATAGATATTTGAAAATGTGATATATAAACATTTTGTTCGTTTGTACCTTTATCAACTCTTGTGAGTAGACTTATAGGACATATTTTATGTAAAATGAGGTGCTACATCCACTGGTGAAAACCCCGATGTCCAATCTTGAACCGTTTAGGAGATCGAGTAAAATGTAGAATAATAGATATTTGAAAATGTGATATATAAACATTTTGTTCGTTTGTACCTTGATCAACTCTTGAAAGTAGACTTATAGGACTTATTTTATGTAAAATGAGGTGCTTAATCCACTGGTGAAAACCGCGATGTCCTATCTTGAACCGTTTAGGAGATCGAGTAAAATGGAGAATAATAGATATTTGAAAATGTGATATATAAACATTTTATTCGTTTGTACCTTTATCAACTTTTGAGAGTAGACTAATAGGACTTATTATATGTAAAATAAGGTGCTAAATCCACTGGTGAAAACCCCGATGTCCAATCTGGAACCGTTTAGGAGATCGAGTAAAATGTAGAATAATAGATATTTGAAAATGTGATATATAAACATTTTGTTCGTTTGTACCTTGATCAACTCTTGAGAGTAGACTTATAGGACTTATTTTATGTAAAATGAGGTGCTAAATCCACTGGTGAAAACCCCGATGTCCTATCTTGAACCGTTTAGGAGATCGAGTAAAATGGATAATAATAGATATTTGAAAATGTGATATATAAACATTTATTCGTTTGTACCTTTATCAACTTTTGAGAGTAGACTAATAGGACTTATTATATGTAAAATGAGGTGCTAAATCGACTGGTGAAAACCGCGATGTCCTATCTTTAACCCTTTAGGATATCGAGTAAAATGGAGAATAATAGATATTTTAAAATGTGATATATAAACAATTTATTCGTTTGTACCTTTATCAACTCTTGAGAGTAGACTTATAAGACTTATTTTAAGTAAAATGAGGTGCTAAATCCACTAGTGAAAACCGCGATGTCCTATCTTTAACCGTTTAGGAGATCGAGTAAAATAGAGAATAATAGAAATTTGAAAATGTGATATATAAACATTTTATTCGTTTTTACCTTTATCAACTCTTGAGAGTAGACTTATAGGACCTATTTTATGTAAAATGAGGTGCTAAATCCACTGGTGAAAACCGCCATGTTTTATCTTTAACCGTTTAGGAGATCGAGTAAAATGGAGAATAATAGATATTTGATAATGTGATATATAAACATTTTATTCGTTTGTACCTTTATCAACTCTTGAGAGTAGACTTATAAGACTTATTTCATGTAAAATGAGGTGCTAAATCCACTGGTGAAAACCGCGATGTCCTATCTTGAACCGTTTCGGAGATCGAGTAAAATGGAGAAAAATAGATATTTGAAAATGTGATATATAAAAATTTTATTCGTTTGTACCTTTATCAACTCTTGAGAGTAGACTTATAGGACTTATTTTATGTAAAATGAGGTGCTAAATCTACTGGTGAAAACCGCGATGTTCTATCTTTAACCGTTTAGGAGATCGAGTAAAATTGAGAATAATAGATATTTGAAAATGTGATATATAAAAATTTTATTCGTTTGTACCTTTATCAACTCTTGAGAGTAGACTTATAGGACTTATTTTATGTAAAATGAGGTGCTAAATCTACTGGTGAAAACCGCGATGTCCTATTTTTAACCGTTTAGGAGATCGAGTAAAATGGAGAATAATAGATATTTGAATAAGTGATATATAAACATTTTATTCGTTTGTACCTTTATCAACTCTTAAGAGTAGACTTATAGGACTTATTTTCTGTAAAATGAGGTGCTAAATCCACTGGTGAAAACCGCGATGTCCTATCTTTAACCGTTTAGGAGATGGAGTAAAATGGAGAATAATAGATATTTGAAAATGTGATATATAAACATTTTATTCGTTTGTACCTTTACCAACTCTTGAGAGTAGACTTATAGGACCTATTTTTTGTAAAATGAGGTGCTAAATCCACTGGTGAAAACCGCCATGTTTTATCTTTAACCGTTTAGGAGATCGAGTAAAATGGAGAATAATAGATATTTGATAATGTGATATATAAACATTTTATTCGTTTGTACCTTTATCAACTCTTGAGAGTAGACTTATAGGACCTATTTTATGTAAAATGAGGTGCTAAATCCACTGGTGAAAACCGCCATGTTTTATCTTTAACCGTTTAGGAGATCGAGTAAAATGGAGAATAATAGATATTTGATAATGTGATATATAAACATTTTATTCGTTTGTACCTTTATCAACTCTTGAGAGTAGACTTATAAGACTTATTTCATGTAAAATGAGGTGCTAAATCCACTGGTGAAAACCGCGATGTCCTATCTTGAACCGTTTCGGAGATCGAGTAAAATGGAGAAAAATAGATATTTGAAAATGTGATATATAAAAATTTTATTCGTTTGTACCTTTATCAACTCTTGAGAGTAGACTTATAGGACTTATTTTATGTAAAATGAGGTGCTAAATCTACTGGTGAAAACCGCGATGTTCTATCTTTAACCGTTTAGGAGATCGAGTAAAATTGAGAATAATAGATATTTGAAAATGTGATATATAAAAATTTTATTCGTTTGTACCTTTATCAACTCTTGAGAGTAGACTTATAGGACTTATTTTATGTAAAATGAGGTGCTAAATCTACTGGTGAAAACCGCGATGTCCTATTTTTAACCGTTTAGGAGATCGAGTAAAATGGAGAATAATAGATATTTGAATAAGTGATATATAAACATTTTATTCGTTTGTACCTTTATCAACTCTTAAGAGTAGACTTATAGGACTTATTTTCTGTAAAATGAGGTGCTAAATCCACTGGTGAAAACCGCGATGTCCTATCTTTAACCGTTTAGGAGATGGAGTAAAATGGAGAATAATAGATATTTGAAAATGTGATATATAAACATTTTATTCGTTTGTACCTTTACCAACTCTTGAGAGTAGACTTATAGGACCTATTTTTTGTAAAATGAGGTGCTAAATCCACTGGTGAAAACCGCCATGTTTTATCTTTAACCGTTTAGGAGATCGAGTAAAATGGAGAATAATAGATATTTGAAAATATGATATATAAACATTTTGTTCGTTTGTACCTTGATCAACTCTTGAGTGTAGACTTATAGGACTTATTTTATGTAAAATGAGGTGCTAAATCCACTGGTGAAAACCCCGATGTCCTATCTTGAACCGTTTAGGAGATCGAGTAAAATGGATATTAATAGATATTTGAAAATGTGATATATAAACATTTTGTTCGTTTGTACCTTGATCAACTCTTGAAAGTAGACTTATAGGACTTATTTTATGTAAAATGAGGTGCTAAATCCACTGGTGAAAACCTCGATGTTTTATCTTTAACCGTTTAGGAGATCGAGTAAAATGGAGAATAATAGATATTTGAAAATGTGATATATAAACATTTTATTCGTTTGTACCTTTATCAACTTTTGAGAGTAGACTTATAGGACCTAATTTATGTAAAATGAGGTGCTAAATCCACTGGTGAAAACCGCGATGTCCTATCTTTAACCGTTTAGGAGATCAAGTAAAATGGAAAATAATAGAAATTTGAAAATGTGATACATAAACATTTTATTCGTTTTTACCTTTATCAACTCTTGAGAGTAGACTTATAGGACCTATTTTATGTAAAATGAGGTGCTAAATCCACTGGTGAAAACCGCGATGTCCTATCTTGAACCGTTTAGGAGATCGAGTAAAATGGAGAATAATAGATAATTGATAATGTGATATATAAACATTTTATTCGTTTGTACCTTTATCAACTCTTGAGAGTAGACTTATAAGACTTATTTCATGTAAAATGAGGTGCTAAATCTACTGGTGAAAACCGCGATGTCCTATCTTTAACCGTTTAGGAGATCGAGTAAAATGGAGAATAATAGATATTTGAAAATGTGATATATAAACATTTTATTCGTTTTTACCTTTATCAACTCTTGAAAGTAGACTTATAGGACCTATTTTATGTAAAATGAGGTGCTAAATTCACTGGTGAAAACCGCGATGTCCTATCTTTAACCATTTAGGAGATCGAGTAAAATGGAGAATAATAGATATTTGAAAATGTGATATATAAACATTTTGTTCGTTTGTACCTTGATCAACTCTTGAAAGTAGACTTATAGGACTTATTTTATGTAAAATGAGGTGCTAAATCCACTGGTGAAAACCCCGATGTCCAATCTTGAACCGTTTAGGAGATCGAGTAAAATGTAGAATAATAGATATTTGAAAATGTGATATATAAACATTTTGTTCGTTTGTACCTTTATCAACTCTTGTGAGTAGACTTATAGGACATATTTTATGTAAAATGAGGTGCTACATCCACTGGTGAAAACAGCGATGTCCTATCTTGAACCGTTTAGGAGATCGAGTAAAATGGAGAAAAATAGATATTTGAAAATGTGATATATAAACATTTTGTTCGTTTGTACCTTGATCAACTCTTGAGAGTAGACTTATAGGACTTATTTTATGTAAAATGAGGTGCTTAATCCACTGGTGAAAACCGCGATGTCCTATCTTGAACCGTTTAGGAGATCGAGTAAAATGGAGAATAATAGATATTTGAAAATGTGATATATAAACATTTTGTTCGTTTGTACCTTGATCAACTCTTGAGAGTAGACTTATAGGACTTATTTTATGTAAAATAAGGTGCTAAATCCACTGGTGAAAACCCCAATGTCCAATCTTGAACCGTTTAGGAGATCGAGTAAAATGTAGAATAATAGATATTTGAAAATGTGATATATAAACATTTTGTTCGTTTGTACCTTGATCAACTCTTGAGTGTAGACTTATAGGACTTATTTTATGTAAAATGAGGTGCTAAATCCACTGGTGAAAACCCCGATGTCCTATCTTGAACCGTTTAGGAGATCGAGTAAAATGGATATTAATAGATATTTGAAAATGTGATATATAAACATTTTATTCGTTTGTACCTTTATCAACTTTTGAGAGTAGACTAATAGGACTTATTATATGTAAAATGAGGTGCTAAATCCACTGGTGAAAACCCCGATGTCCAATCTTGAACCGTTTAGGAGATCGAGTAAAATGGAGAATAATAGATATTTGATAATGTGATATATAAACATTTTATTCGTTTGTACCTTTATCAACTCTTGAGAGTAGACTTATAGGACCTATTTTATGTAAAATGAGGTGCTAAATTCACTGGTGAAAACCGCGATGTCCTGTCTTGAACAGTTTAGGAGATCGAGTAAAATGGAGAATAATAGATATTTGAAAATGTGATATATAAACATTTTGTTTGTTTGTACCTTGATCAACTATTGAGAGTAGACTTATAGGACTTATTTTATGTAAAATGAGGTTCTAAATCCACTGGTGAAAACCCCGATGTCCAATCTTGAACCGTTTAGGAGATCGAGTAAAATGTAGAATAATAGATATTTGAAAATGTGATATATAAACATTTTGTTCGTTTGTACCTTTATCAACTCTTGTGAGTAGACTTATAGGACATATTTTATGTAAAATGAGGTGCTACATCCACTGGTGAAAACAGCGATGTCCTATCTTGAACCGTTTAGGAGATCGAGTAAAATGGAGAAAAAAAGGATATTTGAAAATGTGATATATAAAAATTTTGTTCGTTTGTACCTTGATCAACTCTTGAGAGTAGACTTATAGGACTTATTTTATGTAAAATAAGGTGCTAAATCCACTGGTAAAAACCCCGATGTCCAATCTTGAACCGTTTAGGAGATCGAGTAAAATGTAGAATAATAGATATTTGAAAATGTGATATATAAACATTTTGTTCGTTTGTACCTTGATCAACTCTTGAAAGTAGACTTATAGGACTTATTTTATGTAAAATGAGGTGCTTAATCCACTGGTGAAAACCGCGATGTCCTATCTTGAACCGTTTAGGAGATCGAGTAAAATGGAGAATAATAGATATTTGAAAATGTGATATATAAACATTTTATTCGTTTGTACCTTTATCAGCTTTTGAGAGTAGACTAATAGGACTTATTATATGTAAAATAAGGTGCTAAGTCCACTGGTGAAAACCCCGATGTCCAATCTTGAACCGTTTAGGAGATCGAGTAAAATGTAGAATAATAGATATTTGAAAATGTGATATATAAACATTTTGTTCGTTTGTACCTTTATCAACTCTTGTGAGTAGACTTATAGGACATATTTTAAGTAAAATGAGGTGCTACATCCACTGGTGAAAACAGCGATGTCCTATCTTGAACCGTTTAGGAGATCGAGTAAAATGGAGAAAAATAGATATTTGAAAATGTGATATATAAACATTTTGTTCGTTTGTACCTTGATCAACTCTTGAGAGTAGACTTATAGGACTTATTTTATGTAAAATAAGGTGCTAAATCCACTGGTAAAATCCCCGATGTCCAATCTTGAACCGTTTAGGAGATCGAGTAAAATGTAGAATAATAGATATTTGAAAATGTGATATATAAACATTTTGTTCGTTTGTACCTTGATCAACTCTTGAAAGTAGACTTATAGGACGTATTTTATGTAAAATGAGGTGCTTAATCCACTGGTGAAAACCGCGATGTCCTATCTTGAACCGTTTAGGAGATCGAGTAAAATGGAGAATAATAGATATTTGAAAATGTGATATATAAACATTTTATTCGTTTGTACCTTTATCAACTTTTGAGAGTAGACTAATAGGACTTATTATATGTAAAATAAGGTGCTAAATCCACTGGTGAAAACCCCGATGTCCAATCTTGAACCGTTTAGGAGATCGAGTAAAATGTAGAATAATAGATATTTGAAAATGTGATATATAAACATTTTGTTCGTTTGTACCTTGATCAACTCTTGAGAGTAGACTTATAGGACTTATTTTATGTAAAATGAGGTGCTAAATCCACTGGTGAAAACCCCGATGTCCTATCTTGAACCGTTTAGGAGATCGAGTAAAATGGATAATAATAGATATTTTATAATGTGATATATAAACAATTTATTCGTTTGTACCATTATCAACTCTTGAGAGTAGACTTATAAGTCTTATTTTTAGTAAAATGAGGTGCTAAATCCACTAGTGAAAACCGCGATGTAATATCTTTAACCGTTTAGGAGATCGAGTAAAATAGAGAATAATAGAAATTTGAAAATGTGATATATAAACATTTTATTCGTTTTTACCTTTATCAACTCTTGAGAGTAGACTTATAGGACCTATTTTATGTAAAATGAGGTGCTAAATCCACTGGTGAAAACCGCCATGTTTTATCTTTAACCGTTTAGGAGATCGAGTAAAATGGAGAATAATTGATATTTGATAATGTGATAAATAAACATTTTATTCGTTTGTTCCTTTATCAACTTTTGAGAGTAGACTTATAGGACTTATTTTACGTAAAATGAGGTGCTGAATCCACTGGTGAAAACCGCGATGTAGTATCGTTAACCGTTTAGGAGATCGAGTAAAATGGAGAATAATAGATATTTTAAAATGTGATATATAAACATTTTATTCGTTTGTACCTTTATCAACTCTTAGGAGTAGACTTATAAGACTTATTTCATGTAAAATGAGGTGCTAAATCTACTGGTGAAAACCGCAATGTCCTATCTTTAACCGTTTAGGAGATCGAGTAAAATGGAGAATAATAGATATTTGAATATGTGATATATAAACATTTTATTCGTTTGTACCTTTATCAACTCTTAAGAGTAGACTTATAGGACTTATTTTCTGTAAAATGAGGTGCTAAATCCACTGGTGAAAACCGCGATGTCCTATCTTGAACCGTTTAGGAGATCGAGTAAAATGGAGAAAAATAGATATTTGAAAATGTGATATATAAAAATTTTATTCGTTTGTACCTTTATCAACTCTTGAGAGTAGACTTATAGGACTTATTTTATGTAAAATGAGGTGCTAAATTTACTGGTGAAAACCGCGATGTTCTATCTTTAACCGTTTAGGAGATCGAGTAAAATTGAGAATAATAGATATTTGAAAATGTGATATATAAAAATTTTATTCGTTTGTACCTTTATCAACTCTTGAGAGTAGACTTATAGGACTTATTTTATGTAAAATGAGGTGCTAAATCTACTGGTGAAAACCGCGATGTCCTATTTTTAACCGTTTAGGAGATCGAGTAAAATGGAGAATAATAGATATTTGAATAAGTGATATATAAACATTTTATTCGTTTGTACCTTTATCAACTCTTAAGAGTAGACTTTTAGGACTTATTTTCTGTAAAATGAGGTGCTAAATCCACTGGTGAAAACCGCGATGTCCTATCTTTAACCGTTTAGGAGATGGAGTAAAATGGAGAATAATAGATATTTGAAAATGTGATATATAAACATTTTATTCGTTTGTACCTTTATCAACTCTTAAGAGTAGACTTATAGGACTTATTTTATGTAAAATAAGGTGCTGAATTCACTGGTGAAAACCGCGATGTCCTATCTTTAACCGTTTAGGAGATCGAGTAAAATTGAAAATAATAGATATTTGAAAATGTGATATATAAAAATTTTATTCGTTTGTACCTTTATCAACTCTTGAGAGTAGACTTATAGGACCTATTTTATGTAAAATGAGGTGCTAAATCCACTGGTGAAAACCGCCATGTTTTATCTTTAACCGTTTAGGAGATCGAGTAAAATGGAGAATAATAGATATTTGAAAATGTGATATATAAACATTTTGTTCGTTTGTACCTTGATCAACTATTGAGAGTAGACTTATAGGACTTATTTTATGTAAAATGAGGTGCTAAATCCACTGGTGAAAACCCCGATGTCCAATCTTGAACCGTTTAGGAGATCGAGTAAAATGTAGAATAATAGATATTTGAAAATGTGATATATAAACATTTTGTTCGTTTGTACCTTTATCAACTCTTGTGAGTAGGCTTATAGGACATATTTTATGTAAAATGAGGTGCTACATCCACTGGTGAAAACAGCGATGTCCTATCTTGAACCGTTTAGGAGATCGAGTAAAATGGAGAAAAATAGATATTTGAAAATGTGATATATAAACATTTTGTTCGTTTGTACCTTGATCAACTTTTGAGAGTAGACTTATAGGACTTATTTTATGTAAAATAAGGTGCTAAATCCACTGGTGAAAACCCCGATGTCCAATCTTGAACCGTTTAGGAGATCGAGTAAAATGGAGAATAATAGATATTTGAAAATGTGATATATAAACATTTTATTCGTTTGTACCTTTATCAACTTTTGAGAGTAGACTAATAGGACTTATTATATGTAAAATAAGGTGCTAAATCCACTGGTGAAAACCCCGATGTCCAATCTTGAACCGTTTAGGAGATCGAGTAAAATGTAGAATAATAGATATTTGAAAATGTGATATATAAACATTTTGTTCGTTTGTACCTTGATCAACTCTTGAGAGTAGACTTATAGGACTTATTTTATGTAAAATGAGGTGCTAAATCCACTGGTGAAAACCCCGATGTCCTATCTTGAACCGTTTAGGAGATCGAGTAAAATGTAGAATAATAGATATTTTAAAATGTGATATATAAACATTTTATTCGTTTGTACCTTTATCAACTCTTAAGAGTAGACTTATAAGACTTATTTCATGTAAAATGAGGTGCTAAATCTACTGGTGAAAACCGCAATGTCCTATCTTTAACCGTTTAGGAGATCGAGTAAAATGGAGAATAATAGATATTTGAAAATGTGATATATAAACATTTTATTCGTTTTTACCTTTATCAACTCTTGAGAGTAGACTTATAGGACCTATTTTATGTAAAATGAGGTGCTAAATCCACTGGTGAAAACCGCCATGTTTTATCTTTAACCGTTTAGGAGATCGAGTAAAATGGAGAATAATTGATATTTGATAATGTGATAAATAAACATTTTATTCGTTTGTACCTTTATCAACTCTTGAGAGTAGACTTATAAGACTTATTTCATGTAAAATGAGGTGCTAAATCTACTGGTGAAAACCGCAATGTCCTATCTTTAACCGTTTAGGAGATCGAGTAAAATGGAGAAAAATAGAAATTTGAAAATGGGATATATAAACATTTTATTCGTTTGTTCCTTTATCAACTCTTGAGAGTAGACTTATAGGACTTATTTTATGTAAAATGAGGTGCTGAATCCACTGGTGAAAACCGCGATGTAGTATCGTTAACCGTTTAGGAGATCGAGTAAAATGGAGAATAATAGATATTTTAAAATGTGATATATAAACATTTTATTCGTTTGTACCTTTATCAACTCTTAAGAGTAGACTTATAAGACTTATTTCATGTAAAATGAGGTGCTAAATCTACTGGTGAAAACCGCAATGTCCTATCTTTAACCGTTTAGGAGATCGAGTAAAATGGAGAATAATAGATATTTGAATATGTGATATATAAACATTTTATTCGTTTGTACCTTTATCAACTCTTAAGAGTAGACTTATAGGACTTATTTTCTGTAAAATGAGGTGCTAAATCCACTGGTGAAAACCGCGATGTCCTATCTTGAACCGTTTAGGAGATCGAGTAAAATGGAGAAAAATAGATATTTGAAAATGTGATATATAAAAATTTTATTCGTTTGTATCTTTATCAACACTTGAGAGTAGACTTATAGGACTTATTTTATGTAAAATGAGGTGCTAAATTTACTGGTGAAAACCGCGATGTTCTATCTTTAACCGTTTAGGAGATCGAGTAAAATTGAGAATAATAGATATTTGAAAATGTGATATATAAAAATTTTATTCGTTTGTACCTTTATCAACTCTTGAGAGTAGACTTATAGGACTTATTTTATGTAAAATGAGGTGCTAAATCTACTGGTGAAAACCGCGATGTCCTATTTTTAACCGTTTAGGAGATCGAGTAAAATGGAGAATAATAGATATTTGAAAATGTGATATATAAACATTTTATTCGTTTGTACCTTTATCAACTCTTAAGAGTAGACTTTTAGGACTTATTTTCTGTAAAATGAGGTGCTAAATCCACTGGTGAAAACCGCGATGTCCTATCTTTAACCGTTTAGGAGATGGAGTAAAATGGAGAATAATAGATATTTGAAAATGTGATATATAAACATTTTATTCGTTTGTACCTTTATCAACTCTTAAGAGTAGACTTATAGGACTTATTTTATGTAAAATAAGGTGCTGAATTCACTGGTGAAAACCGCGATGTCCTATCTTTAACCGTTTAGGAGATCGAGTAAAATTGAAAATAATAGATATTTGAAAATGTGATATATAAAAATTTTATTCGTTTGTACCTTTATCAACTCTTGAGAGTAGACTTATAGGACCTATTTTATGTAAAATGAGGTGCTAAATCCACTGGTGAAAACCGCCATGTTTTATCTTTAACCGTTTAGGAGATCGAGTAAAATGGAGAATAAAAGATATTTGAAAATGTGATATATAAACATTTTGTTCGTTTGTACCTTGATCAACTATTGAGAGTAGACTTATAGGACTTATTTTATGTAAAATGAGGTGCTAAATCCACTGGTGAAAACCCCGATGTCCAATCTTGAACCGTTTAGGAGATCGAGTAAAATGTAGAATAATAGATATTTGAAAATGTGATATATAAACATTTTGTTCGTTTGTACCTTTATCAACTCTTGTGAGTAGGCTTATAGGACATATTTTATGTAAAATGAGGTGCTACATCCACTGGTGAAAACAGCGATGTCCTATCTTGAACCGTTTAGGAGATCGAGTAAAATGGAGAAAAATAGATATTTGAAAATGTGATATATAAACATTTTGTTCGTTTGTACCTTGATCAACTCTTGAGAGTAGACTTATAGGACTTATTTTATGTAAAATAAGGTGCTAAATCCACTGGTGAAAACCCCGATGTCCAATCTTGAACCGTTTAGGAGATCGAGTAAAATGGAGAATAATAGATATTTGAAAATGTGATATATAAACATTTTATTCGTTTGTACCTTTATCAACTTTTGAGAGTAGACTAATAGGACTTATTATATGTAAAATAAGGTGCTAAATCCACTGGTGAAAACCCCGATGTCCAATCTTGAACCGTTTAGGAGATCGAGTAAAATGTAGAATAATAGATATTTGAAAATGTGATATATAAACATTTTGTTCGTTTGTACCTTGATCAACTCTTGAGAGTAGACTTATAGGACTTATTTTATGTAAAATGAGGTGCTAAATCCACTGGTGAAAACCCCGATGTCCTATCTTGAACCGTTTAGGAGATCGAGTAAAATGGATAATAATAGATATTTGAAAATGTGATATATTAACATTTATTCGTTTGTACCTTTATCAACTTTTGAGAGTAGACTAATAGGACTTATTATATGTAAAATGAGGTGCTAAATCCACTGGTGAAAACCGCGATGTCCTATCTTTAACCCTTTAGGATATCGAGTAAAATGGAGAATAATAGATATTTTATAATGTGATATATAAACAATTTATTCGTTTGTACCATTATCAACTCTTGAGGGTAGACTTATAAGTCTTATTTTTAGTAAAATGAGGTGCTAAATCCACTAGTGAAAACCGCGATGTCCTATCTTTAACCGTTTAGGAGATCGAGTAAAATAGAGAATAATAGAAATTTGAAAATGTGATATATAAACATTTTATTCGTTTTTACCTTTATCAACACTTGAGAGTAGACTTATAGGACCTATTTTATGTAAAATGAGGTGCTAAATCCACTGGTGAAAACCGCCATGTTTTATCTTTAACCGTTTAGGAGATCGAGTAAAATGGAGAATAATTGATATTTGATAATGTGATAAATAAACATTTTATTCGTTTGTACCTTTATCAACTCTTGAGAGTAGACTTATAAGACTTATTTCATGTAAAATGAGGTGCTAAATCTACTGGTGAAAACCGCAATGTCCTATCTTTAACCGTTTAGGAGATCGAGTAAAATGGAGAAAAATAGAAATTTGAAAATGGGATATATAAACATTTTATTCGTTTGTTCCTTTATCAACTCTTGAGAGTAGACTTATAGGACTTATTTTATGTAAAATGAGGTGCTGAATCCACTGGTGAAAACCGCGATGTAGTATCGTTAACCGTTTAGGAGATCGAGTAAAATGGAGAATAATAGATATTTTAAAATGTGATATATAAACATTTTATTCGTTTGTACCTTTATCAACTCTTAAGAGTAGACTTATAGGACTTATTTTCTGTAAAATGAGGTGCTAAATCCACTGGTGAAAACCGCGATGTCCTATCTTGAACCGTTTAGGAGATCGAGTAAAATGGAGAAAAATAGATATTTGAAAATGTGATATATAAAAATTTTATTCGTTTGTACCTTTATCAACTCTTGAGAGTAGACTTATAGGACTTATTTTATGTAAAATGAGGTGCTAAATTTACTGGTGAAAACCGCGAAGTTCTATCTTTAACCGTTTAGGAGATCGAGTAAAATTGAGAATTATAGATATTTGAAAATGTGATATATAAAAATTTTATTCGTTTGTACCTTTATCAACTCTTGAGAGTAGACTTATAGGAGTTATTTTATGTAAAATGAGGTGCAAAATCCACTGGTGAAAACCGCGATGTCCTATCTTTAACCGTTTAGGAGATCGAGTAAAATGGAGAATAATAGATATTTTATAATGTGATATATAAACAATTTATTCGTTTGTACCTTTATCAACTCTTGAGAGTAGACTTATAAGACTTATTTCAAGTAAAATGAGGTGCTAAATCCACTAGTGAAAACCGCGATGTCCTATCTTTAACCGTTTAGGAGATCGAGTAAAATAGAGAATAATAGAAATTTGAAAATGTGATATATAAACATTTTATTCGTTTGTACCTTTATCAACTCTTAAGAGTAGACTTATAGGACTTATTTTCTGTAAAATGAGGTGCTAAATCCACTGGTGAAAACCGCGATGTCCTATCTTTAACCGTTTAGGAGATAGAGTAAAATGGAGAATAATAGATATTTGAAAATGTGATATATAAACATTTTATTCGTTTGTATCATTATCAACTCTTGAGAGTAGACTTATAGGACATATTTTGTGTAAAATGAGGTGCTAAATCCACTGGTGAAAACCCCGATGTCCTATCTATACCCGTTTAGGAGATCGAGTGAAATGGAGAATAATAGATATTTTAAAATGTGATATATAAACATTTTATTCGTTTGTGCCTTTATCAACTCTTAAGAGTAGGCTTATAGGACTTATTTTATGCAAAATAAGGTGCTAAGTCCACTGGTGAAAACCGCGATGTCCTATCTTTAACCGTTTAGGAGATCGAGTAAAATGGAGAATAATAGATATTTGAAAATGTGATATATAAACACTTTATTCGTTTGTACCTTTATCAACTCTTGAGAGTAGACTTATAGGACTTATTTTATGTAAAATAAGGTGCTAAATCCACTGGTGAAAACCCCAATGTCCAATCTTGAACCGTTTAGGAGATCGAGTAAAATGTAGAATAATAGATATTTGAAAATGTGATATATAAACATTTTGTTCGTTTGTACCTTGATCAACTCTTGAGTGTAGACTTATAGGACTTATTTTATGTAAAATGAGGTGCTAAATCCACTGGTGAAAACCCCGATGTCCTATCTTGAACCGTTTAGGAGATCGAGTAAAATTGATATTAATAGATATTTGAAAATGTGATATATAAACATTTTATTCGTTTGTACCTTTATCAACTTTTGAGAGTAGACTAATAGGACTTATTATATGTAAAATGAGGTGCTAAATCCACTGGTGAAAACCCCGATGTCCAATCTTGAACCGTTTAGGAGATCGAGTAAAATGGAGAATAATAGATATTTGAAAATGTGATATATAAACATTTTGTTCGTTTGTACCTTGATCAACTATTGAGAGTAGACTTATAGGACTTATTTTATGTAAAATGAGGTGCTAAATCCACTGGTGAAAACCCCGATGTCCAATCTTGAACCGTTTAGGAGATCGAGTAAAATGTAGAATAATAGATATTTGAAAATGTGATATATAAACATTTTATTCGTTTGTACCTTTATTAACTCTTGAGAGTAGACTTATAAGACTTATTTCATGTAAAATGAGGTGCTAAATCTACTGGTGAAAACCGCAATGTCCTATCTTTAACCGTTTAGGAGATCGAGTAAAATGGAGAATAATTGATATTTGATAATGTGATATATAAACATTTTATTCGTTTGTACCTTTATCAACTCTTGAGAGTAGACTTATAGGACTTATTTTATGTAAAATGAGGTGCTAAATTTACTGGTGAAAACCGCGATGTTCTATCTTTAACCGTTTAGGAGATCGAGTAAAATTGAGAATAATAGATATTTGAAAATGTGATATATAAAAATTTTATTCGTTTGTACGTTTATCAACTCTTGAGAGTAGACTTATAGGACTTATTTTATGTAAAATGAGGTGCTAAATTTACTGGTGAAAACCGCGATGTTCTATCTTTAACCGTTTAGGAGATCGAGTAAAATTGAGAATAATAGATATTTGAAAATGTGATATATAAAAATTTTATTCGTTTGTACCTTTATCAACTCTTGAGAGTAGACTTATAGGACATATTTTATGTAAAATGAGGTGCTAAATCTACTGGTGAAAACCGCGATGTCCTATTTTTAACCGTTTAGGAGATCGAGTAAAATGGAGAATAATAGATATTTGAATATGTGATATATAAACATTTTATTCGTTTGTACCTTTATCAACTCTTAAGAGTAGACTTATAGGACTTATTTTCTGTAAAATGAGGTGCTAAATCCACTGGTGAAAACCGCGATGTCCTATCTTTAACCGTTTAGGAGATAGAGTAAAATGGAGAATAATAGATATTTGAAAATGTGATATATAAACATTTTATTCGTTTGTATCATTATCAACTCTTGAGAGTAGACTTATAGGACATATTTTGTGTAAAATGAGGTGCTAAATCCACTGGTGAAATCCGCGATGTCCCATCTTTAACCGTTTAGGAGATCGAGTATAATGGAGAATAATAGATATTAGTTAATATGATATATAAACATTTTATTCGTTTGTTCCTTTATCAACTCTTGAGAGTAGACTTATAGGACTTATTTTATGTAAAATGAGGTCCTGAATCCACTGTTTAAATCCGCGATGTAGTATCTTTAACCGTTTAGGAGATCGAGTAAAATGGAGAATAATTGATATTTGAAAATGTGATATATAAACATTTTATTCGTTTGTACCTTTATCAACTCTTGAGAGGAGACTTATAGGTCTTATTTTATGTAAAATGAGGTACTAAATCCTCTGCTGAAAGCTGCGATGTCCTATCTTTAACCGTTTAGGAGATCGAGTAAAATGGATATTAATAGATATTTGAAAATGTGATGTATAAACATTTTATTCGTTTGTACCTTTATCAACTTTTGAGAGTAGACTTATAGGACTTATTTTATGTAAAATAAGGTGCTAAATCCACTGGTGAAATTCGCGATGTCCTATCTTTAACCGTTTAGGAGATCGAGTGAAATGGAAAATAATAGATATTTTAAAATGTGATATATAAACATTTTATTCGTTTGTACCTTTATCAACTCTTAAGAGTAGACTTATAGGACTTATTTTATGTAAAATAAGGTGCTGAATCCACTGGTGAAAACCGCGATGTCCTATCTTTAACCGTTTAGGAGATCGAGTAAAATTGAAAATAATAGATATTTGAAAATGTGATATTTAAACATTTTATTCGTTTGTACCTTTATCAACTCTTGAGAGTAGACTTATAGGACTTATTTTATGTAAAATGAGGTGCTAAATCCACTGGTGAAAACTGCGATGTCCTATCTATAACCGTTTAGGAGATCGAGTGAAATGGAGAAAAATAGATATTTTAAAATGTGATATATAAACATTTTATTCGTTTGTGCCTTTATCAACTCTTAAGAGTAGGCTTATAGGACTTATTTTATGCAAAATAAGGTGCTAAGTCCACTGGTGAAAACCGCGATGTCCTATCTTTAACCGTTTAGGAGATCGAGTAAAATGGAGAATAATAGATATTTGAAAATGTGATATATAAACACTTTATTCGTTTGTACCTTTATCAACTCTTGAGAGTAGACTTATAGGACTTATTTTATGTAAAATAAGGTGCTAAATCCACTGGTGAAAACCCCAATGTCCAATCTTGAACCGTTTAGGAGATCGAGTAAAATGTAGAATAAAAGATATTTGAAAATGTGATATATAAACATTTTGTTCGTTTGTACCTTGATCAACTCTTGAGTGTAGACTTATAGGACTTATTTTATGTAAAATGAGGTGCTAAATCCACTGGTGAAAACCCCGATGTCCTATCTTGAACCGTTTAGGAGATCGAGTAAAATGGATATTAATAGATATTTGAAAATGTGATATATAAACATTTTATTCGTTTGTACCTTTATCAACTTTTGAGAGTAGACTAATAGGACTTATTATATGTAAAATGAGGTGCTAAATCCACTGGTGAAAACCCCGATGTCCAATCTTGAACCGTTTAGGAGATCGAGTAAAATGGAGAATAATAGATATTTGATAATGTGATATATAAACATTTTATTCGTTTGTACCTTTATCAACTCTTGAGAGTAGACTTATAGGACCTATTTTATGTAAAATGAGGTGCTAAATTCACTGGTGAAAACCGCGATGTCCTATCTTTAACCGTTTAGGAGATCGAGTATAATGGAGAATAATAGATATTAGTTAATATGATATATAAACATTTTATTCGTTTGTACCTTTATCAACTCTTGAGAGTAGACTTATAGGACTTATTTTATGTAAAATGAGGTGCTAAATTTACTGGTGAAAACCGCGATGTTCTATCTTTAACCGTTTAGGAGATCGAGTAAAATTGAGAATAATAGATATTTGAAAATGTGATATATAAAAATTTTATTCGTTTGTACCTTTATCAACTCTTGAGAGTAGACTTATAGGACATATTTTATGTAAAATGAGGTGCTAAATCTACTGGTGAAAACCGCGATGTCCTATTTTTAACCGTTTAGGAGATCGAGTAAAATGGAGAATAATAGATATTTGAATATGTGATATATAAACATTTTATTCGTTTGTACCTTTATCAACTCTTAAGAGTAGACTTATAGGACTTATTTTCTGTAAAATGAGGTGCTAAATCCACTGGTGAAAACCGCGATGTCCTATCTTTAACCGTTTAGGAGATAGAGTAAAATGGAGAATAATAGATATTTGAAAATGTGATATATAAACATTTTATTCGTTTGTATCATTATCAACTCTTGAGAGTAGACTTATAGGACATATTTTGTGTAAAATGAGGTGCTAAATCCACTGGTGAAATCCGCGATGTCCCATCTTTAACCGTTTAGGAGATCGAGTATAATGGAGAATAATAGATATTAGTTAATATGATATATAAACATTTTATTCGTTTGTTCCTTTATCAACTCTTGAGAGTAGACTTATAGGACTTATTTTATGTAAAATGAGGTCCTGAATCCACTGTTTAAAACCGCGATGTAGTATCTTTAACCGTTTAGGAGATCGAGTAAAATGGAGAATAATAGATATTTGAAAATGTGATATATAAACATTTTATTCGTTTGTACCTTTATCAACTCTTGAGAGGAGACTTATAGGTCTTATTTTATGTAAAATGAGGTACTAAATCCTCTGCTGAAAGCTGCGATGTCCTATCTTTAACCGTTTAGGAGATCGAGTAAAATGGATATTAATAGATATTTGAAAATGTGATGTATAAACATTTTATTCGTTTGTACCTTTATCAACTTTTGAGAGTAGACTTATAGGACTTATTTTATGTAAAATAAGGTGCTAAATCCACTGGTGAAATTCGCGATGTCCTATCTTTAACCGTTTAGGAGATCGAGTGAAATGGAAAATAATAGATATTTTAAAATGTGATATATAAACATTTTATTCGTTTGTACCTTTATCAACTCTTAAGAGTAGACTTATAGGACTTATTTTATGTAAAATAAGGTGCTGAATCCACTGGTGAAAACCGCGATGTCCTATCTTTAACCGTTTAGGAGATCGAGTAAAATTGAAAATAATAGATATTTGAAAATGTGATATTTAAACATTTTATTCGTTTGTACCTTTATTAACTCTTGAGAGTAGACTTATAGGACTTATTTTATGTAAAATGAGGTGCTAAATCCACTGGTGAAAACTGCGATGTCCTATCTATAACCGTTTAGGAGATCGAGTGAAATGGAGAAAAATAGATATTTTAAAATGTGATATATAAACATTTTATTCGTTTGTGCCTTTATCAACTCTTAAGAGTAGGCTTATAGGACTTATTTTATGCAAAATAAGGTGCTAAGTCCACTGGTGAAAACCGCGATGTCCTATCTTTAACCGTTTAGGAGATCGAGTAAAATGGAGAATAATAGATATTTGAAAATGTGATATATAAACACTTTATTCGTTTGTACCTTTATCAACTCTTGAGAGTAGACTTATAGGACTTATTTTATGTAAAATAAGGTGCTAAATCCACTGGTGAAAACCCCAATGTCCAATCTTGAACCGTTTAGGAGATCGAGTAAAATGTAGAATAAAAGATATTTGAAAATGTGATATATAAACATTTTGTTCGTTTGTACCTTGATCAACTCTTGAGAGTAGACTTATAGGACTTATTTTATGTAAAATGAGGTGCTAAATCCACTGGTGAAAACCCCGATGTCCTATCTTGAACCGTTTAGGAGATCGAGTAAAATGGATATTAATAGATATTTGAAAATGTGATATATAAACATTTTATTCGTTTGTACCTTTATCAACTTTTGAGAGTAGACTAATAGGACTTATTATATGTAAAATGAGGTGCTAAATCCACTGGTGAAAACCCCGATGTCCAATCTTGAACCGTTTAGGAGATCGAGTAAAATGGAGAATAATAGATATTTGATAATGTGATATATAAACATTTTATTCGTTTGTACCTTTATCAACTCTTGAGAGTAGACTTATAGGACCTATTTTATGTAAAATGAGGTGCTAAATTCACTGGTGAAAACCGCGATGTCCTATCTTTAACCGTTTAGGAGATCGAGTATAATGGAGAATAATAGATATTAGTTAATATGATATATAAACATTTTATTCGTTTGTACCTTTATCAACTCTTGAGAGTAGACTTATAGGACTTATTTTATGTAAAATGAGGTGCTAAATCCACTGGTGAAAACACCGATGTCCAATCTTGAACCGTTTAGGAGATCGAGTAAAATGGATATTAATAGATATTTGAAAATGTGATATATAAACATTTTATTCGTTTGTACCTTTATCAACTTTTGAGAGTAGACTAATAGGACTTATTATATGTAAAATGAGGTGCTAAATCCACTGGTGAAAACACCGATGTCCAATCTTGAACCGTTTAGGAGATCGAGTAAAATGGAGAATAATAGATATTTGATAATGTGATATATAAACATTTTATTCGTTTGTACCTTTATCAACTCTTGAGAGTAGACTTATAGGACCTATTTTATGTAAAATGAGGTGCTAAATTCACTGGTGAAAACCGCGATGTCCTATCTTTAACCATTTAGGAGATCGAGTAAAATGGAGAATAATAGATATTTGAAAATGTGATATATAAACATTTTATTCGTTTTTACCTTTATCAACTCTTGAGAGTAGACTTATAGGACTTATTTTATGTAAAATGAGGTGCTTAATCCACTGGTGAAAACCGCGATGTCCTGTCTTGAACAGTTTAGGAGATCGAGTAAAATGGAGAATAATAGATATTTTAAAATGTGATATATAAACATTTTATTCGTTTGTACCTTTATCAACTCTTAAGAGTAGACTTATAAGACTTATTTCATGTAAAATGAGGTGCTAAATTTACTGGTGAAAACCGCGAAGTTCTATCTTTAACCGTTTAGGAGATCGAGTAAAATTGAGAATAATAGATATTTGAAAATGTGATATATAAAAATTTTATTCGTTTGTACCTTTATCAACTCTTGAGAGTAGACTTATAGGACTTATTTTATGTAAAATGAGGTGCTAAATCTACTGGTGAAAACCGCGATGTCCTATTTTTAACCGTTTAGGAGATCGAGTAAAATGGAGAATAATAGATATTTGAATAAGTGATATATAAACATTTTATTCGTTTGTACCTTTATCAACTCTTAAGAGTAGACTTATAGGACTTATTTTCTGTAAAATGAGGTGCTAAATCCACTGGTGAAAACCGCGATGTCCTATCTTTAACCGTTTAGGAGATGGAGTAAAATGGAGAATAATAGATATTTGAAAATGTGATATATAAACATTTTATTCGTTTGTACCTTTATCAACTCTTAAGAGTAGACTTATAGGACTTATTTTATGTAAAATAAGGTGCTGAATCCACTGGTGAAAACCGCGATGTCCTATCTTTAACCGTTTAGGAGATCGAGTAAAATTGAAAATAATAGATATTTGAAAATGTGATATATAAAAATTTTATTCGTTTGTACCTTTATCAACTCTTGAGAGTAGACTTATAGGACCTATTTTATGTAAAATGAGGTGCTAAATCCACTGGTGAAAACCGCCATGTTTTATCTTTAACCGTTTAGGAGATCGAGTAAAATGGAGAATAATAGATATTTGAAAATGTGATATATAAACATTTTGTTCGTTTTTACCTTGATCAACTATTGAGAGTAGACTTATAGGACTTATTTTATGTAAAATGAGGTGCTAAATCCACTGGTGAAAACCCCGATGTCCAATCTTGAACCGTTTAGGAGATCGAGTAAAATGTAGAATAATAGATATTTGAAAATGTGATATATAAACATTTTGTTCGTTTGTACCTTTATCAACTCTTGTGAGTAGGCTTATAGGACATATTTTATGTAAAATGAGGTGCTACATCCACTGGTGAAAACAGCGATGTCCTATCTTGAACCGTTTAGGAGATCGAGTAAAATGGAGAAAAATAGATATTTGAAAATGTGATATATAAACATTTTGTTCGTTTGTACCTTGATCAACTCTTGAGAGTAGACTTATAGGACTTATTTTATGTAAAATAAGGTGCTAAATCCACTGGTGAAAACCCCGATGTCCAATCTTGAACCGTTTAGGAGATCGAGTAAAATGTAGAATAATAGATATTTGAAAATGTGATATATAAACATTTTGTTCGTTTGTACCTTGATCAACTCTTGAGAGTAGACTTATAGGACTTATTTTATGTAAAATGAGGTGCTAAATCCACTGGTGAAAACCACGATGTCCTATCTTGAACCGTTTAGGAGATCGAGTAAAATGGATAATAATAGATATTTGAAAATGTGATATATAAACATTTATTCGTTTGTACCTTTATCAACTTTTGAGAGTAGACTAATAGGACTTATTATATGTAAAATGAGGTGCTAAATCCACTGGTGAAAACTGCGATGTCCTATCTATAACCGTTTAGGAGATCGAGTGAAATGGAGAAAAATAGATATTTTAAAATGTGATATATAAACATTTTATTCGTTTGTGCCTTTATCAACTCTTAAGAGTAGGCTTATAGGACTTATTTTATGCAAAATAAGGTGCTAAGTCCACTGGTGAAAACCGCGATGTCCTATCTTTAACCGTTTAGGAGATCGAGTAAAATGGAGAATAATAGATATTTGAAAATGTGATATATAAACACTTTATTCGTTTGTACCTTTATCAACTCTTGAGAGTAGACTTATAGGACTTATTTTATGTAAAATAAGGTGCTAAATCCACTGGTGAAAACCCCAATGTCCAATCTTGAACCGTTTAGGAGATCGAGTAAAATGTAGAATAAAAGATATTTGAAAATGTGATATATAAACATTTTGTTCGTTTGTACCTTGATCAACTCTTGAGAGTAGACTTATAGGACTTATTTTATGTAAAATGAGGTGCTAAATCCACTGGTGAAAACCCCGATGTCCTATCTTGAACCGTTTAGGAGATCGAGTAAAATGGATATTAATAGATATTTGAAAATGTGATATATAAACATTTTATTCGTTTGTACCTTTATCAACTTTTGAGAGTAGACTAATAGGACTTATTATATGTAAAATGAGGTGCTAAATCCACTGGTGAAAACCCCGATGTCCAATCTTGAACCGTTTAGGAGATCGAGTAAAATGGAGAATAATAGATATTTGATAATGTGATATATAAACATTTTATTCGTTTGTACCTTTATCAACTCTTGAGAGTAGACTTATAGGACCTATTTTATGTAAAATGAGGTGCTAAATTCACTGGTGAAAACCGCGATGTCCTATCTTTAACCGTTTAGGAGATCGAGTATAATGGAGAATAATAGATATTAGTTAATATGATATATAAACATTTTATTCGTTTGTACCTTTATCAACTCTTGAGAGTAGACTTATAGGACTTATTTTATGTAAAATGAGGTGCTAAATTTACTGGTGAAAACCGCGATGTTCTATCTTTAACCGTTTAGGAGATCGAGTAAAATGGATATTAATAGATATTTGAAAATGTGATATATAAACATTTTATTCGTTTGTACCTTTATCAACTTTTGAGAGTAGACTAATAGGACTTATTATATGTAAAATGAGGTGCTAAATCCACTGGTGAAAACACCGATGTCCAATCTTGAACCGTTTAGGAGATCGAGTAAAATGGAGAATAATAGATATTTGATAATGTGATATATAAACATTTTATTCGTTTGTACCTTTATCAACTCTTGAGAGTAGACTTATAGGACCTATTTTATGTAAAATGAGGTGCTAAATTCACTGGTGAAAACCGCGATGTCCTATCTTTAACCATTTAGGAGATCGAGTAAAATGGAGAATAATAGATATTTGAAAATGTGATATATAAACATTTTATTCGTTTTTACCTTTATCAACTCTTGAGAGTAGACTTATAGGACTTATTTTATGTAAAATGAGGTGCTTAATCCACTGGTGAAAACCGCGATGTCCTGTCTTGAACAGTTTAGGAGATCGAGTAAAATGGAGAATAATAGATATTTTAAAATGTGATATATAAACATTTTATTCGTTTGTACCTTTATCAACTCTTAAGAGTAGACTTATAAGACTTATTTCATGTAAAATGAGGTGCTAAATTTACTGGTGAAAACCGCGAAGTTCTATCTTTAACCGTTTAGGAGATCGAGTAAAATTGAGAATAATAGATATTTGAAAATGTGATATATAAAAATTTTATTCGTTTGTACCTTTATCAACTCTTGAGAGTAGACTTATAGGACTTATTT
This sequence comes from Silvanus unidentatus, assembly GCA_963930825.1. Lineage (NCBI taxonomy): Eukaryota > Metazoa > Arthropoda > Insecta > Coleoptera > Silvanidae > Silvanus > Silvanus unidentatus. Next base: position 16,836,473 of record OZ005757.1, on the reverse strand, counting down.
TATGTAAAATGAGGTGCTAAATCTACTGGTGAAAACCGCGATGTCCTATTTTTAACCGTTTAGGAGATCGAGTAAAATGGAGAATAATAGATATTTGAATAAGTGATATATAAACATTTTATTCGTTTGTACCTTTATCAACTCTTAAGAGTAGACTTATAGGACTTATTTTCTGTAAAATGAGGTGCTAAATCCACTGGTGAAAACCGCGATGTCCTATCTTTAACCGTTTAGGAGATGGAGTAAAATGGAGAATAATAGATATTTGAAAATGTGATATATAAACATTTTATTCGTTTGTACCTTTATCAACTCTTAAGAGTAGACTTATAGGACTTATTTTATGTAAAATAAGGTGCTGAATCCACTGGTGAAAACCGCGATGTCCTATCTTTAACCGTTTAGGAGATCGAGTAAAATTGAAAATAATAGATATTTGAAAATGTGATATATAAAAATTTTATTCGTTTGTACCTTTATCAACTCTTGAGAGTAGACTTATAGGACCTATTTTATGTAAAATGAGGTGCTAAATCCACTGGTGAAAACCGCCATGTTTTATCTTTAACCGTTTAGGAGATCGAGTAAAATGGAGAATAATAGATATTTGAAAATGTGATATATAAACATTTTGTTCGTTTTTACCTTGATCAACTATTGAGAGTAGACTTATAGGACTTATTTTATGTAAAATGAGGTGCTAAATCCACTGGTGAAAACCCCGATGTCCAATCTTGAACCGTTTAGGAGATCGAGTAAAATGTAGAATAATAGATATTTGAAAATGTGATATATAAACATTTTGTTCGTTTGTACCTTTATCAACTCTTGTGAGTAGGCTTATAGGACATATTTTATGTAAAATGAGGTGCTACATCCACTGGTGAAAACAGCGATGTCCTATCTTGAACCGTTTAGGAGATCGAGTAAAATGGAGAAAAATAGATATTTGAAAATGTGATATATAAACATTTTGTTCGTTTGTACCTTGATCAACTCTTGAGAGTAGACTTATAGGACTTATTTTATGTAAAATAAGGTGCTAAATCCACTGGTGAAAACCCCGATGTCCAATCTTGAACCGTTTAGGAGATCGAGTAAAATGTAGAATAATAGATATTTGAAAATGTGATATATAAACATTTTGTTCGTTTGTACCTTGATCAACTCTTGAGAGTAGACTTATAGGACTTATTTTATGTAAAATGAGGTGCTAAATCCACTGGTGAAAACCACGATGTCCTATCTTGAACCGTTTAGGAGATCGAGTAAAATGGATAATAATAGATATTTGAAAATGTGATATATAAACATTTATTCGTTTGTACCTTTATCAACTTTTGAGAGTAGACTAATAGGACTTATTATATGTAAAATGAGGTGCTAAATCCACTGGTGAAAACCGCGATGTCCTATCTTTAACCCTTTAGGATATCGAGTAAAATGGATATTAATAGATATTTGAAAATGTGACATATAAACATTTTATTCGTTTGTACCTTTATCAACTCTTGAGAGTAGACTTATAGGAGTTATTTTATGTAAAATGAGGTGCAAAATCCACTAGTGAAAACCGCGATGTCCTTTTTTTAACCGTTTAGGAGATCGAGTAAAATGGAGAATAATAGATATTTTATAATGTGATATATAAACAATTTATTCGTTTGTACCTTTATCAACTCTTGAGAGTAGACTTATAAGACTTATTTCAAGTAAAATGAGGTGCTAAATCCACTAGTGAAAACCGCGATGTCCTATCTTTAACCGTTTAGGAGATCGAGTAAAATAGAGAATAATAGAAATTTGAAAATGTGATATATAAACATTTTATTCGTTTTTACCTTTATCAACTCTTGAGAGTAGACTTATAGGACCTATTTTATGTAAAATGAGGTGCTAAATCCACTGGTGAAAACCGCCATGTTTTATCTTTAACCGTTTAGGAGATCGAGTGAAATGGAGAATAATTGATATTTGATAATGTGATATATAAACAATTTATTCGTTTGTACCTTTATCAACTCTTGAGAGTAGACTTATAGGACTTATTTTATGTAAAATGAGGTGCTAAATTTACTGGTGAAAACCGCGATGTTCTATCTTTAACCGTTTAGGAGATCGAGTAAAATTGAGAATAATAGATATTTGAAAATGTGATATATAAAAATTTTATTCGTTTGTACGTTTATCAACTCTTGAGAGTAGACTTATAGGACTTATTTTATGTAAAATGAGGTGCTAAATTTACTGGTGAAAACCGCGATGTTCTATCTTTAACCGTTTAGGAGATCGAGTAAAATGTAGAATAATAGATATTTGAAAATGTGATATATAAACATTTTGTTCGTTTGTACCTTTATCAACTCTTGTGAGTAGGCTTATAGGACATATTTTATGTAAAATGAGGTGCTACATCCACTGGTGAAAACAGCGATGTCCTATCTTGAACCGTTTAGGAGATCGAGTAAAATGGAGAAAAATAGATATTTGAAAATGTGATATATAAACATTTTGTTCGTTTGTACCTTGATCAACTCTTGAAAGTAGACTTATAGGACTTATTTTATGTAAAATAAGGTGCTAAATCCACTGGTGAAAACCCCGATGTCCAATCTTGAACCGTTTAGGAGATCGAGTAAAATGTAGAATAATAGATATTTGAAAATGTGATATATAAACATTTTGTTCGTTTGTACCTTGATCAACTCTTGAGAGTAGACTTATAGGACTTATTATATGTAAAATAAGGTGCTAAATCCACTGGTGAAAACCCCGATGTCCAATCTTGAACCGTTTAGGAGATCGAGTAAAATGTAGAATAATAGATATTTGAAAATGTGATACATAAACATTTTATTCGTTTGTACCTTTATCAACTTTTGAGAGTAGACTAATAGGACTTATTATATGTAAAATAAGGTGCTAAATCCACTGGTGAAAACCCCGATGTCCAATCTTGAACCGTTTAGGAGATCGAGTAAAATGTAGAATAATAGATATTTGAAAATGTGATATATAAACATTTTGTTCGTTTGTACCTTTATCAACT